>CM051235.1:14473750-14683750 GCA_027917425.1 Gastrophryne carolinensis | reverse complement strand
TTATCTATCTATCTATCTATCTATCTATCTATCTATCCATTATCTATCTATCTATCTATCTAGCTTTCCATCCATTATCTATCTATCTATCTATCTATCTATCCATTATCTATCTATCTATCTATCTATCTATCTATCTATCTATCCAATATCTATCTATCTATCTATCTATCTATCTATCTATCTATCTATCCATTATCTATCTATCTATCTATCTATCTATCTATCTATCTCTCTCATAACACCATAACAAGCACCATCTAGTGGCTGGTGTCCAAACTGAGATAAAACCTAGCAGGCCCCGATAACCATAACTAATTTACCAAACAAAAAAAACCTTTATTTTTCCCCCAGAGCGGGTATTACCAAATTCTAATGAAGCTTTTCTGATTTAGTTTCAGCGGGATAAAATGAAAGTGATACAATGTGGACAGTGGAGGGGTCTGGGGGCAGAGCAGACACGCCCTTTAGAATGTTATCCTGACTTTTTTTGGCTGAGGGATTGTGGCTCCTGCAGCGGGCTCCTGGCGTGTGACTGGGTCGCGCCACTAATTAGCCTATAATAGCTCTGATTCACTTTGAAGCGCCTCCGTTACATGGCGGCGCTGTCACACTGATCACATTTTTGGAAGAAGACTTGAAGACTTTATGTAAATTTTCAGATCTCCATTTTTTTTCTCGCTAATTTATTTTCCATCTCCGTCACGTTGTCACATTGTCCTCACAATGGCAATTTCTTTTATAGAGCCGCCATATTATGCAGTGCTGCTCTAAATACAAAGAGGTGTTTCCGTTCATCTCTGCGGCAAAGGAGCTTGCACTCTAATCCTTGTCGCATGCTTATATAATGACACAACCACTAGACAACATCTCTTACTTATGGGGTCATTTTTTTTAAAGCGGAACAAAACTAGGGTTGCCGGCCCTACAGCTGCTGGCCTTCCCCTGGGGCATCCCAAATCGCGATACCCCTCTATGTGAAACTGGGTCGCCACAAAGCTCACCTTTGCCCCGGCTCCCATGGCGAAATAAACAATGCCGGACGCATCCCCGGCATCTCTGGGCTAAAGAGCGCTCCCGCGCCCAGCCATTCGGATTGACTGCGGGTGGGAGCCACATTGCCACTCATTACATTGCCGATCATTAATATGCACGGCACACAGCACTGATTGGCTGCGTGACTTCTCATGCACAGTGGGGTCGTTCTATCTATCTCCGTCTCTATCGGTATCTATCTATCTATCTATCTATCTATCTATCTATCTATCTATCCATTCCATAGCTATCTATCAGTTTTTATATCTGTCTATCTATCCATTATCTATCTATCTATCTATCTATCTATCTATCTATCTATCTATCTCATATCTATCTATCTATCTATCTATCTATCTATCTATCTATCTATCTCTTATCTATCTCTTTATATATCTCTTTATCTATCTATCTATTATCTATCTATCTCTTTATCTATCTATCTATCTCTTATCTATCTCTTTATCCATCTATCTATTATCTATCTATCTATCTATCTATCTATCTATCTATCTATCTATCTCTTATCTAGCTCGTATCTATCTCTTTATATATCTATATCTATCTATCTCTTTATCTATCTATCTATCTATCTATCTATCTATCTATTATCTATCTATCTATCTATCTATCTATCTATCTATCTCTTTATCTATCTATATCTATCTATCTCTTTATCTATCTATCTATCTATCTATCTATCTATCTATCTATCTATATCTTTATCTATCTATTAAAGTGTTGGATCAGGGGATTTTTTGGATACAATACATTTTTTTAGGTGTATGCGTGTGAATGACACTAATACATATTATTGACAGCGTTAAACATGGTCATAATGAATATTCAAAGCCCCGTGTAATATTCATGTCCCCACTTACTCCATTGGGTTGATTCAAAGAAACATGTAACAGCTTGGATTTGGGTCACGATCATCCTATTTTTCACGTCCGCTCGTGCGTTCGTATGAACTTGCGAGTGATTCTATAAGCAAATACGTTTCTATCCTAAAATATACGTCCGTTCGTATGGCAGTTCGGGAATCAGACCTATGTCAGTTTCCATCCTGATTTTTCCGTTTCATTTCTCAGGTTGCAACATTGGTTTTGCCCTTTTTCCTTTTTTGTCTGGACGTAAATCCTTCTGATCTTGCGGCTGCGCACTACAAACTTACCTCATTAAAGTGCATTCTAAATATTTGTTCTTTTATTTTTCTTTATTTCATTCATTTTGTAGTAACCAACCATTAATGAATGCATTTGCATAAGTAAATCTTACTTTGTTTAATTTTTACTTAACTTGCATTTTTTACTTGTGGATTTAATTTTAATATTTTGGCTTCAAATGGTACAACTTTAAATTTTGGGTGTGGTTACCCACACCCTCTACATACAGATTGCTCTCAAATATTAAAAAACACCCAGCAACTTCTGCATGTTATGAGCCTCGAAACAGCCAAGATGGCGGCTCAGGTATTATCGGGCAGCCTGCAAACAGAAAGGGCCTTGTGACTGTCCGTGCCCCCAGCTCTGGGGGCAAAATACAGCAGTAACCCACATCCTGCACTTTATCCCGCTCTCCTCTCCTCAGTAAGTGTGATGCATCTGACCAAAGATGTGCTTAAATAATTAAACAAAGCAAAGGTAAACAACTACACCAATAAATTCAATCTAAAAATATTATTCTAGTACATCAATTTTAAAATAAATAACAAAGGACATAAGTTTCTTTAATTAACGCAAATATATTGCAAAATAAAGGTTTACATGCAAAGGACTAATTAAGGTCCACATTAAAATGATTTTATAAGGCATACATGAAATGTATTAAATCAGGCATGCATTGCCATACAATTAATGGCCTCGGCCATGCTGATACATGCAGTTCATTGGAGCACAAGACGCGCAGACTCCTCCACATAGCCAAAAAACCTGATCAAGAACAGCAATCCGGCTGCTAAAAGGTGTCGCCAGTGGCTTTCTTTTAAAACGCGTTTAGAGGTTTCTCTGAATCACACCTAAACACATCCAATTATCCTAAGTTTTACGTTTTGATCGTAAGTTTTAGGATTTGATCCTAAGTTTTACGTTTTGATCCTAAAATTTAGGAACGAACTTCCGCTGATCGTAAGAGCATATACGCATTCGTACGTAGGCTCGTGCGAGTCGGAAATGGCCAAAAAAACAGGAACAGGAAAAACACCCACCCAAACTTACGATTTTCGATACGAAATCAATTAACTTTTCCTCTTTGAATCGAGGGGCATGTTTAGGGTAAGTGAATCAGTGAGAAGAAAGCGGACAGCTTTCAGCTCATCCGCGAGTGTTGGTGTCGGAGGTGCAGTGGCGCATTTGTCCATTAGCGCAATTACCGTTGCGTATGACGCCAATCGCTTCCTGAAGGTTTTATAGGATCTAAAAGCCGCCATCGTTCTAAGGATTGCCAGAAATTTTCCTCTAAAAACCATAAAAAGTTGGTCGGTTGGATCGGTTATCATATATTATATATAATGGCGTGCGTGGAATGATGTGCGCATAGTCCCATGTGACCAGCTTTATTTTTCTGATTCAGTGGAAAGGAAGTGGAGAGCAGGATATGAATTTACCAGTGAATTTATGTCAAGCGCATGTATGGTCCACCGGATGGCGCTGTCACGGTTGTTGGCTATCTGGTCCCGGAGTCATACACACTGGTACTTTATCTGGGACTAGGTACCTCCCAGGATTTCTTGGCTTTAGGTTATGACCAAACCTCTTAAAAAGTTTCTCTTTATTTTTGGCTTTCTTTAAAAAGGACCATAAACATATAATCCCAAACATATACACATGTTTCAATTCACAATTCAAATTGTAGTATACCACTTTCTAAGTACATTCTTTTTCTCTCTTATCCTTATTGGATCGTTGGAGAATGGGCAGACATGTTTCGCACAATTTGGACTTTTTCAATGCCCTGTGTATAAGAATAAACACATATAAATTAAATTAGATTACTTTAGATTGAAAAGCCATACATTGAGATTTTTTGTTGGCTCTAGAATAAATACCTTATATCATAGTTCGTTACAAAAATATTAGAAACTGTACATGATTCATCTGACTATCCATAGGAGAGGTGGTGGTATACCCGGTATATCCGTAAATTGGGCAACCGTATCAATAAATGTGTATAAAAAATTATTCCCACTGGAACGCTGTCCAGGAAAAAGTTATGTTACCTTATTTTTCTGTAAGGCACAGGTTTACTGTCATTACTGTTTCATTTATGTGTGATAATAATATTGTAACTATTTTATCTCCACTTAAAGTGGGATAACTGTGCCAGTAATTAATAAGTAATAGTTTGTGGTCTTTACCTTGTCATGCCAGTTGCAGTCGTGGCTATTAGGGATTTATGCCCTCGCTGCAATCCTTCTATTTGCTGGCCTTAGTGCTTTGTGTGCGTTGTGTGCGTTATGTGCATTCCCGCTCAGGCTCCATCCAATATAAAACGTAGCTTTTGATAGTGGGGCCGGGTTATGAACCAACCACAAGCAATACAAACAACAAAATAACCTGCAGGGTGGCAGGATACACAGGAAATAGGGTCGCAGAATTTGGGGGTAAACCATATGGGATACCCCGTCAAGCATACTCATACATACTGCACACACGCATTACCTGTGGTGCCTATAGACTTGCAGGCAAAACGCTGCATTTTCTGAAGTAAAAGGGCCCCGTTTATTTTAATGGCCTACATTTTATTGCCATTTGTGATACAACATCGTAGTCACCTTTTGTCCCCCGCAGCTGATCGGTCCTAATTGGACGATCAGCAACCCACCCCGACCGCCATGCCTGAACTCCAATAACTGACCCTTCCTTATCAAGTTCCCGGCCCTCCGCCATCATTTATGGGGGACCTGACAGACCCTCTCCATTCACTGCAATGGAGGAGGTGTGCCAAAGCCTGACACGCCTGCTTTATTGTATTGAATGGAAAGGGCGTGCCCCTGTGGCAGGTGGCAGAGGTGCCGCTGACTGCAGTTTGCGAATGGCGAATTTGATCCAACAATTGGGCAAACTACTGAACGCCCAAGTTAGATCGATCAGTTATTTTTCATTTGGGTGGTCAATACCTTTAAAGGGAAACTCTCCCTTTCCTTTCAGCATTATCTCCACTTAAATAAATATGAAATGCTTCTTAAAGGGCCCAATTGTCTTGCCCACATAGAAAAGGCCACAAGGGCATTTAAACAGATAAACGCAATAATCAGTGAGGCAAGAAAATATTTTAAACCGTCTTCCAGGTGAGTAGTTCTTGTTTCTGACATTTTGCAGAACTTCGAACGTACCATTCTATTTAATGGGAATACTATACTAGCACTGTTTTGCAGTCTTCCCTGAAGAAGTGGGATTTGAGACCTCGGAAACGTTGGAATTGGAATTTAACGGACCGCAATGATGCAAACATATGCACTTTGATTTGTTGGCATGTTGTGATATTATGCCTTATTGCACCAATATACTACAATGAGCTATTATTCGGAGTGCTGGTCCTTTCTGCTTTTTGGGATTTAAAGCGGCGCCACAGCAGTCCAGGCACCCACACACATTGGTTATGTGAGTGTGCACCAGCAATTTGGAACATTTGTATCACAGGGGCATAGCTAGGTGGGGCACGTGCCCCGGGTGCAGCAGGTAAGGGGATGGCAAAAGGGGGCCTAAGCACAAGTGGGGGGGGCACCATTTTTAATGTGAGCCAGAAAGCCTAGCTACTCCTCTGGATAATCTATAATATTCTGATCTTAAGGGCGTTAAAGAGGACCAAAACCCATATAGATCAGCAGCAGGCATCTATAAGATTCCTGAGCCGATTGATTCCCTCCTTCCGGAGCATCCAAAATCAGGATGCCTCGCTGTGTGAAACCCTCCAGGTCGCCCATAAGCTTACCTTCTTTCCCGGTCCAACGGCGCATAGCGCATCCCCGCTGTCCCTCTAGCAGGGTGCGTGCCCATGTTAAGAATTTGTAAATGGCCAGCGTGGGCACGCTCCCTGGTAAAGGTAAGCGGGGGATTCATCCGCCAGCACGTTCCAATCTCGTATTAGACGAGCTCCTGGACGCAGGGGCTCGAGCGGATCCAAGCGTGCTGATTGGAGATGAGTTTCTTCGGGCGACCTGGGGGGTGTGGGGTGAGTGGGGCACCCCCGATCGAGGGAGGGCAGGGCCCAAAACCCAGGATAGCCAAAAACCTGGGTTTTGGTCCACTTTAAAGTCATTGTATCACTGACAGCTATGGCAACAATAAAAAGGTTATCAAAAAGGAGGAGGCTATTTTTATTAGATGGTTAATGCACGGATAGTAAAATAACATTATTATAATAATAATAATAATAATAATAATAACAGTAGAGAGCTGTTTGTGTATTTTGCGGAGGGGTCGGCGGGGTGACTCCACATGAAGCCCTCCCTCGGCGGCAGATCCTGCACCAGCGCTGCCAACAATGTAAATGGAAAGACAAAGCTCAGCCAGCTGAGGCGGCGTGCCACAGAGCCTCCATGGCGCAGATGTGCCAGTCTGCATAAATTCTCATCTCACCTCCTCGTGACCCAGCCTGTGCGAACATGTTCAGCGCCTTTCCGCGCTCTCGCCTCCATGCGTGACGCCTCACCTCTCTGACCTCACCCCCCCTCCGCCCGCACGACAAAGAAAAGTCACAATACTCCCAAGCTGGCCACAATGTATCTGATTGTGTACAATAATAATAAAATAATGTCTACAAACCATAGAGCCAGTGCGGGCATCCCCACATCAGACATGGCGGGTAGCGGCGGGTAGCGGCGGGCGCATGTGCGTTATAAGCACTAGGACTTGTCATTGTGGAAATGTATTCACACACTAGTGTGATTAACTGTGCGACTGTGACATCACAAATACAATGTATATTAAACATAGAAACCCCATAAACGAATTGGTCATAAGAAAAGGGAAAATGCAATGAAATGGCAATGTCTAATTGATTTGTATAATGTACATGTAATTTAATGAAGTATATATAAACATGAAATGAATCATTCTTTTAAATGTAGATGATTTAAATAAATGTGTAAAAATCTTTTTAAACAAACAGTGTGGTCATAATCAGAGGTCTACAAATCAGACCGGGAGTAGCCTAACCCCGGAACCAGCAAAAATTTGAAACAGCTCGATTATGTACCAACCTCTAAAGTAACAAAGTAATATTATACAGGTGTATAAGGGTCACACAATTGGGGAAGCCAGTTTCTGGCAACCCCCGAAACACATATATAAAAACATAGAAACATAAACAGGTGACGGCAAAAGGAGACCATACGCTCCATCTAGTCTCCCCTTATGTGTATACTGTATGTTCTCTGTATCTTATGTGTATAATGTATGTTCTCTGTATCTTATGTGTATACTGTATGTTCTCTGTATCTTATGTGTATACTGTATGTTCTCTGTATCTTATGTGTATACTGTATGTTCTATAGATCTTAGGATAGATGGAGGCGTATCCCAGGCATGTTTAAATTCAGTGACTGTCCATTTTTCAACTACCTCTGCTGCACACTCTACCACAGCCACCCCCCAAGTCGGGGTCCCCATTTATTTCAATAGGGGACTGGGACATTGATTTCAATGGGAACCTAAACATTTGGGGGGTTCGCCCATCTCTAGCAGTAAGCTTATGTTCTTGGGCAAGAGGACTGGCCTAGCCAGCGGCAGGTATCATAAGTTCTTGACTAGAGAAATAAGGGTCGATCGAGGGCAGACAACATGGGTTTATACTGTAGGCCAAGAGGCAACCTGAAGTCAGATCTGAAGACGCAGTCCAAAAGTAGGCTCAGGAGCTGAGATCAAAGAACAAGCCTTGTTAAAACAGAAGAACATGGATACATTGGCCCCGATTCACAAAGAGTTGAAAAAAACTCTCATGATAGTAAAAAATTCAATTGCCTTGATTCACAAAGGGTTGAAAAAAACTTGTATGGTACTAAAAAATTAAATTCATGAGAAAAAATTCTGAGAATGTCGCCGTTAGTGAATCACCAGATAGGGAGACAATGGAAGTCAATGGTACTTTTTACTGCAGGTAAAAAGCTCAATACTTTTTCCAGGAGTAAAAAAATGCCATTGACTTGAATTGTCATTGTCTTCCTATCTGGTGATTACCTAACAGTGACATTCTCAGGCTTTTTTCTTATTCATTTAATTTTTTACTACCATGAAGGCCATGGTATGCAGGTTCCAGAAGGGTGGGGAACATGAAGACGAATTGCCAAATTACTGGTGGCAAATGTACTCCTTCTAAAGGTCAACAGATGGGCCATTTTTGGGCATGACTACATTGGTGGGCCTGCACATTTTCCCAAGTGCATGTACAAACCCAGATGTGTGCTGAGAAACACTTCAAATGCGCTGATGCATTCTTCCCATGTCGATTATCTGTGCGCCAGTGCCACTGAGTTTGCAAACCAGACATACCATCATTTCACCTAATTTCAGGCTTCCTTTTACAAAAATCGGGATGCCCCAGGGGTGGTGTCAGCAAACTAACTGTTGTCAAAACTTTTGGAGGTCTAATACAAATCAGTGTAATAACCACATTAACGGGTTTGTCCAGGCAAAAAACAAAACAAATTTATACTTACCTTTTGTTCCCTGTGGATCCTCTTTCAGGCTCCATTGTTCTGAAACGTATTGATATCGCGAACGGCTGCGGATTTTTTTCTACTCCTCCTGCTTTTTTCTACTCCTCGATTGAATTTGCCCCTCGGCTTGCCCTCAATGTAATGTTCCAAGGCTGGCCGGCCAGGAACCATCACGCCCCCTCCTCGGCATGCCCCCCTCTATTGCATTGAATGTAATGGGTGTGCAGAGTAGTAAAAGTGCGAGGAGGGACTAAAAGTAGGTTGAATATGGGTCACATAGTTAGGATGAGGGGTTGAAAGAAGGAAGAAAGGTAATAGTAGAAAATGATGGAGTGGGAGTAGGTAGATTAGGAGCTGTACAATTGAGAGAAGGGGTTGGGGAGTAGGTAGAATAGGAGCAGTACAATTGAGAGAAGGGGTTGGGGGAGTAGGTAGATTAGGAGCAGTACAATTGAGAGAAGGGGTTGGGGGAGTAGGTAGAATAGGAGCAGTACAATTGAGAGAAGGGGTTGGGGGAGTAGGTAGATTAAAAGCAGTACAATTGAGAGAAGGGGTTGGGGGAGTAGGTAGAATAGGAGAAGTACAATTGAGAGAAGGGGTTGGGGGAGTAGGTAGATTAGGAGCAGTACAATCGAGAGAAGGGGTTGGGGAGTAGGTAGAATAGGAGCAGTACAATTGAGAGAAGGGGTTGGGGGAGTAGGTAGATTAGGAGCAGTACAATTGAGAAAAGGGGTTGGGGGAGTAGGTAGAATAGGAGCAGTACAATTGAGAGAAGGGGTTGGGGGAGTAGGTAGATTAGGAGCAGTACAATTGAGAGAAGGGGTTGGGGGAGTAGGTAGAATAGGAGAAGTACAATTGAGAGAAGGGGAGTAGGTAGATTAGGAGCTGTACAACTGAGAGAAGGGGTTGGGGGAGTAGGTAGATTAGGAGCAGTACAATTGAGAGAAGGGGTTGGGGGAGTAGGTAGAATAGGAGAAGTACAATTGAGAGAAGGGGAGTAGGTAGATTAGGAGCTGTACAACTGAGAGAAGGGGTTGGGGGAGTAGGTAGATTAGAAGCAGTACAATTGAGAGAAGGGGTTGGGGGAGTATGTAGAATAGGAGCAGTACAATTGAGAGAAGGGGTTGGGAGAGTAGGTAGAATAGGAGCAGTACAATTGTGAGAAGGGGTTGGGGGAGTATGTAGAATAGGAGCAGTACAATTAAGAGAAGGGGTTGGGGGAGTATGTAGAATAGGAGCAGTACAATTGAGAGAAGGGGTTGGGGGAGTAGGTAGAATAGGAGCAGTACAATTGAGAGAAGGGGTTGGGAGAGTAGGTAGAATAGGAGCAGTACAATTGAGAGAAGGGGTTGGGGGAGTAGGTAGATTAGGAGCAGTACAATTGAGAGAAGGGGTTGGGGGAGTAGGTAGATTAAAAGCAGTACAATTGAGAGAAGGGGTTGGGGGAGTAGGTAGAATAGGAGCAGTACAATTGAGAGAAGGGGTTGGGGGAGTAGGTAGATTAGGAGCTGTACAATTGAGAGAAGGGGTTGGGGGAGTAGGTAGATTAGGAGCAGTACAATCGAGAGAAGGGGTTGGGGGAGTAGGTAGAATAGGAGCAGTACAATTGAGAGAAGGGGTTGGGGGAGTAGGTAGAATAGGAGCAGTACAATTGAGAGAAGGGGTTGGGGAGTAGGTAGAATAGGAGCAGTACAATTGAGAGAAGGGGTTGGGGGAGTAGGTAGATTAGGAGCAGTACAATTGAGATAAGGGGTTGGGGGAGTAGGTAGAATAGGAGCTGTACAATTGAGAGAAGGGGTTGGGGAGTAGGTAGAATAGGAGCAGTACAATTGAGAAAAGGGGTTGGGGGAGTAGGTAGAATAGGAGCAGTACAATTGAGAGAAGGGGTTGGGGGAGTAGATAGATTAGGAGCAGTACAATTGAGAGAAGGGGTTGGGGGAGTAGGTAGAATAGGAGCTGTACAATTGAGAAAAGGGGTTGGGGGAGTAGGTAGAATAGGAGCAGTACAATTGAGAGAAGGGGTTGGGGGAGTAGGTAGAATAGGAGCTGTACAATTGCGAGAAGGGGTTGGGGGAGTAGGTAGATTAGAAGCAGTACAATTGAGAGAACGGGTTGGGGGAGTAGTAGAATAGGAGCTGTACAATTGAGAGAAGGGATTGGGGGAGTAGGTAGAATAGGAGAAGTACAGTTGAGAGAAGGGGTTGGGGGAGTAGGTAGAATAGGAGCTGTACAATTGAGAGAAGGGATTGGGGGAGTAGGTAGAATAGGAGAAGTACAGTTGAGAGAAGGGGTTGGGGGAGTAGGTAGAATAGAAGCAGTACAATTGAGAGAAGGGGTTGGGGGAGTAGATAGATTAGGAGCAGTACAATTGAGAGAAGGGGTTGGGGGAGTAGGTAGAATAGGAGCTGTACAATTGAGAAAAGGGGTTGGGGGAGTAGGTAGAATAGGAGAAGTACAATTGAGAGAAGGGGAGTAGGTAGATTAGGAGCTGTACAACTGAGAGAAGGGGTTGGGGGAGTAGGTAGAATAGGAGAAGTACAATTGAGAGAAGGGGTTGGGGGAGTAGGTAGATTAGAAGCAGTACAATTGAGAGAAGGGGTTGGGGGAGTAGGTAGAATAGGAGAAGTACAATTGAGAGAAGGGGTTGGGGGAGTAGGTAGATTAGAAGCAGTACAATTGAGAGAAGGGGTTGGGGGAGTATGTAGAATAGGAGCAGTACAATTGACAGAAGGGGTTGGGGGAGTAGGTAGAATAGGAGCAGTACAATTGAGAGAAGGGGTTGGGAGAGTAGGTAGAATAGGAGCAGTACAATTGAGAGAAGGGGTTGGGGGAGTAGGTAGATTAGGAGCAGTACAATTGAGAGAAGGGGTTGGGGGAGTAGGTAGATTAAAAGCAGTACAATTGAGAGAAGGGGTTGGGGGAGTAGGTAGAATAGGAGAAGTACAATTGAGAGAAGGGGTTGGGGGAGTAGGTAGATTAGGAGCTGTACAATTGAGAGAAGGGGTTGGGGGAGTATGTAGATTAGGAGCAGTACAATCGAGAGAAGGGGTTGGGGGAGTAGGTAGAATAGGAGCAGTACAATTGAGAGAAGGGGTTGGGGGAGTAGGTAGAATAGGAGCAGTACAATTGAGAGAAGGGGTTGGGGAGTAGGTAGAATAGGAGCAGTACAATTGAGAGAAGGGGTTGGGGGAGTAGGTAGATTAGGAGCAGTACAATTGAGAAAAGGGGTTGGGGGAGTAGGTAGAATAGGAGCAGTACAATTGAGAGAAGGGGTTGGGGGAGTAGATAGATTAGGAGCAATACAATTGAGAGAAGGGGTTGGGGGAGTAGGTAGAATAGGAGCTGTACAATTGCGAGAAGGGGTTGGGGGAGTAGGTAGATTAGAAGCAGTACAATTGAGAGAACGGGTTGGGGGAGTAGTAGAATAGGAGCTGTACAATTGAGAGAAGGGATTGGGGGAGTAGGTAGAATAGGAGAAGTACAGTTGAGAGAAGGGGTTGGGGGAGTAGGTAGATTAGGAGCAGTACAATCGAGAGAAGGGGTTGGGGGAGTAGGTAGAATAGGAGCAGTACAATTGAGAGAAGGGGTTGGGGGAGTAGGTAGAATAGGAGCAGTACAATTGAGAGAAGGGGTTGGGGAGTAGGTAGAATAGGAGCAGTACAATTGAGAGAAGGGGTTGGGGGAGTAGGTAGATTAGGAGCAGTACAATTGAGAGAAGGGGTTGGGGGAGTAGGTAGATTAGAAGCAGTACAATTGAGAGAACGGGTTGGGGGAGTAGGTAGATTAGGAGCAGTACAATTGAGAGAAGGGGTTGGGGGAGTAGGTAGAATAGGAGAAGTACAATTGAGAGAAGGGGAGTAGGTAGAATAGGAGCAGTACAACTGAGAGAAGGGGTTGGGGGAGTAGGTAGAATAGGAGCAGTACAATTGAGAGAAGGGGTTGGGAGAGTAGGTAGAATAGGAGCAGTACAATTGAGAGAAGGGGTTGGGGGAGTAGGTAGATTAGGAGCAGTACAATTGAGAGAAGGGGTTGGGGGAGTAGGTAGATTAAAAGCAGTACAATTGAGAGAAGGGGTTGGGGGAGTAGGTAGATTAGGAGCTGTACAATTGAGAGAAGGGGTTGGGGGAGTAGGTAGATTAGGAGCAGTACAATCGAGAGAAGGGGTTGGGGGAGTAGGTAGAATAGGAGCAGTACAATTGAGAGAAGGGGTTGGGGGAGTAGGTAGAATAGGAGCAGTACAATTGAGAGAAGGGGTTGGGGAGTAGGTAGAATAGGAGCAGTACAATTGAGAGAAGGGGTTGGGGGAGTAGGTAGATTAGGAGCAGTACAATTGAGAGAAGGGGTTGGGGGAGTAGGTAGATTAGAAGCAGTACAATTGAGAGAAGGGGTTGGGGGAGTAGGTAGATTAGGAGCAGTACAATTGAGAGAAGGGGTTGGGGGAGTAGGTAGATTAGAAGCAGTACAATTGAGAGAAGGGTTTGGGGGAGTAGGTAGAATAGGAGCTGTACAATTGAGAGAAGGGGTTGGGGGAGTAGGTAGAATAGGAGCAGTACAATTGAGAGAAGGGGTTGGGGGAGTAGGTAGATTAGGAGCAGTACAATTGAGAGAAGGGGTTGGGGGAGTAGGTAGATTAGAAGCAGTACAATTGAGAGAAGGGGTTGGGGGAGTAGGTAGATTAGGAGCAGTACAATTGAGAGAAGGGGTTGGGGGAGTAGGTAGATTAGGAGCTGTACAATTGAGAGAAGGGGTTGGGGGAGTAGGTAGAATAGGAGCTGTACAATTGAGAGAAGGGATTGGGGGAGTAGGTAGAATAGGAGCTGTACAATTGAGAGAAGGGGTTGGGGAGTAGGTAGAATAGGAGCAGTACAATTGAGAGAAGGGGTTGGGGGAGTAGGTAGATTAGAAGCAGTACAATTGAGAGAACGGGTTGGGGGAGTAGTAGAATAGGAGCTGTTCAATTGAGAGAAGGGATTGGGGGAGTAGGTAGAATAGGAGCTGTACAATTGAGAGAAGGGGTTGGGGAGTAGGTAGAATAGGAGCAGTACAATTGAGAGAAGGGGTTGGGGGAATAGGTAGATTAGAAGCAGTACAATTGAGAGAAGGGGTTGGGGGAGTAGGTAGAATAGGAGAAGTACAGTTGAGAGAAGGGGTTGGGGGAGTAGGTAGAATAGGAGCTGTACAATTGAGAGAAGGGGTTGGGGGAGTAGGTAGATTAGGAGTAGTACAATTGAGAGAAGGGGTTGGGGGAGTAGGTAGAATAGGAGAAGTACAATTGAGAGAAGGGGTTGGGGGAGTAGGTAGAATAGGAGAAATACAATTGAGAGAAGGGGTTGGGGGAGTAGGTAGAATAGGAGAAGTACAATTGAGAGAAGGGGTTGGGAGAGTAGGTTGGTTAGAAGCAGTACAATTGAGAGAAGGGGTTGGGGGAGTAGGTAGAATAGGAGCTGTACAATTGAGAGAAGGGGTTGGGGGAGTAGGTAGATTAAAAGCAGTACAGTTGAGAGAAGGGGTTGGGGGAGTAGATAGAATAGAAGCAGTACAATTGAGAGAAGGGGTTGGGGGAGTAGATAGATTAGGAGCAGTACAATTGAGAGAAGGGGTTGGGGGAGTAGGTAGATTAAAAGCAGTACAATTGAGAGAAGGGGTTGGGGGAGTAGGTAGAATAGGAGAAGTACAATTGAGAGAAGGGGTTGGGGGAGTAGGTAGATTAGGAGCTGTACAATTGAGAGAAGGGGTTGGGGGAGTAGGTAGATTAGGAGCAGTAAAATTGAGAGAAGGGGTTGGGGGAGTAGGTAGATTAAAAGCAGTACAATTGAGAGAAGGGGTTGGGGGAGTAGGTAGAATAGGAGCTGTACAATTGAGAGAAGGGGTTGGGGGAGTAGGTAGAATAGGAGCTGTACAATTGAGAGAAGGGGTTGGGGGAGTAGGTAGATTAGAAGCAGTACAATTGAGAGAAGGGGTTGGGGGAGTAGGTAGAATAGGAGCTGTACAATTGAGAGAAGGGGTTGGAGGAGTAGGTAGAATAGGAGCAGTACAATTGAGAGAAGGGGTTGGGGGAGTAGGTAGATTAGGAGCAGTACAAATGAGAGAAGGGGTTGGGGGAGTAGGTAGATTAAAAGCAGTACAATTGAGAGAAGGGGTTGGGGGAGTAGGTAGAATAGGAGAAGTACAATTGAGAGAAGGGGTTTGGGGAGTAGGTAGATTAGGAGCTGTACAATTGAGAGAAGGGGTTGGGGGAGTAGGTAGATTAGGAGCAGTACAATCGAGAGAAGGGGTTGGGGGAGTAGGTAGAATAGGAGCAGTACAATTGAGAGAAGGGGTTGGGGGAGTAGGTAGAATAGGAGCAGTACAATTGAGAGAAGGGGTTGGGGGAGTAGGTAGAATAGGAGAAGTACAATTGAGAGAAGGGGAGTAGGTAGATTAGGAGCTGTACAACTGAGAGAAGGGGTTGGGGGAATAGGTAGATTAGAAGCAGTACAAATTGAGAGAAGGGGTTGGGGGAGTAGGTAGAATAGGAGCAGTACAATTGAGAGAAGGGGTTGGGGGAGTAGGTAGATTAGGAGCAGTACAATTGAGAGAAGGGGTTGGGGAGTAGGTAGAATAGGAGCAGTACAATTGAGAGAAGGGGTTGGGGGAGTAGGTAGATTAGGAGCAGTACAATTGAGAGAAGGGGTTGGGGGAGTAGGTAGAATAGGAGCTGTACAATTGAGAGAAGGGGTTGGGGGAGTAGGTAGATTAGGAGCAGTACAATTGAGAGAAGGGGTTGGGGAGTAGGTAGAATAGGAGCAGTACAATTGAGAGAAGGGGTTGGGGGAGTAGGTAGATTAGGAGCAGTACAATTGAGAGAAGGGGTTGGGGGAGTAGGTAGAATAGGAGCTGTACAATTGAGAGAAGGGGTTGGGGAGTAGGTAGAATAGGAGCAGTACAATTGAGAAAAGGGGTTGGGGGAGTAGGTAGAATAGGAGCAGTACAATTGAGAAAAGGGGTTGGGGGAGTAGGTAGAAAAGGAGCAGTACAATTGAGAGAAGGGGTTGGGGGAGTAGGTAGATTAGAAGCAGTACAATTGAGAGAACGGGTTGGGGGAGTAGTAGAATAGGAGCTGTACAATTGAGAGAAGGGATTGGGGGAGTAGGTAGAATAGGAGAAGTACAGTTGAGAGAAGGGGTTGGGGGAGTAGGTAGAATAGGATCTGTACAATTGAGAGAAGGGGTTGGGGGAGTAGGTAGATTAGGAGTAGTACAATTGAGAGAAGGGGTTGGGGGAGTAGGTAGAATAGGAGCAGTACAATTGAGAGAAGGGGTTGGGGAGTAGGTAGAATAGGAGCTGTACAATTGAGAGAAGGGGTTGGGGAGTAGGTAGAATAGGAGCTGTACAATTGAGAGAAGGGGTTGGGGAGTAGGTAGATTAGGAGCAGTAAAATTGAGAAAAGGGGTTGGGGGAGTAGGTAGATTAAAAGCAGTACAATTGAGAGAAGGGGTTGGGGGAGTAGGTAGAATAGGAGCTGTACAATTGAGAGAAGGGGTTGGGGGAGTAGGTAGAATAGGAGCTGTACAATTGAGAGAAGGGGTTGGGGGAGTAGGTAGATTAGAAGCAGTACAATTGAGAGAAGGGGTTGGGGGAGTAGGTAGAATAGGAGCAGTACAATTGAGAGAAGGGGTTGGGGAGTAGGTAGAATAGGAGCTGTACAATTGAGAGAAGGGATTGGGGGAGTAGGTAGAATAGGAGAAGTACAATTGAGAGAAGGGGTTGGGGGAGTAGGTAGAATAGGAGAAATACAATTGAGAGAAGGGGTTGGGGGAGTAGGTTAAATAGGAGAAGTACAATTGAGAGAAGGGGTTGGGGGAGTAGGTAGAATAGGAGCAGTACAATTGAGAGAAGGGGTTGGGGGAGTAGGTTGGTTAGAAGCAGTACAATTGAGAGAAGGGGTTGGGGGAGTAGGTAGAATAGGAGCTGTACAATTGAGAGAAGGGGTTGGGGGAGTAGGTAGAATAGGAGAAGTACAGTTGAGAGAAGGGGTTGGGGGAGTAGGTAGAATAGGAGCAGTACAATTGAGAAAAGGGGTTGGGAGAGTAGGTTGGTTAGAAGCAGTACAATTGAGAGAAGGGGTTGGGGGAGTAGGTAGAATAGGAGCTGTACAATTGAGAGAAGGGGTCGGGGGAGTAGGTAGAATAGGAGAAGTACAGTTGAGAGAAGGGGTTGGGGGAGTAGGTAGAATAGGAGCAGTACAATTGAGAAAAGGGGTTGGGAGAGTAGGTTGGTTAGAAGCAGTACAATTGAGAGAAGGGGTTGGGGGAGTAGGTAGAATAGGAGCTGTACAATTGAGAGAAGGGGTTGGGGAGTAGGTAGAATAGGAGAAGTACAGTTGAGAGAAGGGTTTGGGGGAGTAGGTAGAATAGGAGCAGTACAATTGAGAAAAGGGGTTGGGAGAGTAGGTTGGTTAGAAGCAGTACAATTGAGAGAAGGGGTTGGGGGAGTAGGTAGAAAAGGAGCAGTACAATTGAGAGAAGGGGTTGGGGGAGTAGATAGATTAGGAGCAGTACAATTGAGAGAAGGGGTTGGGGGAGTAGGTAGAATAGGAGCTGTACAATTGAGAGAAGGGGTTGGGGGAGTAGGTAGAATAAAAGCAGTACAATTGAGAGAAGGGGTTGGGGGAGTAGGTAGAATAGGAGCTGTACAATTGAGAGAAGGGGTTGGGGGAGTAGGTAGAATAGGAGAAGTACAATTGAGAGAAGGGGTTGGGGGAGTAGGTAGATTAGGAGCTGTACAATTGAGAGAAGGGGTTGGGGGAGTAGGTAGATTAGGAGCAGTAAAATTGAGAAAAGGGGTTGGGGGAGTAGGTAGATTAAAAGTAGTACAATTGAGAGAAGGGGTTGGGGGAGTAGGTAGAATAGGAGCTGTACAATTGAGAGAAGGGGTTGGGGGAGTAGGTAGAATAGGAGCTGTACAATTGAGAGAAGGGGTTGGGGGAGTAGGTAGATTAGAAGCAGTACAATTGAGAGAAGGGGTTGGGGGAGTAGGTAGAATAGGAGCTGTACAATTGAGAGAAGGGGTTGGGGGAGTAGGTAGATTAGAAGCAGTACAATTGAGAGAAGGGGTTGGGGGAGTAGGTAGAATAGGAGCAGTACAATTGAGAGAAGGGGTTGGGGGAGTAGGTAGAATAGGAGCAGTACAATTGAGAGAAGGGGTTGGGGGAGTAGGTAGAATAGGAGCAGTACAATTGAGAGAAGGGGTTGGGGGAGTAGGTAGAATAGGAGCAGTACAATTGAGAGAAGGGGTTGGGGGAGTAGGTAGAATAGGAGCAGTACAATTGAGAGAAGGGGTTGGAGGAGTAGGTAGAATAGGAGCAGTACAATTGAGAGAAGGGGTTGGGGGAGTAGGTAGATTAGAAACAGTACAATTGAGAGAAGGGGTTGGGGGAGTTGGTAGATTAGAAACAGTACAATTGAGAGAAGGGGTTGGGGGAGTAGGTAGATTAGAAGCAGTACAATTGAGAGAAGGGGTTGGGGGAGTAGGTAGATTAGAAGCAGTACAATTGAGAGAAGGGGTTGGGGGAGTAGGTAGAATAGGAGCAGTACAATTGAGAGAAGGGGTTGGGGGAGTAGGTAGATTAGAAGCAGTACAATTGAGAGAAGGGGTTGGGGGAGTAGGTAGAATAGGAGCAGTACAATTGAGAGAAGGGGTTGGGGGAGTAGGTAGATTAGAAACAGTACAATTGAGAGAAGGGGTTGGGGGAGTAGGTAGAATAGGAGCAGTACAATTGAGAGAAGGGGTTGGGGGAGTAGGTAGATTAGAAGCAGTACAATTGAGAGAAGGGGTTGGGGGAGTAGGTAGAATAGGAGCTGTACAATTGAGAGAAGGGGTTGGGGGAGTAGGTAGATTAGAAGCAGTACAATTGAGAGAAGGGGTTGGGGGAGTAGGTAGAATAGGAGCTGTACAATTGAGAGAAGGGGTTGGGGGAGTAGGTAGAATAGGAGCAGTACAATTGAGAGAAGGGGTTGGGGGAGTAGGTAGAATAGGAGCAGTACAATTGAGAGAAGGGGTTGGAGGAGTAGGTAGAATAGGAGCAGTACAATTGAGAGAAGGGGTTGGGGGAGTAGGTAGAATAGGAGCAGTACAATTGAGAGAAGGGGTTGGGGAGTAGGTAGAATAGGAGCAGTACAATTGAGAGAAGGGGTTGGGGGAGTAGGTAGATTAGGAGCAGTACAATTGAGATAAGGGGTTGGGGGAGTAGGTAGAATAGGAGCTGTACAATTGAGAGAAGGGGTTGGGGAGTAGGTAGAATAGGAGCAGTACAATTGAGAAAAGGGGTTGGGGGAGTAGGTAGAATAGGAGCAGTACAATTGAGAGAAGGGGTTGGGGGAGTAGATAGATTAGGAGCAGTACAATTGAGAGAAGGGGTTGGGGGAGTAGGTAGAATAGGAGCTGTACAATTGAGAAAAGGGGTTGGGGGAGTAGGTAGAATAGGAGCAGTACAATTGAGAGAAGGGGTTGGGGGAGTAGGTAGAATAGGAGCTGTACAATTGCGAGAAGGGGTTGGGGGAGTAGGTAGATTAGAAGCAGTACAATTGAGAGAACGGGTTGGGGGAGTAGTAGAATAGGAGCTGTACAATTGAGAGAAGGGATTGGGGGAGTAGGTAGAATAGGAGAAGTACAGTTGAGAGAAGGGGTTGGGGGAGTAGGTAGAATAGGAGCTGTACAATTGAGAGAAGGGATTGGGGGAGTAGGTAGAATAGGAGAAGTACAGTTGAGAGAAGGGGTTGGGGGAGTAGGTAGAATAGAAGCAGTACAATTGAGAGAAGGGGTTGGGGGAGTAGATAGATTAGGAGCAGTACAATTGAGAGAAGGGGTTGGGGGAGTAGGTAGAATAGGAGCTGTACAATTGAGAAAAGGGGTTGGGGGAGTAGGTAGAATAGGAGAAGTACAATTGAGAGAAGGGGAGTAGGTAGATTAGGAGCTGTACAACTGAGAGAAGGGGTTGGGGGAGTAGGTAGAATAGGAGAAGTACAATTGAGAGAAGGGGTTGGGGGAGTAGGTAGATTAGAAGCAGTACAATTGAGAGAAGGGGTTGGGGGAGTAGGTAGAATAGGAGAAGTACAATTGAGAGAAGGGGTTGGGGGAGTAGGTAGATTAGAAGCAGTACAATTGAGAGAAGGGGTTGGGGGAGTATGTAGAATAGGAGCAGTACAATTGACAGAAGGGGTTGGGGGAGTAGGTAGAATAGGAGCAGTACAATTGAGAGAAGGGGTTGGGAGAGTAGGTAGAATAGGAGCAGTACAATTGAGAGAAGGGGTTGGGGGAGTAGGTAGATTAGGAGCAGTACAATTGAGAGAAGGGGTTGGGGGAGTAGGTAGATTAAAAGCAGTACAATTGAGAGAAGGGGTTGGGGGAGTAGGTAGAATAGGAGAAGTACAATTGAGAGAAGGGGTTGGGGGAGTAGGTAGATTAGGAGCTGTACAATTGAGAGAAGGGGTTGGGGGAGTATGTAGATTAGGAGCAGTACAATCGAGAGAAGGGGTTGGGGGAGTAGGTAGAATAGGAGCAGTACAATTGAGAGAAGGGGTTGGGGGAGTAGGTAGAATAGGAGCAGTACAATTGAGAGAAGGGGTTGGGGAGTAGGTAGAATAGGAGCAGTACAATTGAGAGAAGGGGTTGGGGGAGTAGGTAGATTAGGAGCAGTACAATTGAGAAAAGGGGTTGGGGGAGTAGGTAGAATAGGAGCAGTACAATTGAGAGAAGGGGTTGGGGGAGTAGATAGATTAGGAGCAATACAATTGAGAGAAGGGGTTGGGGGAGTAGGTAGAATAGGAGCTGTACAATTGCGAGAAGGGGTTGGGGGAGTAGGTAGATTAGAAGCAGTACAATTGAGAGAACGGGTTGGGGGAGTAGTAGAATAGGAGCTGTACAATTGAGAGAAGGGATTGGGGGAGTAGGTAGAATAGGAGAAGTACAGTTGAGAGAAGGGGTTGGGGGAGTAGGTAGATTAGGAGCAGTACAATCGAGAGAAGGGGTTGGGGGAGTAGGTAGAATAGGAGCAGTACAATTGAGAGAAGGGGTTGGGGGAGTAGGTAGAATAGGAGCAGTACAATTGAGAGAAGGGGTTGGGGAGTAGGTAGAATAGGAGCAGTACAATTGAGAGAAGGGGTTGGGGGAGTAGGTAGATTAGGAGCAGTACAATTGAGAGAAGGGGTTGGGGGAGTAGGTAGATTAGAAGCAGTACAATTGAGAGAACGGGTTGGGGGAGTAGGTAGATTAGGAGCAGTACAATTGAGAGAAGGGGTTGGGGGAGTAGGTAGAATAGGAGAAGTACAATTGAGAGAAGGGGAGTAGGTAGAATAGGAGCAGTACAACTGAGAGAAGGGGTTGGGGGAGTAGGTAGAATAGGAGCAGTACAATTGAGAGAAGGGGTTGGGAGAGTAGGTAGAATAGGAGCAGTACAATTGAGAGAAGGGGTTGGGGGAGTAGGTAGATTAGGAGCAGTACAATTGAGAGAAGGGGTTGGGGGAGTAGGTAGATTAAAAGCAGTACAATTGAGAGAAGGGGTTGGGGGAGTAGGTAGATTAGGAGCTGTACAATTGAGAGAAGGGGTTGGGGGAGTAGGTAGATTAGGAGCAGTACAATCGAGAGAAGGGGTTGGGGGAGTAGGTAGAATAGGAGCAGTACAATTGAGAGAAGGGGTTGGGGGAGTAGGTAGAATAGGAGCAGTACAATTGAGAGAAGGGGTTGGGGAGTAGGTAGAATAGGAGCAGTACAATTGAGAGAAGGGGTTGGGGGAGTAGGTAGATTAGGAGCAGTACAATTGAGAGAAGGGGTTGGGGGAGTAGGTAGATTAGAAGCAGTACAATTGAGAGAAGGGGTTGGGGGAGTAGGTAGATTAGGAGCAGTACAATTGAGAGAAGGGGTTGGGGGAGTAGGTAGATTAGAAGCAGTACAATTGAGAGAAGGGTTTGGGGGAGTAGGTAGAATAGGAGCTGTACAATTGAGAGAAGGGGTTGGGGGAGTAGGTAGAATAGGAGCAGTACAATTGAGAGAAGGGGTTGGGGGAGTAGGTAGATTAGGAGCAGTACAATTGAGAGAAGGGGTTGGGGGAGTAGGTAGATTAGAAGCAGTACAATTGAGAGAAGGGGTTGGGGGAGTAGGTAGATTAGGAGCAGTACAATTGAGAGAAGGGGTTGGGGGAGTAGGTAGATTAGGAGCTGTACAATTGAGAGAAGGGGTTGGGGGAGTAGGTAGAATAGGAGCTGTACAATTGAGAGAAGGGATTGGGGGAGTAGGTAGAATAGGAGCTGTACAATTGAGAGAAGGGGTTGGGGAGTAGGTAGAATAGGAGCAGTACAATTGAGAGAAGGGGTTGGGGGAGTAGGTAGATTAGAAGCAGTACAATTGAGAGAACGGGTTGGGGGAGTAGTAGAATAGGAGCTGTTCAATTGAGAGAAGGGATTGGGGGAGTAGGTAGAATAGGAGCTGTACAATTGAGAGAAGGGGTTGGGGAGTAGGTAGAATAGGAGCAGTACAATTGAGAGAAGGGGTTGGGGGAATAGGTAGATTAGAAGCAGTACAATTGAGAGAAGGGGTTGGGGGAGTAGGTAGAATAGGAGAAGTACAGTTGAGAGAAGGGGTTGGGGGAGTAGGTAGAATAGGAGCTGTACAATTGAGAGAAGGGGTTGGGGGAGTAGGTAGATTAGGAGTAGTACAATTGAGAGAAGGGGTTGGGGGAGTAGGTAGAATAGGAGAAGTACAATTGAGAGAAGGGGTTGGGGGAGTAGGTAGAATAGGAGAAATACAATTGAGAGAAGGGGTTGGGGGAGTAGGTAGAATAGGAGAAGTACAATTGAGAGAAGGGGTTGGGAGAGTAGGTTGGTTAGAAGCAGTACAATTGAGAGAAGGGGTTGGGGGAGTAGGTAGAATAGGAGCTGTACAATTGAGAGAAGGGGTTGGGGGAGTAGGTAGATTAAAAGCAGTACAGTTGAGAGAAGGGGTTGGGGGAGTAGATAGAATAGAAGCAGTACAATTGAGAGAAGGGGTTGGGGGAGTAGATAGATTAGGAGCAGTACAATTGAGAGAAGGGGTTGGGGGAGTAGGTAGATTAAAAGCAGTACAATTGAGAGAAGGGGTTGGGGGAGTAGGTAGAATAGGAGAAGTACAATTGAGAGAAGGGGTTGGGGGAGTAGGTAGATTAGGAGCTGTACAATTGAGAGAAGGGGTTGGGGGAGTAGGTAGATTAGGAGCAGTAAAATTGAGAGAAGGGGTTGGGGGAGTAGGTAGATTAAAAGCAGTACAATTGAGAGAAGGGGTTGGGGGAGTAGGTAGAATAGGAGCTGTACAATTGAGAGAAGGGGTTGGGGGAGTAGGTAGAATAGGAGCTGTACAATTGAGAGAAGGGGTTGGGGGAGTAGGTAGATTAGAAGCAGTACAATTGAGAGAAGGGGTTGGGGGAGTAGGTAGAATAGGAGCTGTACAATTGAGAGAAGGGGTTGGAGGAGTAGGTAGAATAGGAGCAGTACAATTGAGAGAAGGGGTTGGGGGAGTAGGTAGATTAGGAGCAGTACAAATGAGAGAAGGGGTTGGGGGAGTAGGTAGATTAAAAGCAGTACAATTGAGAGAAGGGGTTGGGGGAGTAGGTAGAATAGGAGAAGTACAATTGAGAGAAGGGGTTTGGGGAGTAGGTAGATTAGGAGCTGTACAATTGAGAGAAGGGGTTGGGGGAGTAGGTAGATTAGGAGCAGTACAATCGAGAGAAGGGGTTGGGGGAGTAGGTAGAATAGGAGCAGTACAATTGAGAGAAGGGGTTGGGGGAGTAGGTAGAATAGGAGCAGTACAATTGAGAGAAGGGGTTGGGGGAGTAGGTAGAATAGGAGAAGTACAATTGAGAGAAGGGGAGTAGGTAGATTAGGAGCTGTACAACTGAGAGAAGGGGTTGGGGGAATAGGTAGATTAGAAGCAGTACAAATTGAGAGAAGGGGTTGGGGGAGTAGGTAGAATAGGAGCAGTACAATTGAGAGAAGGGGTTGGGGGAGTAGGTAGAATAGGAGCAGTACAATTGAGAGAAGGGGTTGGGGGAGTAGGTAGATTAGGAGCAGTACAATTGAGAGAAGGGGTTGGGGAGTAGGTAGAATAGGAGCAGTACAATTGAGAGAAGGGGTTGGGGGAGTAGGTAGATTAGGAGCAGTACAATTGAGAGAAGGGGTTGGGGGAGTAGGTAGAATAGGAGCTGTACAATTGAGAGAAGGGGTTGGGGAGTAGGTAGAATAGGAGCAGTACAATTGAGAAAAGGGGTTGGGGGAGTAGGTAGAATAGGAGCAGTACAATTGAGAAAAGGGGTTGGGGGAGTAGGTAGAAAAGGAGCAGTACAATTGAGAGAAGGGGTTGGGGGAGTAGGTAGATTAGAAGCAGTACAATTGAGAGAACGGGTTGGGGGAGTAGTAGAATAGGAGCTGTACAATTGAGAGAAGGGATTGGGGGAGTAGGTAGAATAGGAGAAGTACAGTTGAGAGAAGGGGTTGGGGGAGTAGGTAGAATAGGATCTGTACAATTGAGAGAAGGGGTTGGGGGAGTAGGTAGATTAGGAGTAGTACAATTGAGAGAAGGGGTTGGGGGAGTAGGTAGAATAGGAGCAGTACAATTGAGAGAAGGGGTTGGGGAGTAGGTAGAATAGGAGCTGTACAATTGAGAGAAGGGGTTGGGGAGTAGGTAGAATAGGAGCTGTACAATTGAGAGAAGGGGTTGGGGAGTAGGTAGATTAGGAGCAGTAAAATTGAGAAAAGGGGTTGGGGGAGTAGGTAGATTAAAAGCAGTACAATTGAGAGAAGGGGTTGGGGGAGTAGGTAGAATAGGAGCTGTACAATTGAGAGAAGGGGTTGGGGGAGTAGGTAGAATAGGAGCTGTACAATTGAGAGAAGGGGTTGGGGGAGTAGGTAGATTAGAAGCAGTACAATTGAGAGAAGGGGTTGGGGGAGTAGGTAGAATAGGAGCAGTACAATTGAGAGAAGGGGTTGGGGAGTAGGTAGAATAGGAGCTGTACAATTGAGAGAAGGGATTGGGGGAGTAGGTAGAATAGGAGAAGTACAATTGAGAGAAGGGGTTGGGGGAGTAGGTAGAATAGGAGAAATACAATTGAGAGAAGGGGTTGGGGGAGTAGGTTAAATAGGAGAAGTACAATTGAGAGAAGGGGTTGGGGGAGTAGGTAGAATAGGAGCAGTACAATTGAGAGAAGGGGTTGGGGGAGTAGGTTGGTTAGAAGCAGTACAATTGAGAGAAGGGGTTGGGGGAGTAGGTAGAATAGGAGCTGTACAATTGAGAGAAGGGGTTGGGGGAGTAGGTAGAATAGGAGAAGTACAGTTGAGAGAAGGGGTTGGGGGAGTAGGTAGAATAGGAGCAGTACAATTGAGAAAAGGGGTTGGGAGAGTAGGTTGGTTAGAAGCAGTACAATTGAGAGAAGGGGTTGGGGGAGTAGGTAGAATAGGAGCTGTACAATTGAGAGAAGGGGTCGGGGGAGTAGGTAGAATAGGAGAAGTACAGTTGAGAGAAGGGGTTGGGGGAGTAGGTAGAATAGGAGCAGTACAATTGAGAAAAGGGGTTGGGAGAGTAGGTTGGTTAGAAGCAGTACAATTGAGAGAAGGGGTTGGGGGAGTAGGTAGAATAGGAGCTGTACAATTGAGAGAAGGGGTTGGGGAGTAGGTAGAATAGGAGAAGTACAGTTGAGAGAAGGGTTTGGGGGAGTAGGTAGAATAGGAGCAGTACAATTGAGAAAAGGGGTTGGGAGAGTAGGTTGGTTAGAAGCAGTACAATTGAGAGAAGGGGTTGGGGGAGTAGGTAGAAAAGGAGCAGTACAATTGAGAGAAGGGGTTGGGGGAGTAGATAGATTAGGAGCAGTACAATTGAGAGAAGGGGTTGGGGGAGTAGGTAGAATAGGAGCTGTACAATTGAGAGAAGGGGTTGGGGGAGTAGGTAGAATAAAAGCAGTACAATTGAGAGAAGGGGTTGGGGGAGTAGGTAGAATAGGAGCTGTACAATTGAGAGAAGGGGTTGGGGGAGTAGGTAGAATAGGAGAAGTACAATTGAGAGAAGGGGTTGGGGGAGTAGGTAGATTAGGAGCTGTACAATTGAGAGAAGGGGTTGGGGGAGTAGGTAGATTAGGAGCAGTAAAATTGAGAAAAGGGGTTGGGGGAGTAGGTAGATTAAAAGTAGTACAATTGAGAGAAGGGGTTGGGGGAGTAGGTAGAATAGGAGCTGTACAATTGAGAGAAGGGGTTGGGGGAGTAGGTAGAATAGGAGCTGTACAATTGAGAGAAGGGGTTGGGGGAGTAGGTAGATTAGAAGCAGTACAATTGAGAGAAGGGGTTGGGGGAGTAGGTAGAATAGGAGCTGTACAATTGAGAGAAGGGGTTGGGGGAGTAGGTAGATTAGAAGCAGTACAATTGAGAGAAGGGGTTGGGGGAGTAGGTAGAATAGGAGCAGTACAATTGAGAGAAGGGGTTGGGGGAGTAGGTAGAATAGGAGCAGTACAATTGAGAGAAGGGGTTGGGGGAGTAGGTAGAATAGGAGCAGTACAATTGAGAGAAGGGGTTGGGGGAGTAGGTAGAATAGGAGCAGTACAATTGAGAGAAGGGGTTGGGGGAGTAGGTAGAATAGGAGCAGTACAATTGAGAGAAGGGGTTGGAGGAGTAGGTAGAATAGGAGCAGTACAATTGAGAGAAGGGGTTGGGGGAGTAGGTAGATTAGAAACAGTACAATTGAGAGAAGGGGTTGGGGGAGTTGGTAGATTAGAAACAGTACAATTGAGAGAAGGGGTTGGGGGAGTAGGTAGATTAGAAGCAGTACAATTGAGAGAAGGGGTTGGGGGAGTAGGTAGATTAGAAGCAGTACAATTGAGAGAAGGGGTTGGGGGAGTAGGTAGAATAGGAGCAGTACAATTGAGAGAAGGGGTTGGGGGAGTAGGTAGATTAGAAGCAGTACAATTGAGAGAAGGGGTTGGGGGAGTAGGTAGAATAGGAGCAGTACAATTGAGAGAAGGGGTTGGGGGAGTAGGTAGATTAGAAACAGTACAATTGAGAGAAGGGGTTGGGGGAGTAGGTAGAATAGGAGCAGTACAATTGAGAGAAGGGGTTGGGGGAGTAGGTAGATTAGAAGCAGTACAATTGAGAGAAGGGGTTGGGGGAGTAGGTAGAATAGGAGCTGTACAATTGAGAGAAGGGGTTGGGGGAGTAGGTAGATTAGAAGCAGTACAATTGAGAGAAGGGGTTGGGGGAGTAGGTAGAATAGGAGCTGTACAATTGAGAGAAGGGGTTGGGGGAGTAGGTAGAATAGGAGCAGTACAATTGAGAGAAGGGGTTGGGGGAGTAGGTAGAATAGGAGCAGTACAATTGAGAGAAGGGGTTGGAGGAGTAGGTAGAATAGGAGCAGTACAATTGAGAGAAGGGGTTGGGGGAGTAGGTAGATTAGAAACAGTACAATTGAGAGAAGGGGTTGGGGGAGTAGGTAGATTAGAAACAGTACAATTGAGAGAAGGGGTTGGGGGAGTAGGTAGATTAGAAACAGTACAATTGAGAGAAGGGGTTGGGGGAGTAGGTAGATTAGAAGCAGTACAATTGAGAGAAGGGGTTGGGGGAGTAGGTAGAATAGGAGAAGTGCAGTTGAGAGAAGGGGTTGGGGGAGTAGGTAGAATAGGAGCAGTACAATTGAGAGAAGGGGTTGGGGAGTAGGTAGAATAGGAGCTGTACAATTGAGAGAAGGGGTTGGGGGAGTAGGTAGAATAGGAGCTGTACAACTGAGAGAAGGGGTTGGGGGAGTAGGTAGATTAGGAGCAGTACAATTGAGAGAAGGGGTTGGGGGAGTAGGTAGATTAGGAGCAGTACAATTGAGAGAAGGGGTTGGGGGAGTAGGTAGATTAAAAGCAGTACAATTGAGAGAAGGGGTTGGGGGAGTAGGTAGATTAGGAGCAGTACAATTGAGAGAAGGGGTTGGGGGAGTAGGTAGAATAGGAGCAGTACAATTGAGAGAAGGGGTTGGGGGAGTAGGTAGAATAGGAGCTGTACAATTGAGAGAAGGGGTTGGGGGAGTAGGTAGATTAAAAGCAGTACAATTGAGAGAAGGGGTTGGGGTAGTAGGTAGATTAAAAGCAGTACATTTGAGAGAAGGGGTTGGGGGAGTAGGTAGATTAGGAGCAGTAAAATTGAGAGAAGGGGTTGGGGGAGTAGGTAGATTAAAAGCAGTACAATTGAGAGAAGGGGTTGGGGTAGTAGGTAGATTAAAAGCAGTACATTTGAGAGAAGGGGTTGGGGGAGTAGGTAGATTAGGAGCTGTACAATTGAGAGAAGGGGTTGGGGGAGTAGGTAGAATAGGAGCAGTACAATTGAGAGAAGGGGTTGGGGAGTAGGTAGAATAGGAGCTGTACAACTGAGAGAAGGGGTTGGGGGAGTAGGTAGATTAGGAGCAGTACAATTGAGAGAAGGGGTTGGGGGAGTAGGTAGAATAGGAGCAGTACAATTGAGAGAAGGGGTTGGGGGAGTAGGTAGATTAAAAGCAGTACAATTGAGAGAAGGGGTTGGGGGAGTAGGTAGATTAGGACCAGTACAATTGAGAGAAGGGGTTGGGGGAGTAGGTAGAATAGGAGCTGTACAATTGAGAGAAGGGGTTGGGGGAGTAGGTAGATTAAAAGCAGTACAATTGAGAGAAGGGGTTGGAGGAGTAGGTAGAATAGGAGCAGTACAATTGAGAGAAGGGGTTGGGGGAGTAGGTAGAATAGGAGCAGTACAATTGAGAGAAGGGGTTGGGGGAGTAGGTAGAATAGGAGCAGTACAATTGAGAGAAGGGGTTGGGGGAGTAGGTAGAATAGGAGCAGTACAATTGAGAGAAGGGGTTGGGGGAGTAGGTAGAATAGGAGCAGTACAATTGAGAGAAGGGGTTGGGGGAGTAGGTAGATTAAAAGCAGTACAATTGAGAGAAGGGGTTGGGGGAGTAAGTAGATATAAAGCAGTACAATTGAGAGAAGGGGTTGGGGGAGTAGGTAGAATAGGAGAAGTACGATTGAGAGAAGGGGTTGGGGGAGTAGGTAGAATAGGAGCAGTACAATTGAGAGAAGGGGTTGGGGGAGTAGGTAGATTAGGAGCAGTACAATTGAGAGAAGGGGTTGGGGGAGTAGGTAGATTAGGAGCAGTACAATTGAGAGAAGGGGTTGGGGGAGTAGGTAGAATAGGAGCAGTACAATTGAGAGAAGGGGTTGGGGGAGTAGGTAGAATAGGAGCAGTACAATTGAGAGAAGGGGTTGGGGGAGTAGGTAGAATAGGAGCAGTACAATTGAGAGAAGGGGTTGGGGGAGTAGGTAGAATAGGAGCTGTACAACTGAGAGAAGGGGTTGGGGGAGTAGGTAGAATAGGAGAAGTACAATTGAGAGAAGGGGTTGGGGGAGTAGGTAGATTAGGAGCAGTACAATTGAGAGAAGGGGTTGGGGGAGTAGGTAGATTAGAAGCAGTACAATTGAGAGAAGGGGTTGGGGGAGTAGGTAGAATAGGAGCAGTACAATTGAGAGAAGGGGTTGGGGGAGTAGGTAGATTAGAAGCAGTACAATTGAGAGAAGGGGTTGGGGGAGTAGGTAGAATAGGAGCAGTACAATTGAGAGAAGGGGTTGGGGGAGTATGTAGATTAGGAGCAGAACAATTGAGAGAAGGGGTTGGGGGAGTAGGTAGAATAGGAGCTGTAACCCGCCCCCCGTACTTTCCCCCCTCTCCTCTCCTCACTATGTGATGCTTCTAAAGCAAGAGGGCGGCGCCCGTATCCTAGAGTCCTGAACAGAGTAGCAGTCAAGCGGAGGAAAGAATAAAAAGTTAGTGACTAAACACATAAAATATATCAGTTTTAGATGCTGGGGCATAGTTTTTGAAGGGTTTGGGCTTTTCATCTAATGATGTTGAAGGTCCGGTTTAAGTACATTTTAAAACATCTGGGCTGGATGGAAGTGCTGCGAGGGAGATAAAGGTTATTTTTAATTTTTGCTTTGACAATCACTTTAATTGTCACAACTCTTTGGCTTAAGCATCAAGATGTGAAGCAATGCTATTTATTCTTATAGGTCAATGCTGCAAAACCCATGTTTAAAAGACATTGGGGACGATTCAGAGCCAGATAAGGAAAGAAAACTGCCCTTGACTTTCATTGTCTACCTTGGGGCTGATTCAAAGCCAGGTGAAAATTTACACTCAGGGCTTTATTCATCAAGCCATAGCACCAGAAAATGACTGGCACCGACAGGTAACAACAGGTAGCGAACAGTGACCGCCGGGCGCTGTACGCAATACCACATTTATCAAAGCGAATCTGGTGAGTGACTCTAGCAGCGCCACATAGCGACCGATTCAACATCACAGATAGCTCAGCGTATAGCTCCTGCGCTCTAGCTTCCAGAGCGCCTAATATTACCTGTCGCTACCTGTCGCTCTCCCATACATTTCAATGGACGTTACTTTTATTATCTTTAAACAGGGTTTTATTTGTTTTTTTGTTTTTTTTTTAATCAAATCATTGTGTAACCTATCCTGGCCTATTAAATGTCATTTTTGAAAACTTTTTATTTTTTTTTTTAATGCAGAATTGTCATTACAGGTCTGGTATTAAAGTGTTATTGTCACAATGTAATAACAATGTCATTCCATGTGTTTTCGCTTTGTTACTAGTTGATATGTGTTCAAAAACAGACTTTAATCACACAGCCTCTGGTGCTCTGGGCTACAGTGACCCGATTTTGAGCACCGGCGCTGTGTGAGGCTGTTTTTTCTATGAATATGGTTTGAGTCGCTCACACTGACCAGTCGCTACCGTTCGCTCCCATATAGTGCTGTATTGGTGTTATAGTGACTCACACGTCAAATTCATCAATGCCGGCCATGTTACTAAAGCGACTGAGGCGCTCTGTAATAGTGACTCACGGCCGATCAAAGCGACCACTAGCGGTCGCTCTTAGCGCCGCTGTACAGACGCTCACCTGCCGCTACCTGGGGCTAGTAATGAATCAGCCTGCCCGTAGACAATGAAAGTCAATGACAATTTTCTCTTCTAAAAAAGGAGTGAGAATTCTCACCCGGCTCTGAATCGCCTCCATTATCCCAAATTCCTCCGACCTGTCCCACGTGGGCCGCCAGATCTGTAAAATACCCGGGCAGGCATTAGCAAGTTATTAGCTGCGCTTTCTATTCCCTTACATAAATCCATTCTGCATGACCGGCGCTGTTTCCAGGAGCAGAAAATTTCCTCCCTTCAAGGTCCCAGGAGGCTCAAGAGCAAAACACCGACCTCATTAGATTTAAAACTAAAATCTTCCCAAAATGATTCTAGTATTAAAAAACCTATTGGTTGCCATAAACGGCTGTGTATTTTTTTTTTTCAATCCTTTTTCGAATGAAATAACATTACCCCCCCCCCATAATGTCAGAAACCTTTTTCTCTGGATAATATTCCAGAAATTTCATTTTTATAAAGAGGTTGGTGCGCGGCGGCTGCAAAGAGAGAAATCAAATAAATAAATAGGGCTAAATAAATGTACGTGGCATTTCAAATTGATGGAATGTCACAAACATCATATTACCGAGAGGCTCTTCAAACGCCGACTGCGGCGAAATACGATTCTTAGCAAAAGGCTGCGCATAATTTATGGAACATTTAGAGCCGCGCAGAGTGCTCGCCATTTCCAGGGTAATCTTCCAATTAATAAGTATATTCAAATAAAAAAACCTTTTGGCTTTTGTTTTTAAGACTGATTTGTGTTGTTGTTGTTGTTGTACTACCAGAACTGTTACTGCTAGAACTATGTAACCTTTTCATCTACAATTGTTAATAACAGCCGTGTTCCTGCTGATAATACCAAAGCGAAAGCTCTTGCTAACTCCTCCTCCTAATTCTCAACACTCATCCCTTCCCCCAATACCACTACTCCTAATCTACTTACCCCCCAACCCCTTCTCTCACTTGTACTGCTCCTATTCTGCCTACTCCCCCAACCCCTTCTCTCAATTCTACTACTCCTATTCCACATACCCTCATCCCTTCCCCCAATACCACTACTCCTATTCTACATACTCTCATACCTTCCCCCAATACCGCTACTACTATTCTACATACTCTCATCCCTTCCCCCAATACCGCTACTCCTATTCTACATACTTTCATCCCTTCCCCCAATACAGCTACTCCTATTCTACATACTCTCATCCCTTCCCCCAATACCGCTACTCCTATTCTACATACTCTCATCCCTTCCCCCAATACCGCTACTCCTATTCTACATACTCTCATCCCTTCCCCCAATACCGCTACTCCTATTCTACGTACTCTCATCCCTTCCCCCAATACCGCTACTCCTATTCTACATACTCTCATCCCTTCCCCCAATACCGCTACTCCTATTCTACATACTCTCATCCCTTCCCCCAATACCGCTACTCCTATTCTACATACTCTCATCCCTTCCCCCAATACTGCTACTCCTATTCTACGTACTCTCATCCCTTCCCCCAATACCGCTACTCCTATTCTACATACTCTCATCCCTTCCCCCAATACCACTACTCCTATTCTACATACTTTCATCCCTTCCCCCAATACAGCTACTCCTATTCTACATACTCTCATTCCTTTCCCCCAATACCGCTACTACTATTCTACATACTCTCATCCCTTCCCCCAATACCGCTACTCCTATTCTACATACTCTCATCCCTTCCCCCAATACCGCTACTCCTATTCTACATACTCTCATCCCTTCCCCCAATACCGCTACTCCTATTCTACATACTCTCATCCCTTCCCCCAATACCGCTACTCCTATTCTACATACTCTCATCCCTTCCCCCAATACCGCTACTACTATTCTACGTACTCTCATCCCTTCCCCCAATACCGCTACTCCTATTCTACGTACTCTCATCCCTTCCCCCAATACCGCTACTCCTATTCTACATACTCTCATCCCTTCCCCCAATACCGCTACTCCTATTCTACATACTCTCATCCCTTCCCCCAATACCGCTACTCCTATTCTACATACTCTCATCTCTTCCCCCAATACCGCTACTCCTATTCTACGTACTCTCATCCCTTCCCCCAATACCGCTACTCCTATTCTACATACTCTCATCCCTTCCCCCAATACCGCTACTCCTATTCTACATACTCTCATCCCTTCCCCCAATACCGCTACTCCTATTCTACACACTCTCATCCCTTCCCCCAATACCGCTACTCCTATTCTACATACTCTCATCCCTTCCCCCAATACCGCTACTCCTATTCTACATACTCTCATCCCTTCCCCCAATACCGCTACTCCTATTCTACATACTCTCATCCCTTCCCCCAATACCGCTACTCCTATTCTACATACTCTCATCTCTTCCCCCAATACCGCTACTCCTATTCTACATACTCTCATCCCTTCCCCCAATACCGCTACTCCTATTCTACGTACTCTCATCCCTTCCCCCAATACCGCTACTCCTATTCTACATACTCTCATCCCTTCCCCCAAATACCGCTACTCCTATTCTACATACTCTCATACCTTCCCCCAAATACCGCTACTCCTATTCTACGTACTCTCATCCCTTCCCCCAATACAGCTACTCCTATTCTACATACTCTCATCCCTTCCCCCAAATACCGCTACTCCTATTCTACGTACTCTCATCCCTTCCCCCAATACAGCTACTCCTATTCTACATACTCTCATCCCTTCCCCCAATACCGCTACTCCTATTCTACATACTCTCATCCCTTCCCTCAATACCGCTACTCCTATTCTACGTACTCTCATCCCTTCCCCCAATACCGCTACTCCTATTCTACATACTCTCATCCCTTCCCCCAATACCGCTACTCCTATTCTACGTACTCTCATCCCTTCCCCCAATACCGCTACTCCTATTCTACATACTCTCATCCCTTCCCCCAAATACCGCTACTCCTATTCTACATACTCTCATACCTTCCCCCAAATACCGCTACTCCTATTCTACGTACTCTCATCCCTTCCCCCAATACAGCTACTCCTATTCTACATACTCTCATCCCTTCCCCCAAATACCGCTACTCCTATTCTACGTACTCTCATCCCTTCCCCCAATACAGCTACTCCTATTCTACATACTCTCATCCCTTCCCCCAATACAGCTACTCCTATTCTACTTTCCCCCCAACCCCTTCTCTCACTTGTACTGCTCCTATTCTACCTACTCCCCCAGCCTCTTCTTTCAATTATACTGCTCCTATTCTACCTACTCCCCCAACCCCTTCTCTCAATTGTACTGCTCCTAATCTACCTACTCCCATTCCATCTCCCATATTATACTACTCCTTTTCTACCTTCTTTCAACCCCTCTTCTTAATTCTGTGACCCATATTCTACCTTCACGCACTTTTACTTAACCTATTCTACCTGCTTCCACCCCTTCTACCAATTCTACTATTCCAATTCAACCTGCTCTGAACCCCTTTTTTTTAGTTCCATGACCCATATACTACATACTTACTTACTATTCCATCCACTCCCAGCCCTCTTTGAATACAACTGTTCCTATTGCACCTAGCCTGAGCCTCGCCTCCCAATTTTGCTACTCCTATTCCACCTACTCTTAGACCCCCCCCCCCTTTCTATTCCACTACTCCGGTTCTACCTACTTCCACCCCTTCTCCCAAGTCTACTACTCTTATGTTACATTCTCTCAACCACTACTAACACTATTCCTATACTACCTACACCCAAACCCTCCGTCTAATTCTACAGCTACTATTCCAACTACCCTGTGCCGCTGCTCCCATTTCTATGACTCTTATTACACTTACTCCCAGACCCTCCTTCCAATTCCATTACCCCCATTGTAACAACTTTCAGACCCTTCCGATTTTACTAATCCCATTCCTTCTTTCAACCCCTCTTCCTAATTCTGTGACCCATATTCTACCTACTTTCAGTCCTTTCTCACAGTTCTACTACTCCTATTCCACCTTCTCTGTACCCCTCTTTCTAGTTTCATGACCAATATACTACCTACTTACTTTCAGTCTCTCCTCACCATTCTACTACTCCTATTCCACCTTCTCTGTACCCCTCTTTCTAGTTCCATGACCCATATACTACACACTTACTTACTACTTTCCTCACCATTCTACTACTCCTATTCCACCTTCTCTGAACCCCTCTTTCTAGTTCCATGACCCATGTACTGCCTACTTACTTTCAGTCTCTCCTCACCATTCTACTACTCCTATTTCACCTACTCTCAGACCCCTTTCAATTCCACTACTCCGATTCTACCTACTTCCACCCCTTCTTCCAAGTCTGCTACCCTTATCTTACCTTCTCTCAACCACTACCACCATCACTCATATTCTACCTATTCCCAGACACTCCTTCCAATTCTACAGTTACTATTCCAACTATCCTGAGCTGCTATTCTCAATTCTACTACTCCTATGCCATCCACTCCCATGCTTCTCTTTGAATTCAGCTGCTTCTATTCGACCTAGCCTGAGCCGTACCTCCCAATTTTACTACTCCTATTCCACCTACTCTTAGACTCCCCCCCGTCAATTCCACTACTCCGATTCTACCAACTTCCACACCTTTTCTCAACCACAACCCCAGCTTCTCCTATTCTACCTACTCCCAGACCCTCCATCTAATTCTACAGCTACTATTCCAACTATACTGAGCTGCTGCTCCAAATTCTAATACTCCCAGACCCTTCCAATTTTACTAATCGTATTCCTTCTCTTAACCCATCTTTTGGACACTTTGGCCTATATTCTACTAAATGTAAGTCTTTTTTTTAATTCTACTGCTCCTTCTACTTCCAGACTACTCCTATTGTCATTACTGCCACCCCTCCCCGATAATGTCACTCCTATTCTACCGGTCCCTCTTGCTAATTCTACTACTCCTATTTTATGTACTTGTATCCCTTCCTTCCAATTCTACTTCCTCTAGTCAGGGTGAAGGTCCGGATTAACGCGGCAATCTGTATGTACAGGGGGGAACATACAACATAGGCTCTTATTCAGGGTGAAGGTCCGGATTAATGTGGGCAATCAGTATTTACAGGGTGGGGAAACATATAAGATAGGCTCTTATTCAGGGTGAAGGTCCGGATTAAAGTGGGCAATCTGTATGCACAGGGGGAAAACATACAAGATAGGCTTTTATTCAGGGTGAGGGTCCGGATTAATGTGGGCAATCTGTATGTACAGGGTGGGGAACCTACAAGATAGGCTCTTATTCAGGGTGAAGGTCCGGAATAATGTGGGCAATCTGTATGTACTGGGTGGGGGGAAACATATAAGATAGGCCCTTATTCAGGGTGAGGGTCCGGATTAATGTGGGCAATCTGTATCTACAGGGGGGGAGACATACAAGATAGGCTCTTATTCAGGGTGAAGGTCCGGATAATTGTGGGCAATCTGTATGTACAGGGTGGGGGGAATCATACAAGATAGGCTCTTATTCAGGGTGAGGGGCCGGATTAATGTGAGCAATCTGTATGTACAGGGGGGAAACATACAAGATAGGCTCTTATTCAAATACAATTCCTGGTGTATGTGTGGGGGCACAATAAGAGCTGCCAGCCCGGCCCTGGTCTGAGTATCTATTCCCTCCAGGCTTAGGCTTGATCAGTATCACTATTAATCCATTATGAAGAAACCCACAAGGTGACCTACAGTGCTGGCTTGATGTATAGATAATTATATGGCAAAGCCGAATTCTGCATTCCATATCTCATCCATCATGATGTCACTGAGTCACGCAATGATACCGATAATGCTGGAATTTATTGAATTCCACATTCTGAGAGCTTTCAAATCACACCAATCACACCATTCGAAAGCTCTCAGATATAGGGAACCCCTTTTCTTTTATTATTTTGATGTATTTATTAGAATACACAGGGCCGGATTATGAGGGGGGCGCAAGGGGCTCATGCCCTAGGGCCTCCATCACTTGCCCTGCAGAGGGTGCCCCCACCAACCTTTTGGTTATGGTCTGGTCCAGGCTTTTCAGTCTTTGGTCGGGGCTGGGAACAAAGCTATCGGCGGCAGTGGGGGGGGGGCCCATGCGCTTAGTCAACCAAAGCCACCACAGGGCAGGGCGGAGAGTCTAGAGCAGCAAAGCCGCCGCCAGCAACGCTACAGTGATGGGTGCAGAGCTGTCACTGCACATAAGCCACCAAGCACAGCCGCTGGCAGCTCAATGCAGGGAACCAGCCGGGCGACTACACTACCCCCCACCCAGAATGGCAAAGCAGGAGTTCCCGAGCAGCACGCACCCGCACAAGGGGGGCACAAGGGACTCCATCTGATGTTCCAGTAAGTAGGCGGGTCCCAGACAACCACCAATCAGTTACTTGGCTGGACTATTATTTTAAAGGAAAAAAAAAATGCAAAATATCTGGATTCTCCACCAGATTTTGTGCCCAGGGGCCTCCACCACACTTAATCCGGCCCTGGTTACTGGCTATTGAAAAATGTATAATGCTGCTATATACTAGCACCCAAATGCTTGTTTAAAACATATAAAATAGTGTGGGGGATGATGTGGCCAAGGAACAGAATAAATGTACAATGCAACTAAATACCAGCACTCAAAACTTTTTTTTAAATCTATAAAATAGCGGGGGGGGGGGGGGGGATGTGGCCGTGGTAAGGGACAATGTACAATGAGGCCAAATACTAGCAACAAAAGCCTTTTTTAAAACATATAAAATAGTGGGGTCAAGGCAACGCATTTTTATTGGGACTCCAAAGGAAATCTTGTAAAACCAGCCTTGTAAACTGACAATTCATGTATTGGGGGGGGGGGGGGGGGAAGTGATGTGGCGGGTCATGGCAAATGCAGCCGAATAACAGCAACTACAGCATATTTTTAACATAGAGTGTCAGCTATAGTATTTATTCCACTGATGAATTGTGTGACTTGCTGAGCATTGATCCATGTGCCATCTGGTGGTGAAAATGAAGAATGGAATTTTCAGGAAATCAGGAAAGCTGGCAATTACAATAGCGACATTGCCTTTCAATTCTGTCCCATCTGTAGCTGCAGGGATATTGTAAGGATATTCATGCAACACAAAGTACAGTAGGTAAAGGACAGAATAGTGAGGAGATAAGCGCGTGGGAGAGGTGTTAGCCTTAAAGCAGACCTTCACCCTGAATAAGAGCCTATCTTGTATCATTCCCACACCCTGTACATACAGATTGCTCACATTAATCCGGACCTTCACCCTGAATAAGAATCTATCTTATATGTGTCCCACACCCTGTACATACAGATTGCTCACATTAATCCGGACCTTCACCCTGAATAAGAATCTATCTTATATGTGTCCCACACCCTGTACATACAGATTGCTCACATTAATCCGGACCTTCACCCTGAATAAGAATCTATCTTATATGTGTCCCACACCCTGTACATACAGATTGCTCACATTAATCTGGACCTTCACCCTGAATAAGAGCCTATCTTATACGTTTCCCACACCCTGTACATACAGATTGCTCACATTAATCCGGACCCTCACCCTGAATAAGAGCCTATCTTATATGTTTCCCACACCCTGTACATACAGATTGCCCACATTAATCCGGACCTTCACCCTGAATAAGAGCCTATCTTATATGTTTCCCACACCCTGTACATACAGATTGCCCACATTAATCCGGACCTTCACCCTGAATAAGAGTCTATCTTATATGTTTCCCACACCCTGTACATACAGATTGCTCACATTAATCTGGACCTTCACCCTGAATAAGAGTCTATCTTATATGTTTCCCCCACCCTGTACATACAGATTGCTCACATTAATCTGGACCTTCACCCTGAATAAGAGCCTATCTTGTATGTTCCCCCCGTACATACAGATTGCCCACATTAATCCGGACCTTCACCCTGAATAAGAGTCTATCTTGTATGTTTCCCCCCCCCCCGTACATACAGATTGACCACATTAAAAATCATCCTACCTTCACCTACTGCACGTTATGAGCATCCAAGATGGCGGAAGTGTGACTGTGTCTCGGATTGCTGTACTTTTCCTGACCCCAGCTCTGCTCTGTCTATGCAAAGCACAGCTATAACCCCGCCCCCTGCCTTTTACCCCGTTCTCCTCTCCTCAGTATGTGTCGCTTCTGAGGCAAGATGGTCCATATCCTAAAGTCCTGAACAAAGTTGCAGCCCAGTGGGGGAAAGAATAATAAGTACCGTGACTAAAAACTTAAATTATATTAATTCTAGATGCTGGGCAATATTTCTTTAAGGGTTTGGCTTTTCATTAAATGATGCTGAGGGTCTGGTTTAAGAAGAGAGAAGGTATCTGGCAAGCTTGCACGTCGTTGGTTGACATGATGAGCACTTATGGTAATTTGAAGTCATTATAAAACTGTAATGGGTGTTACCTCCTCAGTCCAATGTGGCTAAAGAGGTGTCCTCGATCTTCAGAAGGAGCCCTGGGGCCACCCTCCTCCCATTCCCCAACTTCAATGAATTCCAATGAGTCCCCCAATCCGATCCTCCTCACGCAAAGCCGAGTGGCTGCAGACAAGCTGTCAAGTTCGATGGTTTTTGCCAACTTTCCTAATGACTTGGCAACCGATTCTAAGTGTCTATTGTTGGCATTTCTCTTTCTTTCTTTCTTTCTTTCTTGTATTTATTTCCACCATGACTGGCCAATATATTCTGAACCAAATGGTGTGCTAAAATCCCCCTTCCACATACCACCCCTACAGCCAGTGAGGGGCATTCCACCCCTAAAGCCAGTGAGGGGCATCCCACCCCTACAGCCAGTGAGGGGCATTCCACCCCCACAGCCAGTGATAGGATAGGCTGGGGTTGCTTGGGCGAGGGGGTAGAGTATGGAAGGGGATGGGGGGCTGGGGGGAGGCAGGGATTGGATGGGCTCGGGTTGCTCGGTTGAGGGGATAGGATGGGGAAGGGGGCTGGGGTTGGAGGCAAGGATTTGATCGGTTGGAGTTGCTTGGGTAAGGGGGTAGAGTGGTGAAGGGGATGGGGTGGGGTGCTGGGGAGAGGCAGGGTTTGGGTGGGCTGGGGTTGCTTGGTTGAGGGGCTAGAATGGGGAAGGGGGTGGGGGGCTGGGGCTGGAGGCAGGGATTGGATGGGCTGGGGTTGCTTGGGTGAGGGGCTAGAATAGGGAAGCTAGTGGAGGGCTGGGGTTGGAGACAGGGATTGGATGGGCTGGGGTTGCTTGGGTAAGGGGGTAGAGTGGGGCCTGGATGGGGGGCTGGGAGGAGGCAGGGATTGGATGGGCTGGGGTTGCTCGGTTGAGGGGCTAGAATGGGGAAGGGGGTGGGGGGCTGGGGTTAGAGGCAGGGATTGGATAGGCTTGGGTTGCTTGGGTGAGGGGGTAGAGTGGGGAAGGGGATGGTGGGCTAGGGGAAGGCAGGGATTGGATGGGCTGGTGTTGCTTGGGTGAAGGGGTAGAGTGGGGAAGGGGATGGGGAGCTGGGGGATGCAGGGATTGGATGGGCTGGTGTTGATTGGGTGAGGGGGTAGAGTGGTGAAAGGGATGGGGGGCCGGGAGAGGCAGTGATTGGATGAGCTGGTGTTGCTTGGGTGAGGGCGTAGAGTGGCGAAGGGGGTGGGGGGCTGAGGGGAGGCAGGGATAGGATAGGATAGGCTGGGGTTGCTTGGGCGAGGGGGTAGAGTATGGAAGGGGATGGGGGGCTGGGGAGAGGCAGGGATTGGATGGGCTCGGGTTGCTCGGTTGAGGGGATAGAATGGGGAAGGGGGCTGGGGTTGGAGGCAAGGATTGGATCAGTTGGGGTTGCTTGGGTGAGGGGGTAGATTGGTGAAGGGGATGGGGTGGGGTTCTGGGGGGAGGCAGGGATTGGATGGGCTGGGGTTGCTTGGTTGAGGGGCTAGAATGGGGAAAGGGGTGGGGGACTGGGGTTGGAGGCAGGGATTGGATGGGCTGGGGTTGCTTGGTTGAGGGGCTAGAATGGAGAAGGGGGTGGGGGGCTGGGGTTGGAGGCAGGGATTGGATAGGCTGGGGTTGCTTGGGTGAGGGGGTAGAGTGGGGAAGGGGATGGGGGGCTGGGGATAGGCAGGGATTGAATGGGCTGGGGTTGCTTGGGTGATGGGGTACAGTGGTAAAGGGGATGGCGGGCTGGGGGAAGGCAGGGATTGGATGGGCTCGGGTTGCTCGGTTGAGGGGCTAGAATAGGGAAGGTAGTGGAGGGCTGGGGTTGGAGGCAGGGATTGGATGGGCTGGGGTTGCTTGGGTAAGGGGGTAGAATGGGGACGGGGATGGGGGGGCTGGGAGGAGGCAGGGATTGGATGGGCTGGGGTTGCTTGGTTGAGGGGCTAGAATGGGGAAGGGGGTGGGGGGCTGGGGTTAGAGGCAGGGATTGGATAGGCTGGGGTTGCTTGGGTGAGGGGGTAGAGTGGGGAAGGGGATGGGGGGCTGGGGTTAGAGGCAGGGATTGGATAGGCTGGGGTTGCTTGGGTGAGGGGATAGAGTGAGGAAGGTACATTTTATTACTGAGCTATAAGGAAGAGTTGTAGGAGGGGCTTTGCAAATGCAGGATTTTCATTCTTGTTGTTACAGTTGTTCTTTAACAAATGATCTAAACCTCCATCTTCCCTGCTGCATCATTAACATGGAACTCGCAGGCGCGGTCCTGGCATGTGTTCTGCAATTATTCCAATTATTAACATGGATATGTCTCTCCCTGAATTCCGCAGGGAATGCGCCTTATCTGGATAAACATTGTTCACATCTCTTCCCGCGGTCTGAGCGGCGCCGGAGTCTTAGCGCGTGCCGGTGAAATAATTAAAAATGATACATGAAGCATGATGTTCCCGTGTGGTATCCGGGGGTGGAGCGTGCACTGCATGGCGCGTTTCATGTTAAATTTTGCGTCTTGTGATGCGCGAGATTGCCAACATGTTATTTGTTTCCGGGGAATATTACTTACAGGCAATTTTCATTCTGGAAACACAGTGACAGGTAAAAGTCACATCGTCAAAGCGGTAATGGGGCGGAGCATTTCTTACGTGTTCTCTTCAAATACATTAAAGTCTTTTTAGAGGTATTTATATTATTCATTCAAAATGGAAAGTATTTACAAAGCGCCCAACATAGAGAATAATAGCTTTATCCATCACTTCTTGACAGGGGGGGGGCGGGGCCAAAAAATCTATTTATTCTATTCATTTCCAACCAAGGCAATGCCAAGGACTGGCTTAACATCTAAAGGGCCAAACATATTTCACTTGTGGAAACGTGTTTTGAGCTTGTGGCTCTCATCAGCGCAAGGGTGGATGTATTTGGCTGGATGGTGGTGGAGCAAGCCACCGTGTGGATTGACCCATGTTATGTTTATAATGGGGGAGATTAAGGGGACCAAATCTGGTCCACTGTGGATTTTGACTATCCTGGATTTTGGTCCTTGCCCTTGGGGGACACCCCACATCGCTGTTTGAAACCCCTCAGGTTGCCCACTCCAACTCACCTTTCCCCCGTCCTACGGCACATGCGTGGCCTCCCGTCCAATCAGTGTGCTAGCCTGTGACACAAGGTCATCTAGGCTTATTTAAGGAGGCCTCTTTTCGCTGTGCGCTGTCTCCTGGGCAGGCGATTCACATGTGGTACAGTTGTAAAGGGGAGGAATGAGGCTTTTAAAGATAATATGAAAAACATACTTTTTTATTTGAAAAATAGCTGGCTTAGCCGGCCAAATGCTCTTGGGGAGGGGCCATTTGTGTTGCAAAATAGCACATTTTCCTTGCAGAAGATGCAAATTGGCACAAGAAGAGGTAATTTGCGCTTCTCCCATGCGCTTGCCACTTGCTGAGATTCGCACATGCGCTCGGCGTGTGCTCACCACCATGAATCATGCGTCTAGGCGCATGTGGAATAGTTTGCAGTCCATCTGGTTATTGTACACTGACCGTGAATTGACCATAATAAGGGAGTTTTCGTTTCAGTATTGGGTTTTCCTATTGGTAAGAAATGGGGTAATTAGACCCCCATGTATTATTTTCTGTTTTAAAATATTCTAAGCTCACTGTTATGTTTTTAATTAGGATGATGGGAAATGTAGCTTTGGATGAATAGCTGTAGACTGCACCTTATTGGAAGGCTTGCTGACCCCTGGGAACTCTAAAGCCATGTGATCCAGAAAAGACAGAAAATTCAAGCTGGGTGATGCGGGATCCCGCTGCACGATGGAGAGAATAATTTGGGATTCTATATCTAAATATTATTTGGTGCTTTACTTTTCGATGGGACACGCGCACCATACTCCTGGACTAAAAAAACAGCTTCTCCGAAATAGAAACATTGGGAGGTATTTCCTATGTATGGTAGACAAGGCCTCTATTTTGCTTACTACTACCTAATAAATTCACAGTTCTCGTTTTCTCCTGCTCTCCAACACCATGATAGCACTTCAACTCAATTTAATCAGATGGGAATTTGGAACATGGTCATAGAAAAATAGAAATTGGTTACATTTTCTTCTAAATGAGCAGGTCTAACGCAGGAGTCTATGTTAACAAGCATCAGTGGGCTTTACGTGTTAGCTGTTGGGGTTTCCTATTTAAGAGAATTGGGTTAAAAGGTTAATAAGACCGCAGTTCCTTTTAATTGCCCCCATTAATTATTTTCTTGATTACAATATTCTAAGCTCACGGCTATGTTTTTAATTAGGATAATGGGAAATTTAGCTTTGGATGACTAGCTGTATATTCCACCTTACTGGAAGGCTTTGTGGCCCCTGGGAACTCTAAACCCATGTGATCCATAATACAATGAAAATTCAAGCCGGGTGTTGTGGGATCCAGCTTCAGAATAAAGAAAATAATTTGGGATTTAAATCTCAGTATTGTTTGGTGCTTTACGTTTCGATGGGAGACCCACTGCATTTTCTTAAAAAAGGGTTGAACAGTTCCTTCAAAACAGAAACATTGGAATGTATCTTCTATGTACGGTAGACAAGGCTTCTCTTCACTAGAAGAATAATTGGTGACATTTTCCTCTAACTGAGCAGGTCTAACCCAGGAATGAAGAGTCTACCTCAAGAACTGTAGGCTTTACGTGTTAGCTGTTGGGTTTTCCCATTGGTGAGAAATGGGTTAAAAGGTTAATTAGACCGCAATTCTTTTTAATTGCCCCCATGAATTATTTTCTTGATTATAATATTCTAAGCTCACGGCTATGTTTTTAATTAGGATCATGGGAAATTTTGCTCTGAGTGAATATATGTGGATTATACCTTATTGGAAGGCTTTATGGCCCCTGAGACCTCTAAAGCATTTGATACAGAATACACAGAAAATTCAAGCTGGGTGACATGAGATCAAGCTGCAGGATAGAGAAAATAATTTATGATTTAAATCTCAATAATGTTTGGTGCTTTATTTTTCAATGGGAGACCCACTCCATTTTCTTGGCCTAAAAAAGGGTTAAACACTTTCTCCAAAAGAGAAACCTTGGAATGTATCTCCTGTGTACGATAGACAAGGCTTCTCTTCTCTAGAAGAATAACTGAGCAGGTCTAACGCAGGAAAGAAGAGTCCATGTCAACAACTGTGGGCTTTACGTGTTAGCTGTTGGGTTTTCTCATTATTGACAAACGGGTTAAAAGGTTAATTAGTCCGCAGTTCTTTTTAATTGCCCCATGAATTATTTTCTTGATTACAATATTCTAAGCTCATGGCTATGTTTTTAATTAGGATCATGGGAAATTTGGCTCTGGGTGAATATATGTGGATTATACCTTATTAAAAGGCTTTGTGGTCCCTGGGACCTCTAAAGCCTTGTGATCCAAAATACACAGAAAATTCAAGCCGGGTGACGTGGGATCCAGATGCACAATAGAGAGAATAATTTGGGATTTAAGTCTCAGCATTCTTTGGTGCTTTACTTTTCGATCTGAGACCCACTCCATTTTCTTGGCTTAAAAAAGGGTTAAAAAGTTCCTCCAAAACATAAACCTTGGGATGTGTACGATAGACAAGGCTTCTCTTCTCTAGAAGAATACCTGAGCAGGTCTAACGCAGGAAAGAAGAGTCCATGTCAACAACTGTAGGCTTTACGTGTTAGCTGTTGGGTTTTCCCATTGGTGAGAAACGGGTAAAAAGGTTAATTAGTCCGCAGTTCTTTTTAATTGCCCCCATGAATTATTTTCTTGATTACAATATTCCCTGTGGGTGAATATATGTGGATTATACCTTATTGAAAGGCTTTGTGGTCCCTGGGACCTCTAAAGCCTTGTGATCCAAAATACACAGAAAATTCAAGCCGGGTGACGTGGGATCCAGATGCACAATAGAGAGAATAATTTGGGATTTAAGTCTCAGCATTCTTTGGTGCTTTACTTTTCGATCTGAGACTCACTCCATTTTCTTGGCTTAAAAAAAGGTTAAACAGTTCCTCCAAAACATAAACCTTGGGATGTATCTCCTGTGTACGATAGACAAGGCTTCTCTTCTCTAGAAGAATACCTGAGCAGGTCTAACGCAGGAAAGAAGAGTCCATGTCAACAACTGTAGGCTTTACTGTTAGTTGTTGGGTTTTCCCATTGGTGAGAAATGGGTTAAAAGGTTAATTAGGCCGCAGTTCTTTTTAATTGCCCCCATGAATTATTTTCTTGATTACAATATTCTAAGCTCACGGCTATGTTTTTAATTAGAACAATAGGAAATTTTGCTCTGGGTGAATATATGTGGATTGCACCTTATTGGAAGGCGTTGTAGCCCCTGGGACCTCTAAAGCCATGTGATACAGAATACACAGAAAATTCAAGCTGGGTGATGCGGGATCCAGCTGCACGATAAAGAAAATAAATTGGGATTCTATATCTCAATATTCTTTGGGCCTTTGCCTTTCGACTGGACACCCGCACCTTATTCCTGGCATAAAAAAAAGTGTTGAACAGCTTCTCCAAAATAGAAACATTGGGAGGTATTTCTTATGTATGGTTGACAAGGCCTCTATTTTGCTTACTACTACCTAATAAATTCCCAAAGGTTCCTTCGTTTTCTCCTGCTCTCCAACACCCCAATAGGACTTCCACTTGTGGTCATCGTAGAACGTGGTCACAGAAAAATAGAATTTGGTGAAATTCTTCTAAATGAGCAGGTCTAACACAGGAGTCTATGTTAACAAGCATCGGTAGGCTTTACATGTTAGCTGTTAAGGTTTCCTATTGGAAAGAATAGGGTTAAAAGGTTAATAAGACCGCAGTTCTTTTTCTAATTGCCCCCATGAATTAATTTCTTGATTAAAATATTCTAAGCTCACGGCTATGTTTTTAATTAGGATAATGGGAAATTTTGCTTTGGATGAGTAGCCGTAGATTACACGTGATTGGAGAGATTGGTGACCCTTGGGAACTCTAAAGCCGTGTGATCCAAAACTGGGTAACTCCAGCTCTAGGATATAGAAAATGATTTGGGAGTTTATTTTCTCGATTCTTCTTTGGATGAATAGTTGTAGACTGCACCTTATTGGTGCTTTGCTTTTTGATGGGACACCCGTACCATACTCCTGACATAAAAAAAGTGTTGAACAGCTCCCCCGAAATAGAAACATTGGGAGGTATTTCCTATGTATGATAGACAAGGCCTCTATTTTGCTTACTACTATCTATTAAATTCACAAAAGTCTCGTTTTCTCCTGCTCTCCAACACCCCAAGAGCATTTCCGCTCGTGGTCATCGTGGATCGTGGTCATAGAAAAATAGAAATTGGTGAAATTTTCTTCAAAATGAGCAGGTCTAACACAGTAGTCTATGTTAACAAGCATCGGTAGGCTTTATGTGTTAGCTGTTGGGGTTTCCTATTGGAGAGAATTGGGTTAAAGGGTTAATAAGACCGCAGTGCTTTTTTAATTGCCCCCCATGAATTAATTTCTTGATTAAAATATTCTAAGCTCACGGCTATGTTTTTAATTAGGATAATGGGAAATTTTGCTTTGGATGAGTAGCTGTAGATTACACGAGATTGGAGAGCTTGGTGACCCTTGGGAACTCTAAAGCCGTGTGATTCAAAACTGGGTGACTCCAGTTCTGGTATATAGAAAATGATTTGGGATTGTATTTCTCAATATTCCTTGACGCTTTACTTTTATACATAACACCCGTCCTTTTCTTGGCTCAAAAAAAAAAAGATTTAACAGTTCCTTCAAAACAGAAATGTTGGGAGGTATCGTCTGTGTACGGTTAGACAAGGCCTCTATATTTATTACTGCTCTGTAAAAAATTCACAGAGGTCTCGTTTTCTCGCGCTCTCTCTCACCCCGTTAGCGTTTCCACCCGCTTTCATCAGATGCGCTTTCTCTGGAAGCAACGAAAAAAGAAAGTTCCTAACAAAGCCGGGTTCAGCTTTGCCAGTGGCTCTGTGTGCCGCGGGAGGGGAAGAGACTGTTTTATGCTTTCTGCAATTTACCATCAAAACAGGATTGGCGCCACGTCCATCATGCAGATCTGGCTTCTGAAACAGAAGATTGAGTTCTACTTTCACCTGGTAGGCAGATAGTTCATCATCACACGGTGCCCTCTGATACCGCCACCTCGTTCTTCTCTTCCTGCTTTACTCATTGCGTGTACGCCGCATGTAACGGGAGGACGGGAAATCCAAAATGATTGTCGCTAACAAGTATCGCTGGGAGATTTGTCGGTGCTTCAGAGTAAAACAAAGTAGAGGAGGTCTGTGAAGGTTCTCAGTCATCCAGTTATTCAGGCGCATTTATAGCGATAAGTCAAAAAACAACTGGGTTTGCTGGGTAACTTTGACTCTTAACACAGGGACAATATTAAGGTACAATCTTCTGCCTGAGGTTGGGCTTTAACATTTTACTAAAAGGTGAGAGTTTATTTCTCACTTACGTACCCCAGGGTCAGGGCCAGATTACGTGTGGTGGAGGCCCCTGGGCACAAAATCTGCTGCAGGCCCCAGATACAGTATTTTTTTTTCCCAGCCAAGTAACTGATTGGTGGTTGTCTGACACCCGCCTACTTACTGGAACATCAGATCGAGTTCCATGTGGCTCACTTGTGCGGGTGCGTGCTTCACATGCTGTGCCATTCTGGGTGGGGGGTAGTGTAGTAGCCCGGTTGGTCCAGCAGAAAACAGTTCCCTGCATTGAGCTGCCAGCGGCTGTGCTTGGTGGCTTATGTGCAGTGACAGCTCTGCACCCATCACTGTAGCGTTGCTGACAGCGGCTTTGCTGCTCTAGACTCTCCGTCCTGCCCTGTGGTGGCTTTGGCTGCAGGTTTACAAAAACAAAAAAGGCTTGCCCAGGCGCGCCCCGATATCTTTGTTGCTGGCCTGTCAGACCAGAGACTGAACCAGACCATAACCCAAAGTTCGATGGAGGCCCCCTTTACAGGGCAAGTGGTGGAGGCCCCAGGGTGTGCGCCCCTTGCGCCCCCCTCATAATCCGGCCCTGCCCAGGGTTCAGTTCTGGGCCCACTTTTATTCAACTTGTTTAGAAATTATATACTGTAGGAAATGGCATTAAAGAGGAACAACACACATGAATTCCACTTTTCCCTGTGTTGTTCATCCGCGCTGTGTTTATCCCCCAGTTCGCCCCACACACTCACCTCCATTTTGCTCCCATGGTGCAGACTCAGGCGACAGCGAGCACGCTGATTGGCTAAGGGGTCCCGCTCAGACAATCAGCATGCTCGCTGTCACTCTGCTCCCTTCGGTACCGCTGGCGGCCAAGCACCCAAGCGGCTCCGAAGGGAGTCGAGCGCGGGCCAGATGCACCCCCACTCACCTTGCAGTCGTGGTGTGCCTGCTCTGCTCATTCAGAGGTGAGCGGGGGTGCGGCTGCAGAGACGGGTTCAGGAGACGGTGAATCTGGGCATCTGGGGGGTTCACACTGTGGGTCATCCCAATCCTGTGGAATAGCACGGGAAAGTGTGTTGTTTCTGTTTAATGCCATTTTCTACAGTATAGACAGTCTTTGTTCCTCTTTAATGGCACTGTATATATTTTTGCAGATGGCACCAAGATATGTAGCACCAGGGTCGGCTCCAGGGTTTTGTGGCCCCCACGGCAACAGAGTCTCAGTGGGCCCCTTGTCACATCACATGCCCCGCTGTGTGGAACCCTCTTCGATCACCTATACCGACTTCTCATATCACATATAATATGTGAGGTCTACTGACCTTACATATTAAAGCAGAACAAAACTCCAGGACTTTGACTATCCCCGGTTCTGTTCCTTGCCCTGGGGCCATTCCAATTTGGGATGCCCCGCTGTGTGAAACCCCTTAGATTGCCCAAAATGCTCACTTAATTCGATCAGAGCCGTTTGCCATGCATAATAATGCTTGGCAGGCAAACAGGCATGTGCTCAGCAATCGGGTGCAAAAGCGGACGCATTCCCCACGGGCGTGCTTCCAGCCATCTGAATGATTGGAATGGAAGCGTGCACACAAACTGCAGATACAGGGATGCTGCCACTCTGCTCCCAACTGCAGAAGGTCAGATCAGTTTGCTAAGTGGATTAGTCAAGGCAAAGGGCTCTCACTGGCCATGGGAATGTGGTGAGTGGGCAATTTGGGGGATTTCACACAACAGGGCGTCCCAAATGGAAAAAAAAGGAAGGTGAATAAATAGCTAAGTATGTGGGTGGGCAGGTGGTGGGTGAGTAAGTAGGCAGGTGGGGGGGGTTAGGTAAATGAGGAGGTAGTTAGTTGCTTGGGTAAGTGAGTGAGTAGGAAGGTGAGGCAGGAGATCGGGACAGCAAGGAAGGAAACAGAGGGCACAGCAGCAGGGCCGGCGTCAGCACCCGGCAAGGCGGGTCAGCTGCCGGGGGCCCCCACTCTCTGGGGGGGCCCACTGACAGGGCCAGCCTTTGAGGTGTGTGACTTACTGGAAGGGCACAGCTGGTGCCCACATCTTCTCGAATGGCGGGGTTCCACACAACGGGGTATCTTGATTTAGATTCCAGGGGAGGAAGTGCTGGGTTTTGTTCTGCTTTTAAGTTGCCCACCCCAGCTGATTTCCTATCCCTGGAGAATATATATATGTGATACCCTACAGTGTGAAACGCCGGCATACCCACCCGCTGGCATACCCACTATGCAAGCAATTCCACCCCTAGGTTTTGGTCCGCTTTACAGGGGGATCTCAATTTGAGATGCCCCTGTTTGTGAAAGAACCCCCCTGGTTTGGGTGTTAACTCAATCTGGCGATCCCACAGGGCATTTACCTGTTCCAGGAAAGTAATGAATAAAGGGAGGAGGTCACACACAGGGGCATCCAAAATCAGGAGGATCTAGATTTGTTTAAACTCCGAGGTCAGGTTTAAAGGGGTTTGGTGCGCTTCAAAGTAAACCAAAACTAGAGTTTTGGTCCAAATAGCCTGATCCTTAGGGGGCATCCAGATTTGGGACGTCCCTCTGTGATGCTGCCCAAGGGCCCACATAAACCTAGAGCCGGCCCTGGACAGCAGTGAGGCATCCAGTGCAGGAGACAATAGGAGAAGTTAGGAAAGAGAGCCCTGCCCTTGTGAGCTTACAGTCTAAAGGATGGGGTGGGGGCAAAAGGGCGGGATCACAAGTAGTAGAGCTTGAGTTAGACGGCATGTTTCGGTGAAGGTTACAGCAGTAGCTTAAGCCAGGTTACATGCTTATCTGAAGAGGTGAGTTTAAAGGCTTGGATCGTTGGAGAGTAGCGGATCGAGCAGGGGGAGTGCATTCCAGAGAAGTGGGGAGGCATGGGAAAAGTCTTAAAGGTGGGAGTGCGATGAGGTAACCAAGGAGGAGGACAGGAGAATATCAGAGGCAGAGCGGAGGTTGCGCTTGGGTTGGATCAGAGATGAAATGAGGGGGAGGGGCCTGGCTGGAGAGAGCTTTGTAGGTTAGTATTAGAAGTTTTAACTGAACTCTCAGAGAGACAGGTAACCAGTGGAGGCATTGACATAGAGGAGCAGCACTGCAGAAGCGAGAGGAGAGATAAATGAGGCAAGAAGCAGAGTTTAGAATGGATTGGAGGGGAGCCAGAAGATGTTCACAAGCTTTAAGCTGACTTGGACAATTTGAGTGACTGGGCATCTACTTGGCAAATGAAGTTCAATTTGGATAAGTGTAAAATACTGCACTTGGGGTCTAATAACCTGAAGGCAACATATATCCTCGGGGGAGTAAAACTGGGAGAGTCACTTGTCGAGAAGGATCTGGGGGTACTGGTAGATCACAGGCTAAATAACAGCATGCAATGCCAAGCAGCTGCTTCCAAGGCCACCAAGATATTATCATGTATTAAAGGAGGCCTGAAATGATGGGACATGTGTTTTAAATAACTTCTCTGCCTATCCTTGCTTCATACATCTCTATATTTCAATAGGCAGCTTCCAGTTTTGTGAGTACAATGCGAGCACACTTTAACGCCTCGGCCTTGTCTCATTTTGCTATTCCATTTTTTCCCCCTAAATAGATTTTTAGCTTTTATTGTTCTCTGTTTTTACTTTATTTACCTTCAGACAAGTAGCAAATATCTGTTCGCAATGTCCTGGCCCCGACATTCCGCTCGGTAACCCGGCTTTGTGTTTTGACAAATTGCGTTTTCTCCTGCAGCTGAGTTGCTGGAGAACAAACTAGATTTAGCCGCATTCAGTGCTCTGTTATTCAATATGTGCCTTGTTAGATTAAAGAACCTTCTGCAGCAAACCACAATCTCCTTCTTCTTACAAGGCCGCTGCGGCGTTATGCTGTTTATTTTTCGTAAACTAAAATCCTGATGAAGTGTTTTTTACGAAACGTTTAATAACTCTAACCAAACTCTAAAAACTTAAAGGGGGGAAAATACATTTGAAAAACCCCAAGATGATGTCTTCTTGGATGATCAAAAGCTGGAGTGTTATCTAGGCTCTCCCACAATTACACCTGAATGGGGTCTAATATGGGTCTGTCGGAATCCAGATGGGGCTCCCATTGAGATGATAGGGTCAATTCATGGTCGGTGCGCGAAAATGCTTGTGTGGAGTGCAAACGATTCGGCATGCACCTAGGCGCATGATTCATGGTTGTGGGCGCACTTGCTAAGTGCACCAAATGGCAAGCTTACAGGAAAATCGCAAATCGCGCCTTCTAGCGTGAATATGCGTCTTTCGCAAGGTAAATCTGCAGTTTTGAAGCGCAAATGGCCCCGCCCCATGCACATTTGCCCAGCTAAACGATTAAACCGGACCTTCAGCAAGATTTAATGAAAAGCCCAAACCCTTAAACTATTCTCCAGCATCTAAAATTAATATATTCAGGACTCTAGGATACGGGCACCGCCATCTTGACTCAGAAACATCACCTACTGAGGGGAGGAGAGGGGAGCAAAAGTACAGGGAGCTGGGGTCAGGGAAAGGACAGCAATCCCAGAATGCAAAGAGACACAGTCAGAAGACTGCAGGCTGCCTGATGATCCATGAGCCGCCATCTAGGATTTTTAAAGGTTCATAACATGAAGTACATGGAGGTAGGATGATTTTTAATGTGAGCAATCGGCATGTACAGGGAAGGGAAACATATAAGATAGACGCTTATTCAGGGTGAAGGTCCACTTTAGGTGCTCCAGATGGTACCTCATGTTTCTCCCCTTTCCTTTACTGTTTCTCCATAGCGATTTGATGTCTCCAGCTTCTGTGTTTCCTGCGAAGCTCTACTCTCCATTTTGGAGTGTATTCTCTGTGGAACATACGTTCTCCATTTTTTGTTGCGGGGATATTCTAATTCCAGTTAAGCCTTAACGTTCTTTTGCCAAATGTTTTGTCCCAGTTATTCTCTTTAACCCTCCCTTCTCTGTTTGGTTTGCCTATTGATGGTTAATAATTTGACTATTTTTTTATTGTTTGTGTTTTTGCTTTGGGGGCCTTTGTTGTTTTGGGAACTTGCGGCTGTTTCCGGAATGAAATAAGCTTGTTACTCATGGGAATCAGTAGTTTCCTCCACCTATTTGCTGGAGGAAATTCACTCTTCAAATTGCCACATTTGCGCTTTTTTGCCCTCTAAACCTACCATAAATGAGCCGCTGGAGACAGTTTGGTGCGCAAAAATACCGCTAGTGGAAAATTTAATGTGCTAGTGCACAAACTGGCACAAAAACAAATGCACATTCCAATTTGATGACCATGAATTATGCAGAAGCCCGATCGCAATTTACAGCTCCGAATAGTGTGCGCAACTTTGTTTGGATTATCCCTGAATGATCAACCCTTGTATGACCTTGGCTACGTCCTTGACCTCCATCTCCGGCTGTGACCCCTGACCTCGGCTTCTGTCCTCTCCTTTTTCTATTCATCAACCGGGTGATCACCGCTGTCTGCTCAAGCCCAGCGGCATAACTACATGTGACAGGGTCCTGGTGCGAACATTTAATAGGGCCCTTTTACAGCTCATACAGTGAACATTTTTCTGTAAACAGAAGAGACATGCTGCTCTCTTCTTTAAATGATGCCAAGTGAGCACACATCTGATAAATAAAAGGCCCCTTGACCTTCTGGCCAGGACCCCCTTCACCCCTGCTCAAGCCCTTGTCGCCCCTGCAGCAAATATATCCTCCTTTAAGGAGGGGGGCATTAAGGAAGACCAGGGTGACCCTTAGATTCCGGGCCTTTGGGTTAAGGATTGGTCCTGAGCAGTAGTCTTTATTGTCCAGCAGTGGGCACAGGTGTCTCAGTCATCAGTGCTCGTCACCAGATTAGTGATATACAGCGACTAGAATAAGGCTCGGACCTTAATTTCTAAAAGCCACCTGGAAAAACATTAAACCGCACCCCATTTGACAAACACCCATTTGACAAAAATGCGGTGCTGGTCCGCTTTGGGGGGACATCCCGAACGGTGGGGTCCCCTCTTTGCTCCATCCCCCACAAACCCCATAATTTTATCTGTCACCTCCACCCTCGCCATCATAAAGCCACACGATTGGTCGGCATTGGTCATGCGTCACTTTCCTCGGTTCTGGTTTTCGGACAAGAACACTTAACTGCCGCCAGCCAATCATGCAGTTGCATGTCGCCAAGGTAGCGAAGTGACAGGTAAGGTTTGTGGGGACTAAACGAGAGGGGCGTGGCAGGATGAAGCCCCCCCCCCCCAGAGTGGACCAGCACTCGTTTTTTGTAAAATGTGCGTTGCTCCGCTTTAATAGAAACAAACAAGGATGTTAGAGAGTGAGAATCCTAACCAGGGTTTGTACAAGTCACAACTTTTGCTGAACGTTCTACTTTTCCTCCTGTTTTGTGACAGAACACATCAGCATAAATTTTTTGACTCTTTTTCAAAGCCATCCCACGGCGTCCCATAAACTTTTCGCTTTCCCTCTTAAATGTTCCTCTTTAATTTGCCTCCACACTGGGGTTGAACGAGCTGTTCTAAACATTTCATTTTCTATGTTATATCAGCACTCTTTGTGTTGTTTAATGCGTTGATCTTTAAAGCTATAGAAACTCAGTGAGACAAGTCAGCCATTGTCATTTGTCAGGTTGTTCTATATCCACTCCAAAGCCTTTTGTAGAGATAATATTTTCGGTGATGTCATCACAGTACGACCTCGCCACATGCCGGGAGATTTGTAAATTGCGTAGACATTAGGGAAAGAATAATGGAGCAATAATGTATGTAAATGTTGGCTAGACTTGCTAACGCTTAGCTTTCCGTAAGTTGAAACAACACTATTGTTACATTTGCATTTAACCGCTTGCCAAAAAAAAAAAAGTGCATGGCTGTAGCTCAGCTGTGCCGGTTCCGATGTCTTCATTTTCTCTCCCCGACACCTTGTGTTTCTGTTTAATTGTTTTTCACCCTTTAAAACCGACGAGTAATATTTCATTTTCTCAGAGCTGTACTGTTTGCTCATAATGTCAGCAGAAAAAAGCGCGATCAGTTGAGATGTATGGCTTGGCGGTTGCCCGGGATCTGTAGGGAAGTAACTCCGAGAGGTTACGTTTTTTTTTTTTTTTTGCCAATTGCCGGCAAAACTTTGAAATATTCTTTATTGTCTGCTTGACATGTTTAATGAAGCCAGAGGAAAAATAGAAACGCTAAAAGTGCAACTGTAATATATAATAAGTGAAAGAAAAGCTTAGTGCAGCTTCGACACGAATCTGGGACAGCGATGAGAACACAGAGTAATTTAATTCCTACTGCTTCTCTTTTGATCTCAATAATATATCTGAAAACTTTTTGGGGGAGAAAGAGCACAGCCAAGTTCCAGCTACGGCAGAATATGATCTGCCCTGATTTCTGCAGCTCTGAAAAGTTTGAAAAGCTCAAATATTGCATCTTAGGCCTAAAACAAGAGGATCCTCTTCACCGACAGGAGCCTCGTCTAACCACCAAGCACCAAGATGGCATTTGTAGTGCTAAATAGTCATCTGGGCAAGTTAGTTTTCTCAAACTCAAACCCAACCAGAACCCTTAAGGCCTGACTTGAGACCCTATCTGCAGTGGACCTCTCTGCTGTCTGAGGTGAACTATAGAAAGGTGAAGGGATAAAAAGCTTTTGCTTTGTGTGAACAGCATCTATTTTGTATGCATGTCCCTGACATGCATCTGGGGCACATAATACACATAGTGTCCGCCAAGGATTATGTTTCTATTTCTCGCAAAGCATTTGTTTTCTTGGAAATGACATGACATGGCGAGACCACCTAGTATTGCTTTCATCACTCGATTGTAGGAGTTCCTGAATGGTTCTTTGTGCTGTGTTGTATAAATGCGAGCTGTAACAATAAACAAGCAGATCACTCTGGGAAACTGCACCTTGTGCATATGTCTTAGTTTGCGAGCTGTAACAATAAACACGCAGATCACTCTGGGAAACTGCACCTTGTGCATATGTCTTAGTTTTTTAGGGGTGGTCTCCAGCGCTGAGGGGTTTGAAGGCCACTCTTTGCAGGAGGACAGGACAGCCTACACCCTAACAAAAGGTGCCCTATCATATTATCAAATAGGAAACTACATGTAAATTGAAATTTTATTGGGGGGGCGCTGAGCCCCTAGTGTATCAGGTAGGGTAAGCTGGTAGATGCCAAGGAGCCAGACTCACTAGGTCTCGAGGCACCCTGATATTTACTGGACCCCACCACAAAGAGGGACTGACTAGGCTGCGGGACACTTCAGATTATTCACCTGGCAGTACAGAGTGACAGGGCCTGTGCACAGCAGCAAGGAACACACAGCCAGGAGACATAGCAGAGATCCCTGATGGTGGGATCAAGGTCAAATTTCAGACCAAAGGCCAAGGCCTGGCAGGACAGGTTCAATTACAAAGAGAACTGGTAACTCAGATTCAATAACAAAGTCCAAGAAAGGGTAGAGGGCTGGCAGCATGGGTTCAATAGGTTCAATAACAAAGTCCAAGCAAGGGTAGAGGGCTGGCAGCATGGGTTCAATAACAAAGAGGACTGGCAACCCAGGTTCAATAACAAAGTCCAAGCAAGGGTAGAGAGCTGGCAGCATTGGTTCAATAACAAAGTCCAGGTGGCAGGTGGCCACCCTAGGCACAGGCCTAGGTTTGCCTAATGGTAAATACAGCCTTGCTCCCTGGCTGTGTTTGTCTCACTGCACGGACGGGAAATATGCGGAAACATTCCTATGTGTGCACAAACATACAATGATCATCTATGCACAAAAAAAAAATCCTATCCTGATACCACACAACAGAAAGCGCATATATGATGTTATATTGCTGTTGTATAACCAATTACATAACAGCTCCTCCTGCTTCACAAATCAGAATCCACTAATCCCCACCTTTTTTGTTCACGCGAAAAAAAAAAAAAACATTCTCTTGAAATGTGTCTTCTGGCTAAAGTTTTAGAAATGCCATTAACAAGATTTAATTGTGTATTTTCCGTGTCAACGGCTTGCAAACATCTCATTAATAGTCCTGCGGCATCGCTATTCAGCAAAAGCGTGAAGTTCCAATATATTTCTGTCAATCACGAGTCTTAATATACGCTGGAAGGTGTAAATTCCGCTCGGCTATTTTTTCTTTCTCCCCCCCCCCCCCCCCCCACCCAAATCAAGGGCAGAGAACGGTAAATAAGACGAGTTCCAGGAACAAAAGGCTGGAGATCAAGGTTTTCTCGCCTTCTCTTGTGGAAGACATTGTTTAAATCCTCTCAACGGTTTTAAGATCGACAACTGGGGATAAATCTACTTTTCGGTTTCCTTTTGATGTTATAGTTTACCAAACAAAGAAAAACAATGAATATGTTGACCTTTAGTGATGAGCCACCTCTTGGGATCCTTGCTAAATTTGGCCATAGTCTTACCCCATTTGGTTACCCCACCTGAGTAGCAGGTCTGACTGAGCAGCTCTGGCTCATGCACAGTGGGCATAAGGTTTGGTACCCCCAGGAAAAAAAATGTTTTTGTGCCTGGAAGTTTTAGTCGAAAGAGCCAAGTATCTGCGTCCAGAGGTTAAGAGTCTGAAGAAGGAATGCCCCGGGTGCGTTTTTTAGCCCTTGAGCAGATGCTGGCCATGAATAGATCCTCCAGAGATGGTAAAGGGCATCCTGTTATCCGCTCAGCAGACCTGGTTATCCTCTTCAGCCTTGTCTTTGGCTGTAGCCCCACTGTACCAGACAGTGAAAGAGGTGGTCAGCATCAATCCTATGGCAGCATTGTACAAGGTCTTTAAGATCCTTTTAGACATACCGTATCTTACCAATTGTCTCAAGAAGTATAGCCTCTGTTGGGCCTTCTTTAAGATAATCCTGGGCCGCTATATTTCCCATGTTTCACACCAGGCTCTTTTATACCCTTGGTTCCAAGGAGGCGATGCAGTTGACTGTGGCAATGGAACTGGCGAGGGTAATCGTGGCAAGGGCATTGGCGAGGCTAATCGTGGCAAGGGCATTGGCGACCCACATGTCGGGCCAGTGGCTTGCCACCCTCTACACTCGGTGAAGGTGTTCTCCAGTATTTCAGCTTCAGAGGGAACAGGCCCCTCTGGTCTACTGGGATTTCCCCTAGAATCACAGTGAATGCAAGCCATTGAAAGGCTCACCAGTTAGCAAGTCCAGTTCATTGAGTATTGCCCAATTTCCGCCACTAGTTTCACCTATACACAAGCACCCATTTGCCGGGATGTAAGATAGGCCTTGCGTTCCACGGTTGCCCCCCAGGACTTAATAGAGCAAAAATTCGCACTGAGCACTGGAAATGCAGAAGGTTCAGCGCTCACGGGTTTAACACAGGTCGTCAGACGTATTACTCGAGGACGCAACTGGAACAAAGAGTGGGTGAGTAATCCATTGTGATCCAGCCTATTAGCAGGTGTCCGCAGGTATTCCTCTAGCAGGGCACGTGTCCATGCCAGGCATTCCGAGCGCGCTGATCGGAAGAGCGGCCACTCTTGCATCGTAGGACTGGGAAGAGGTTCTTTTTTGGATGATCTGGGGGGTCTCACACAGTTCCCGATTGGGGGTGTCCCGGGGGCAAGGACCAAAACCCAGGATAGTACAGGGTTGTTGTTTTTTTCTTTATTAGGGCGCTGATTGCATTTTGATCACGGCTAGCAATCTCTGCGTCCCGCTTCATCCTGCAGAATGGTTGGATAATTGTGCCTTTTGCCGGCTCATCTGTGCAGAGGGAGAAATTAAATATCATAAATGAGAATGATGATAATTTCCTCTTTCTGTCATAATTTAGCACGTTTGTTAAAAGCCGCGCAAGCAGCAAGTTCAGGGGGGCGATCGGGAGGCAATCTCTATTCCACATCCCAGCTAAAGAGATTGTTTAGAAAGAAAACAGGTGCGACAGCGACCGCGCTCCACTTACTTTAACATCCGATTTGTTATAATATTCTTACAGCACATTTGAAAATATGTAATCGCTGTTAGAGACCCGAGTACCGTGTCTGGAAAAGGTTTTTGCTTTTTTGGATGCCAGGCTGGTAGCTTCATGGTGATGGGGGCGCTAATATTTAAAGTTACACTAAGGGAGAATGCTGGATTGCTGTCCTATTGTCTCGGGCTACACGTTGCACTGTCTCAAACTTCAATCCATTTTCAAAAAGACCTTGTAGTTCTTTGTAAAAGTTATTTGTAAAAGTAGAGCATTGGAGATGCAGAAAAAAAGGGAGGAAAAAAAGTGGGTGTGGCAACAATGATGTGATCTTCATAGTACATATATCATTGTTGTGCCTCTAGTGATTACTGCCATCACATAGTGTGACCAGAAAAAGGGGGTGAGAGATGCTGCAGAATAAGAGCGTCTCCAGCCTGCCAGCACATGGTGTGAACAGAGAGGAGGGCGGGATTTCATGGCTGCAGAGAAAGGCAGCCAATCAGGATGTCTGGGGAGGGAGTGGGGGAGGTTTCTGCTCTTGGTCTACTGAAGGTTGATTGGAGCAGGTCAGCAGGGTGGAGAATGAAAGCTGAATGAGAAAGTGATTTCCTCACTAAGGTGACCAACAGAGGATGAATCACAACGCTCCAGCCACTCAATGAAATGTAAGCTACTGATATATATTGTTTTAACTTTTTACTTGCCAATCACTTTAAATATTTTAAAAAAGGGCACCACATAGTTTGACCCAAATATCACCTCTATTCGAGGCTGAGACGAAACAGATTAAGTAATAAGGTTGGATCAATGATCCGAAGCTTGTCCTAGTCTTATACGAGGGGTGTACAATAAGTCAGCTACCCCAGTATGTTGTGTCAGTGTTAGAGATCAGTTTGGCTGTGCAAGTTGATACATTTGTGGCCATGCAACACACACACAGTGTCCGTTTAGTCTGATGAAAGCGCTGGAAGTGACTGCATGACAAGTGCAGTGCAGTGCGGGGTTACAAGTGAGAGTTTTGGAGGTTCAATCCGTGATACGGTTCCTTACAAAGTAAGAAAAGAAACACATGAAAGGATAGTTGCTGTATATGGTGATGCTGCACCTTCCTACCACCAGGTAACATTTTGGGCCAAGCAGTGTTAATGGGGTAGGTAATCAATTGAAGGTGACCCCCGTTCAGGGCGATCTGCTGAAGCAACTTCACAGAAAAATTTGTCGTAAAGTGGAGGCCGTGATTTTGTACGATCATCAGGTCACAGTGACATGTTTTCCAGTATTATTCATGATATTCCAATGATGTCAAAGGTCAGTTTCCAGTGGGGGCCACGCCCCAAGGTTAATGCCTGAGCAAAATAGACGTTGCCAGAAATTTAGCCAGGAGAATTTAGACATGCTTAGAGAAAAACCAGGTGACTTCAATTCTAAAATTGTTACGGATGATGAACATGGGTCCACTGCCATGACCTTGAGACCAAACAAGAGCAGATTCAATGGAAGCACAAAGGCTCACCAACTCTAGCAGGAAAAGTTATGGCAAAAGCTTTTTAGGATACAGAAGGTGTTTTATTACTGGAATTTACGCCACACAAGACGGAAATTACTGGAGTCATATATGCTTCGACAATGAAGGCATTACGTGAGGCAATCAAAAAGAAAGTTGTTACCAGCTATATTGCTGCTTCACGACAAAGCGCCAGCTCACGTCTCGCAAATACCAGGCTGCCATTATGGAATGCAGCTTTATGGAGCTTAACTACACACAGCACAGTATAGATCTAGCTTCCAGTAATTTATTTTTTCTTTCTAACCCAAGGAAATGTCAGCATGGGCAAAGATTTCCTAATGATAATGCAGGTATAGAGGAACTAACAGGGTTCCTGCAGCAAAAAATAAGTCATTTTCTTTTCTTGAGGACATCCCATCACTGGAGGTGGAGCAAAATACTGTGTTTTGTCACCAGGAATTACTTTGAAAAGCATAAAATGTTGTTTCCATATTTAGGCATTTGTAAATGGCTGGTGTGGGCACGGTCCCTGTTAGAGGGTAGTGGGGGATGCGGCCGCCAGCGCACTCTGAAACGCTTGCCTTAGATGAAGGCTTAGAGGAACTGAGGTGAGCAGATCCGAGCGCACTTATTGGATGAGAGGCTGCACATGCGTCGTAGTACCGGGGAGGAGTTAGTGCGATCGGCCGACCAGGGGGTTTCACACAGCGGGGCATCTCCATTCGGGGTGCCCCGGGGGCAAGGACCAAAACCCAGGATAGTCAAAATCCTGGGTTTTGGTCCACTTTAAGCACTCCACTTCTATGCTGTATCTACGTATAATGTTAGTCTAATTTATATACAATGTACACATATATTAAATTACATGTAAATATCATTTACATGTTACAGTAAGCATAAGGTCATTCCCAGGCGGGCATCAGTATAAAAGTACATAACATATAAACATATGATTACACTTGCCTTCACAACAGCTTGCCTAGTTGTATTTCCATTAATTTTCAGGTGCGGCGTTTTCACAGCGCTCTGCAGCTTGAATGGTCGAGCAGCTGCGCCCCTCTCACATAATTATGAGACGCCACTGCTAGCTCGGCAGTTTTCTCCTCCTAACCTGAAAACTGCCTCATGTGTATTTACATAAAAACAGACAGAGGTTTTCTCCAAAGGACTGGGGCAAGTTCAGGAGACCCAGAAATGGAATCCCATAATACAGATGTGTCCTTCTTTACCTTTTCTCATGGAGCAGATAAGTTGTGGGATGAGTGTCGCAAGATGAGGCCACTGTGCCCTTGTTCTTCCTTTCTGCCTGCCAACCTGACTTTTTATTCTTGTTCTTCGACTATGCCTGCCACCACAACCTAGTTCTTCTTGATCTTCATCCATGCCTGCCACCCCAACTTTGCTCTTCTTGTTCTTCATCTCTGCCTGCCACCACAGCATTGTTCTTCTTTTTCCTTATCCCTACCTGCCACCACAACCTTGTTATTCTTGTTCTTCATCCCCGCCTGCTTCCCCAACCTTGTTATTTACTTCATCCCTGCCTACCCCACAACCTTGTTCTTCATCTGTGCCTGCCACCTCCACCTTGTCTGTCTTGATTTCATTCCTTCCTGCCCCCACGACCTTGTTCTTCTCGTTCTTCATCCCTGCCTGCCACCCCAACCTTGTTCTTCTTGTTCTCGTCATCCCTTCCTGCCCCCACAACCTTGTTCTTCATCCCTGGCTTCCACTAAAACCTGTTTCTGATCTCTGACTGCCATCCTGACTTTGATCTTATTGTTCTTCATCTCTGCCTGCCACCCTGATGTTGTTCTTCTTGCTTTCATCTCTGCCTGCCACTCTGATCTTGCTCTTCTTCTTGTTCTTCGTCTCTGACTGCCACCCCAACCTTGTTCTTGTTGTACTTTGCCCCTGCCTGTCACCACAACCTTTGTCCTTCCTCTTCGCCTGCTACTACAACCTTGTTCATCATGTCCCTTGTCTCTGGCTGCCACCCTGACCTTGTTCTTTGTCTCTATTGCCTTCTGCTCTGGCTTTGTTCTTCTAGTTCTTCTTCTCTGCCTTCCACCCTGACCTTATTATACTTGTTCTTGGTCTCTGTCACCCCACCTTGCTCTTCTTGTTCTCTGCCTGCCCCCTTAACCTGTTCTCCTTTTTTGTTCTTAAACTTTGCCTGGCAACCGGAACTTGCTCCTTTTGTGCTGCCTGTCTCTGACAGCATCTTTCTTCCCAGGTCAGCGCCAGTTGGGTTCTGCCTATTCCTAACCCATCTATACGTGTAAGCCTCATAGTAGAGAAATACTCGCCCTTTCCTTATGCTGCTCCACCTAACAGAGACCATGAAAAATGGTTTTAGAATACCCAATCCGACAGAGCCAAGCAAAGAACGGGCAAGTAGCTCTTTACAGTCAACCTCATGGCCAACAGGAAATGGTGGGAAGAGTTGTCAGGGAGTGTTTATTGTAGGCCCACTTAACACAAATCAGTTTTTCAAAATTAGAATAATACTTTAATACTCTCTTTCGCACTCTTCTCTCCTCCGATCTTCCAAAACTTTTTCCAAAATAAAATATTTTTTCTTTTAGTCCAGCTGGGCTCAGTAATTGAAAGAATGTTCTTTATATCTAAGTGAAAATCATTACGTGGAGTAACCTTTCCGACAGTAAGAGCAGCTTGCGTAACGATCAGCCATATACCAAAAATAAGAGCTTCACTCCGTAATTCATGTTCAAGTACCTCTACAGAGGTGAGGCTGTCTGCAGTGTGCGCAGATCTTTTATTTTCTTCTTCCATTATCCTCTAACCTTTTGATCTCCTTGACGCCACCTTCTAATAGGCTGTTTTTATGCAGCGCATGTTTTCCGCGTAATTAATAGGCAGAAAGATGCGGCAGAGGACCCATCCTACAATACTGGAGATTTAACAAGAGGCACTTTGGGGGATGTTTAGAGAAGGTTGGTGAGATATGGGCACTTTTATTCTTCTTCTTATATCTTAGACACCTATGTCTTAAAGCCAAAGCGCAGGTTTATATCCTTCACCCTGTTTATGGGACAAAGGACAATTATGCTACCTAACTTACCTGCAGATTAGACAAGACAAGGTTTAGTTGGGGTCTACTATGGCCCAGTGGGATAAAGGACAATTAAAGTACCTACCTCACCTGCAGATTAGATAAGACAGGGTTGGATTGAGGTCTCTTGAGGCTCCACCTACAAACAGGACAACCACTCAAGAGAGGATACCCCTGTTTCCTTGTGGGCCAGTCCAACCCAGAGATTGATTGGTTAACTGGTGGTCATGTAGTGTCCCTGGTCTGCTGCTGTTGGAGAGCCACATTTAAGCCATCCTGCAGATGTCTCTAGTAAGGTGGGACACAGGTCCCCCCACCACCTCCATCCTTGGCATTCCGCCAACCTAATGCTGGACCGCTGGGGCTGGGAGGCTTTTATACAACAGGAAGAGCCTCTGTGGCAACATTGAAAGGTGGGGCTCCCTCCCAGCAGCAGACAAGCACCCCCTAGGGAGCCTGCAGACCCGCAGAGAGGACGCCATCTTGAGGAGTTCTTTTTTTTATTTCAAAGCTATTTTTTAACTGTTTGTGAACTGGTAAGTGGTCCAAGAGACCCTTATACCATATGACACCGTGTGGTGGCCAGAGCTACTGTATCCGGCATTCGGGATTACCCCTGCCACTGCGGCAGGCCTGTCTGAATGTCTTATGGAAGTACTCACAGCCAGAGGGAAGCGACTAGAGGAATGCTTGCCGCTATCATTCATTCAACATGTTCTATATTTCATCCCTAGTCCATAAATTATTTGTAAATTATGGGGTTTATTCATCAAGGTAGCAAACGGTGAACGCCGGGCGCTGTACGCAATACCACATTTATCAAAGCGAATCTGGTAAGCGACTCTAACAGCGCCATGTAGCGTCCAATTTATCATCACAGACGGCTCAGCGTACGGCCCCGGTGCTCTGGCTTTCAGGGTGCCAGGTATTACCTGTCGCTACCTGACGCTCTCCCATACATTTCAATTGACGTTACTTTTCTTCTCTTTAAACAGGGTTTTCTTTTAATTTTTTTTTTTTTTTCATCAAATCATTGTGTGACCTCTCCTGGCCTATTAAAAGTCATTTTTGTAAACTTTTTTGATTTTTTATATTTTTATGCAGAATTGTCATTACAGGTCTGGCACTAAAGTATTAATGTCACAATGTAATAACAATGTCATTCCATGTGTTTTCGTTTTGTTACTAGTGGATATATGTTATAAAACAGACTTTAATCACACAGCTCTGGGCTATAGCGACCCAATTTTGAGCGCCGGCGCTGTGTGAGGCTGTTTTTTTGATGAATATGGTTTGAGTCGATCACACTGACCAGTCGCTACCGTTCACTCCCATATAGCGCTGTACTGGTGTTATAGCGACTCACACATCAAATTCATCAATGCCGGCCAGCGACTGAGGCGCTCGGTAACAACGAACCATAGCCGATCACAGCGTCTACTAGCGGTCGTTCTGAGTGCCTCGCTGTAGACGCTCATCTGCTGATACCTGGCACTAGTAATGAATCAGCCTCCCCGTTTACTAACGAGAAATGACAAAGGGAAAAAGTATTGAGCACGTGGGGAAAGAGAGGCGCAAAAAACCATGGACAGCAGCTGAAATCTATAGGTAATTAGAAAGCAATCCTGGCACTCAGTGCAAATTCATATGAGCGCCTCATTACCAAGGTGCCACATAAGAAAAATCTCATGATTGGGAAAACCAGTGAAATCTCTCAAGACCTTCGCAACCTTATTGTTCCAGTTTTGCTAGTAGTTCTCAATTGATTTGCCCATTGCTGACTTTGTCCTTAACTCGTTTTTTCGAAACGATTCTTCGCTCCTATAGACGCTGAGGCATCTTACACATCTTGTCAACCTCCCACGAACACGATGTACGAGCCCAGGAACGGCGTCATTATTGTTCTCTAATTATCTGAACCAATACCCAGAAACTCGGGGCTTTCATCTAAAATGTGTAAATTCGCACTTTTGGTTAATGTACAAATTGTTTAACTGCCAAGAAAGCTCAGAGGCATATGGAGTTTTATTTATTTCACGGCTTGGCACTTTCAAAATGCTGAGCTAAACAAAAAAAAAAGCTGTATTTTTTGTTTTTTTTTGGACTGGAAAAGGGAGGCAATTGGTTTGCATATTCCAACAGAAGGATATTTGTTTTCCCCGCTAATTCGGAGGGAGGTTAGAGTTCCCGATGAAAATAATGGAGAGTGGAGGAGCTTGTAAGCCCGCCTGCCACCCCGGCACAAAGGATTGAACATGATGCAGTAATAAGCAAGTTGCCGTAATCAGGTTATAAAAGTGGAGCGCGCGACTTCGAGAGAACTTCTTTCTTGCGGTGAAAAGATTGAAATGCTTTTTGTTTCAAAAGTGCAAATGATTTTAGGTCCCTTTTAATTGTCGTAAGCCTGGTTAGAGACCAGTGTTAGGCATTTCAGAGCATCACACACCTTGGAGAATCCAGGGGCTTTGGACATTGCTTTAAGAGATGTAAAGAGACAATTTGCATGGGCCCACCTACTGCAAGGGATTCTGGGACAAATGATGTGACTTGCATGGCTTGTATGCCCCATGCATATACTTTCCATTTTAGGAAAGAGCTCTCTGCTATGTCCCCTCTAAAGGGGACTAAAAACCTGTCTTTAAAAGACCAGGGGTCACCCCAGTTTGTGAAACCCCCTGGGTCGCCGCATGACTCTGCCTTGCCCTGGCTCCCACGGTGCCAGCTACATCCCCAGAATCTCCGGTGCATTCCCACGCCCATCCATTGGGATCTCTGGACGGGAGCCTATCCCACTCCCTGTTGCTAAGCTCTGTGTCTACAAAGAGTCAGGCATTAAAATTAACAGCACATTAGACAAACTAAATACATACAATGGATAAATACATATGCAGGTCAGAAGGGCAAATACAAGTGCAGTAAATTACAATCAGAATGAGCAAATTAAATGTATGTAAGCTACTGTAAGTTTCTGGTCTTATTATTATTATTATTGTTTTTTTTTTATATAGCCCCATCATCTTCCATAGCGCTGTAGTAAAGTAGCAATTACAGACAGGGCAGAAACATACAGTACATAAACTATTACAAATACAGTGTTATGGGTTTTACAATGAATATTCTGAATACAAGATACAATAGAAGAGAGAGTCCGGCCCTTGTGAGCTTACAGTCTAAAGGATGAGGTGGAAGGATCACACACAGTCAGCATGGAGCTTTGTGGCATGTGCCCTATGGAAAATTGCTTAAGCCAGAGCGTATCCTTGTCTGAAAAGGTGGATTTAAAGTAATGGGATGCAAATGGCTACATGAGGCATGTAGAGCTTGCTGGATCCTGGACCCTCCTCCACAGGTCAAATGTGCCTAGATTACAGACAAGAGGGCCTTGATGCTTTTGATCTTTATATACTAGCGTGACACTCCCCTCTGGGATGAGCCTCAGCTCTTCCTTTAACAGTGGTTAGCTAAACTTCAAAAAAAAAAATATGTGGTATAGGTTTTTGGTGAAAGGTCCTAGAGAACCGATCCTGGTACCAGCAGACCCAGTTTGATATGGCTCCTAACCAGAGTTCTGTGGATTTCAGTCCCAGACAGTACAGGACATGCCATGAATCCCAAATACGCGTATGTTGTGATTTTCAGATTCCCAACATGTGTTCAGTTTTAGATTTATGTGCATGCCGGCTTCATAATTCTTTATTAAATCCTGGCCCCGGAATGTCTGGGGGAAATTCTTTGAAGTGACCTAATTAGTGTACTAGCTAGGCTAATGCCCCGGCTTGGCTATGAGAGATGTGAACTATAGTCACTATAGAATATTTCATCTGCTGAGGTCTTGCCTGACTTTAAGCAATTTAAATAAATAGTTAAGAGTGCCGGTGTAATCCTGTTTGATTCGGGTGTTTAAATAAGGTCTATCTATAAGGTTTATTGACCGGACATGAGAAGGTCATATTCGAAATAATATTCTATTTTTAGCAATATATATATATATATATATAAATTTATTTATTAATTTATTTATTTAAACATTTTGTGTGTGTGTGTGTGTGTGTGTGTGTGTGTGTGTGTGTGTGTGTGTGTATATATATATGTATATATTTCTAGATTAATTTATAATATATATATATATATACATACATATTATATATGTATACATACATACATATTATATATGTATACATACATACATATTATATATATATATATACATACATACATAATATATATATATATATATATATATATATATTTTTTTTTATATTAATTTGTACATACAGTGTATATATCTATATGTTAATTTACTAAAGCATCCAGATTCGGGATGCCCTGCTGTGTCAAACCCCCCAGGTGACCTAAAAACCCATTCCCAGTCCACAACCTGGGGGGTTTCACACAGCGGGGCATCCCCCGATTGGGGTGCGGCGAGGGCAAGGACCAAAACCCAGGATTGTCAAAATCCTGAATTTTTGACCACTTTAAATAAGGTCTATTTTTAATGACCAGAAATGAGAAGATCACATGTGAAATGATATTCTATTTTTACCACTATATATTTATTTATGCATTTAGTAAAAAAAAAAAAATATATATATATATATATATATATATATATATATATATATATACCGGTACTTCTTTTCTTTATTAATTTATACATACAGTGTACATATCTATATGTTTTACTGAATTTATAAATTAATATTTATATATATATATATATATATATATATATATATATATATATATATGACATTTTTGTTTTGCTACTTTAATCAGATTGTCATTGTCGTCAGTTCGTCAAGGTGACATCTGTTTAAAAGCTAGAGTAGATGTTTACCATGAAGGAATCAATTTGCAAGTTTTGTTTCCATGCTTTCTGTCATGCATTTTCAATTATCTCTCACTTAGTTATACTTATAGGAGCCCACTTTTTTTTTTTTTCTATTTTACTTTAAATATCTCATTTTCTTCTATGTTCCTTTGCCGGGCCATATGTTAACATATTTCTCCGGAAACTTATTTGCATAACAAACTGAAATCAGTGTGAACATAAGGACACGTCGATAAAAAAATATGTATCCCTATTGGAAATGAGGAATCTGAAGATTCTCTGCTGCTAGCGAAAGGCGTTGGATGTACCAAAATAAAGAAAGCCATACTGTTTGGCGGTTGTATTGGGTAGATGGAAAGCAGATGGGCCAGAAAGAGCAACTATAGGTTCTTGTACAACATTTTTGGCACCATTGATCTAGGCCAAGTTGTGGCTGCATCACAAATTCGGATGACCCACAGTGTGAACCCCCCCCCCCCCCAAGTTGCATCATTTCACTCACCTCCGTTCCGCTTCCACGGTGCAGACTTGGGCAAGAGCCAGTGCGCTGATTGGCTGAGCGGCTCGCTAGATAATCAGTGTGCTCGCTGTCCCTTTGGTGGATGGCTTAGCGCACATGCGGAGCCAAAGAGAGCCGAGCGGTGCCACCAGCCGCATCCCCCGTCCACCCTGCAGCCGTGGTGTGCCCGCGCTGCCAATTCAGAAAGACTGGGCGCGTGCACGGCTAGAGGTAAGCGGGGATGCGGCTGGATCTCAGGAGAAGGTGAATGAAACTGGCGATCCTCTTTACTACTTAAATTGGACCAAAACCCAGGATTTTGACTATCCTGTGTTTTGGTCCTTGCCCCCGATTGGGGATACCCCTCTATGTGAAACCCCCCAGATCGCTGATTCCAACTCACCTCTTCCCGGTCCTACGGCACATGCGCGGCCGCTTGTCCAATCAGCACGCTCGGAGCCGCTGACGTCACATCGTCTAAGGCCCTTATTTATGAAGGAATAGCGACAGGTAGCGACTGGTGAGCGGCCGGTAATGACGGGCTCCGCCACGAGAACGCCGGCTCCCCACCACAATCACACATTTATCAAGCCAATCCTGCTTAGCGACTGAGATAGCGCCATATAGCGACTCATTCATCATTATTCCAGCCTCAGCCCACAGCGCCAGCGTCCGACCTTGACCTTGACCGACCGTCTGACCTCTCGCTACCTGGCGCTCTCCAATGCATTTCAATGGAACAATCTTTAAATATTAATAATTAATTGTTATTGTTTTTTTTTTTTTTTTTTTTTTTTTAAATGTGAAAAATTCTGTGACCACTTCTGCCATGTTAGATAATTTTTTTAAGTTAAAAAAAAAAAAAAATTGTGCAGAATTGATATTACGGGTCTGATATTATTGTATTCATATTTAAATTCTTTATAATTTTTTTTTTTTTTTGGTTTCCAAAAATATGGTTGTTTGGGGGTTAAAAAACTACATTTAACACATCGCCGCCAGCGCTCTGGGGTTTAAACATACATTTCACAGCGCGAGAATTTTTTGAGCGTGATTTTTTGATGAATATGGTGGAAGCCAGTCGCTCTGACCAGTCGCTATCATGCGCTCCCATACATTGCGGAACCTGTCAAACAGCGACTTGTCACACCGTATTCAACATTACGCCACACCGACTGAGTCGCTATCAACAACCGAACAACGGCCAAGCACAGCGACTACTAGCGGGCGCTGTGAAAATACTGCTACAGTCGCTCAACTGTCGCTACCTGCCGCTATTAATGAATCTGCCTCTTAGCCTTCCCTCTAAGGCCAACGGCTCAGAGTGGCTCTGATTCTATAAATTCCCTGGGCCGATTGGCGTGGGTTTTGGTCCACTTTAACAAGAGGCAATGTGGAGGCTGATTCATTACTAGCGCCACGTATCGCCATGTGAGCGTCTATATAGCGCCGCTTAGAGCGACCTAGCTGTAACCTAGCGTAGCGGTCGCTGTAGTATCCTGACCAGCATTGATGAATTTGATGTGTGGTGGGCGCTGTAGAAGCTTCTCCCTGATTCACTGCAGAGCCAATGGAGAACACTAGGTCTTTTAAAGTGGACCAACACCCGATGCTGATCGGCCCGGGAATCTATAAGATTCCTGGGCTGATCAGCATCGGGCCTGCAGGGCACCCCCCAGAAAGCCCCGAAATCCCTTTCTACCCCTACCTGCTCCTCGATCCAGCGGCTCATGCGCAAGCCGCTGCTCGCGCATCCCTCTAGCAGGACACGCACCCGCGCTGGCCGTTTGTGAATGGCCGGCGCGGGTGCGCTCCCTGTAAGAGTGACGCGCAGGAGGCGGCGGGCGCGCTCGCTTGTCCGTCGGCGGGGATTGGCTGCAGCGGTCACGTGGGAGCGGGGAGAGGTGAGTTTTTGGGGCTTTCTGGGGGGTTTCACACAGCGGGGCACCCCCGATCGGGGTGCCCCACCGAAGTGGACCAAAACCCAGGATAGTCAAAATCCTGGGTGTTGGTCCACTTTAAAGCAGGGCGCTGTAGCATAGAGCGCCAGACGCTGTGTGATTAAAGTCTGTTTTTGAACACATATTCACCAATAACAAAGAGAAACCACATGGAATGACATTGTTTTTAACACTGTGACAATGACACTTTAGTGCCAGACCTGCACATACAATTCTGCATAAAAATATTTTAAAAAAGTATAAAAGTGTTTTCACCCAGGAGAGGTCACACAATGATTTGAGCAAAAAAAATTACATTTTAATTGCCCAACACACTATTTAATGAAAGCCCAATGAAACTTATGGCAGAGCGACGCTGAGCGAAAGGTAATACCTGGAGCTGCTGAACCTAGAGCGCCGGCGCTATACGCTGAGCCGCCTCTAGTAATACATGTGATGCTACATGGCGCTATTAGAGGCACTCACCAGATTCGCTTTCATAAATGTGGTTTTGCGCACAGCACCCGGCGTTCACCAGACGCTGCCTACTGCTACGAAGCACTACCTGGCGCTATCCCTTCTTAACCCCCCTGGCGTTATGATAGAGGCAAATATAATGGTAACGAAAGCGTTACCATTACATTTGTCTCTGACGCACGGCTCCGCCCCCATGAGCCTCTGCGGCTCACAGAGACGGAACCCGGAAGTGCGACGGACGCCGCAGCCGCGGCTCTCACCTGCGATCGCAGCGGGGACATCGCTGGATCGCAGGGAGAAGGTAAGGAGACTGCGCCGCCCTGCTCCTCGATCCCGAGCGTGACTCGGGGTTACCGCTACTTACAGCGCAAATTAACCCCGAGTCACGCTCGGGATCACCGCTAAGGAGGTTAAATAACCTCCTTAGTAAAATACAAAAACAAGAAGAGAGAGAGTGGATCTATAGAGCGCAGCTTTTGTTTTACATCTTAACCGTCATAAGGCGCGCGTTATTAGAGGCAAGCGCAACGGCGGCTTCAGATAAAATGAGTTTTTCGAGCCTCTGTGCAATTGTAAATAAAAGAGTTTATCCACCAGAGGAAACGAAAGGGGAGGAGATACAACGGCCTGACTTTTTCACACCGGGATGCCAAAAATGGACACTGCCAAGATTTAAAACCTAATTTCCTGGCATCGGGGGGAGGGCCGGCGCCTTTTCGAGTGTAATGGCGAGTTTTATTACGGGAGGAAACAGGAAGGCACTCTCTGAAATTGCCAACCCCGAACTACCTCTGACCCCTTCGTACTGTTATACAATATTGAAATTAAAATCCATTTGCCAGAACAATCATTTCTGTCCTAACGAGCTTCAAATTAAGGGATAAAGCTTTTCAGTACACTTACCTTGGCTGCAACATGATACACTAATTGCGCACAATGTCTCCAGTGTCTCCAGAGATCAGTTGGGCATAGTGGTAATTTTCATTAATCTCGCACAAGGAGTCTAATTAAAACTTCCACTGTTAACCATCTATTTTCTAGTGGTTTCCTTTGTTCCATATTAGGACAGGATGTTAATATTAATTAAGGTATTATCGTATTAGTGCCCCCGGTAAATACAGCACAAATGACAGCAAACCCGCTTGTGTGCGGATGGCGCAAATGGATGTAAAATGACCGTGACTAAGCGCTAAAGGAGGAAAAGTTGTGGTTTATTAACAAGTAGTTAAAATGCTAATTTTATATATTAGTTGTAATGATTTGGTGGTATTGGTAGAATCCTAGTTACCTGGTTTTTCCATGAAACTTACTTGCCTAAACCAGGGTTTTCCAACTATTTTAAACCAGGGTTTACCACCTTCCATTTCCCAATTATCTCAAGTACCTATAAAAAATAGAATAACCGTGCACAATGAAATATAATATAATAATAATAAGCTCAAGGGGTAACAAACCCTCCATTGTATACATGCGGGCATGCATGTATACAATGGAGGATTTGTTACCCCTTGCTCCGTTCTGCGCGTACGCACTGGGCTTCTTGTGTTGACACACGGAGATATGGGGGAATGTTTGTTTTGCCCTCGTTTGGTCTGTGCGCGTGCGCGCCGGACTTCTAGTGTGACGTACGTTTATTACGTGACGCTGGACGTTTTTGATTGCGTGTCATGTGACACTCTTTTCCCCCGGACTTTCCGGTTTATATACCGGTACTTTCAGACAGGCAAGTATCCCAGCAGAAGCCGCACAGACGGCGAAACGCGTAGGAATAACTTGCCATTCTTTGTAGTCTTGTCAGTTGGAGGAAGGAGTCCCTTGGCGGTGAGGATTGCTGGACTCTCTTGGATTTGATAAGCGCTGATTGTATTGTTGTTTGTGAGTGTATTTTATAAGATTAAACAGTCTGTGTTTTAAAGACATATTACACTAGTGCGGTTTCCTTGTGTTTTTCTCCTTTATGGTGCTATGGAATGCATTTGGAGGAATGATAAACATGAAGGAGACAAGTATTAGATAACGTTTAAGTTTATCTACCTTCGCCTTTGGAAGTCGCCTTCTATGGAGCATTGAATATTTTTATATGTGTGAGAAGACGCATTTACCCTTTTGGATCCTATATGTAATTGAGTGGTGCAATCTGCCCACAGTACATCTGGTAAGAATTTTGTGTGGCCGGTGGTGGTTTCACCTGAGGAGCACGCACTGTGGGACACACTGGATTCACAGATTAAGACAGATAGCTCTGTGTTATTTTCGATATCTCAAGTACCCCTTCACTCCAAATAAGGCGGTTGGATGTCTGCTTTCAAAAGGAACTCCTACTGTATCAGCGTCAAACTGGCCCACCACTGGACTCCTGTGAGTCCCAGTCCCACGTTCCAATGGTTATATGGTTCAGGGATGTCTCTAGGGGAGGGCAAGCAGTATGCCAGGGACATTTGGGTGCCGTTATCCCAGCAATCCTGTTTTCTGCAGATAAGTAAGGGCCACTGTTAGTGGGGCAGACCATCAGGCAGGCAGCTCGTGCCCCCATACTGGGCTCAGTCACGGGGAAGGAACCTCTACAGTCAGATGTTCTGGGGGACATAGCCAATACTTATTTCTTTTGGTGGGCTCCAAGAATTTTTCAGGGAAGTGCCTCCAGGTGAGACTTCAAGTCTGGGACATTGCAGATCCCACTCTTCTGTTCATTTGGTAAAAAGATCTGTTATGTAACCGAGAGATTTAGTGATGAGCGAACCGATTCGGAATTTGTATAGAATGTTCAATTCCTCAGAATCAGAATTCCTGCCGAGTCCCTTGGAAACAAACCTTTATCTGGGACTCTTCATGCTGTTGTCACCTGCCACTCTCCACCAATGTGTCTGTTGCTGTTCTGGGACTCTTCATGCCATTGTCACTAGAGATGAGCGAACTTCTTGAAAGTTCGATTCGGGCTATTCGCCGAATTTCCCCAAGAAATTCGGGTTCGCCCGAATCGAACTTTCACAAATCGCTCATCTGAAAAAAAAAATGCCGGCATGGTGGGAGCGGGCAGGCCGGCTACGCTGTCAGCGGGCGGCGGAAGCCGGCCTGCTGACAGCGCAGCCGGCCTGCCCGCTCCCACCATGCCGGCATTTTTTTAAAAAGCAAACAGTTACCTGCATGGTCGGAGCGTGGAGGCCGGCGCCGCTCTCAGGCGCCCTCTGATGACGTGCCCTCTGATGACGCGTCCTCTGATGACAGCTGAGAGTGGCGCCGGCCTCCACGCTCCGACCATGCAGGTAAGTGTTTGCTTTTAAAAAAAATGCCTGCATGGTGGGAGCGGGCAGGCCGGCTGCGCTGTCAGCGGGCCGGTGGCGGCCCGCTGACAGCGTAGCCGGCCTGCCCGCTCCCACCATGCCGTTTTTTTTTTTTTCTTATTTCAGGGAATATTCGATCGGCACGAACCAAACAAAACTCGGGTTCGTGCCGAATCGAATTTTCCCTGAAATTCGGAGCGAATTCCGGTTCGTCCGAACCGGTTCGCTCATCCCTAGTTGTCACCTGCCACTCTCCACCAATGTCTGTTCTGGGACTCTTTATGCTGGTGCAAACTGCCACTCTCCACCTATGTGTCCCTGTTATGGGAATATTCATGCAGTTGCCAGTCTCAACTCTCCACCAATGTGTCTGTTCCTGTTCTGGGATTCTTCATGCAGTTGCTAATCCCCACTCTCCACCAATGTGTCTGTTCCTGTTCTGAGACTCTTCGTGCTGGTGCCAACTGCCACTCTCCACCTATGTATCCCTGTTATGGGAATCTTCATGCAGTTGTCACCTGCCACTCTCCACCAATGTATCTGCTCCTGTTCTGGGACTCTTTATGCAGTTGCCAATCGCCACTCTCCACCAATGTGTTTGTTCCTGGACTCTTCATGCACCATTGTGTCTGCTCCTGTTCTGGGACTGCTCATGCTGTTGCCACCTACCACTCTCCTACAATGTGTTTGTTGCTGTTCTGGGAATCTTCATGCTTTTGTCAACTTCCACTTTCCACCAATATGACTGTTTCTGTTCTGGGAATCTTTACTCTGTGGTCAACAGCCTATCTCCACCAAGTGTCCGTTCCTGGTCTGGGATTCTTCATGCTTTCGCCACTTTACCAATGTGACTATTCCTGTCATGGGAATCTTCATGCTGTTGACACCTGCTACTCTCCACCATCATGACTGTTCCTGTTCTGGGACTCCTCATGCTGTTACCACCTGCCACTCTCCACCAAATGTCCTTTCCTGGTCTGGGAATCTTCATGCTGTTGCCACCTGCCACTCTTCACCATTGTGGCCAGATAACCAGAAATGTTTTGAGAGGCCTGTGAGTATGAGGAATAGAAACGTTTAAACCGGACCAACACCCGTTTTTTCTTTAACGGGTCAGCTAATCAAAACAAGCTTAGGGGGGCACCCAGAATGCTGGAGTCCCCCACTTATATACCCCCCAGAATGCCCCTGAATCCTCACCTTCACTACGAGTCAGCGCCGGAAACTGAATCCTGTGATTGGCCGGCGGGCGGTCATGGAGGCAGGTCATTCTGGTGGTCGGTGCAGAAGAAACAACCCATGACCCATGTGACCGGTTCCCGGCACTAGCTTGTATTGAAAGTGAGAATTTTGGGGTGTTCTGGAGGGTTATGTGCCGGGGGGAACTACAGCATTCTGGATGCCCCCCCGAGCTTGTCTCGAATAGGCTGTCTGCAGGACCAACACCTGGGTGTTGGTCTGTTTAAAGGTTTATTTAAAAGTGGTTTAGGAGTTACTCCATCCTACTCCTCCGTCCCTTGGTTGTTCCATACCTTTCAATTGTCCTTGATTTAGAGAGATTGTTTTTTTCTCATTTGTCCCTCTTTGAGGTGTAACGTACAGATCTGCAGCAATAAATGATCCATTTGCCTATTTGAAGTGTTTTTATTGTTGTAACTGTTACATCTTATCTCCGATCCATAGAAACATAGAAGGCTGGCGGCATAAGGAGACCATAAGGTGGATCTAATCTGCCCTTATGTATATACTGTATGTTCTCTTTATCTTAGGATAGATGGAGGCTCAGGCATGTGCTCATTCACTGACTTGATTTTTCAACTACCTCTGCTGAAGTTTGTTCCCGGCATTTACTACTCTTTTTGTAACATAATATTTTCTAACATTTCTCCTGATCTTCCCCCCGACTAGCTTCAGGTTGGGCCCCTTGTTCTATCATTAAGTTTCTTCTTAAAAACAATTGCCTCCTGAACCTTATTCCCTCCTGTCACATATATAAAGGTCTCCATCATGTCCCCTCTCTCCCTTCTTTCCTCCAGACTGTACAAATTAAGTTCTTTAAGTCTCTCCTGATAAGTTTTAAGTTTAAGTCCTTCCACCATTTTTGTTTGCCTTTGGACCCGTTCTATTTCAATAATGTCTTTTTGCAGGTAAGGTCTCCAGAACTGCACACAGTATTCTAGCTGTGGCCTCACCAGGGCTCTATACAGCGGCATCACAACCTCCCTCTTCCTACTGGTGATGCCTCAAGCTATGCAGCCGAGCATCCTGCTTGTTTTTCCCACTGCCTGGCTACACTGTCCAATCATCTTGCAGCTTTCAGTAATCAATCAATAAGGGAGCGTGTCCTAATTTAACAAATGTCCCTCTTTCCCACCCTGAAAAGTTGGTCGGTATGGTTGTTCCATCGTTTTTTTATAGACAGATCCTAACTTTTAATGGCGGATTTGTTGCATTTGGGCCGAGATTCTTTATTCCAATTAGGCCTTTTCACAGACAGGTATGACGCTTCCATCACGGAAGTCAGCTCGGTTCTCGGGCAGCAATCAATCGTATAATTGTTAGCGCTCGTCTCATTCCATTTCCTGTTTATCAAATCGTACTCCTGTCATAAAAAAACAAAGCGCCATTGTATGCATAATGCATGACGCTGCCTTATTCTTGATGAAAGCAAATGTAATTATTGTGATAGCTGTGACATTTTGTCAACAATACACCAATAAACAGGAAACAAAGCAAGAGAGTCAATAACAGCTGCAAACAACTGCCGAGAGAGTTCTGAAAGTAAATCGGATTGTTCTGAAACTCCCTGAGAGGCCCCGGACAGTCATCACTACTTCAATTTAATTCAGATGTCAACCCATACCCACCAAAGTTTCAGGGTGGGAAAGAGGGACAATTGTTAAATGAAGCCACGCCCCCTTATTGAGGGATGGAAAGTAGATAAGGTGTAACAGTTACAACAATAGAAACACGTTAAATAGGCAAATGAATCATTAATTGCTGCAGATCTGCATGTTACACCTCAAAGAGGGACAATGTGTTTAAATGAAGCCACATAACCTCATTGAGGGTGGGATGGAGCCACGCCCCCTCATTGAGGGAGGGATGAAGCCACTCCCCTCATTGAGGGATGGATAGGATATAGGATGTAATAGTTACAACAATAGAAACACTTTAAATAGGCAAATTAATCATTAATTGCTGCAGATCTGCATGTTACACCTCAAAGAGGGACAATGTGTTTAAATGAAGCCACATAACCTCATTGAGGGATGGATAGGATGTAACAGTTATAACAATAGAAACACTTTAAATAGGCAAATGAATCATTTATTGCTGCAGATCTGCATGTTACACCTTAAAGATGGGACAATATGTAAATTAAGCCACGCCCCCTCATTGGGGGATGGTTAGGAGATACATTGTAACAGTGACAACAATAGAAACACTTTGAATAGGCAAATAAATCATTTATTACTGCAGATCTGCATGTTACACTTCAAAGAAGGGAGATATGTAAATGAAGCCACACCCCCTCACAGAGAGATTATGAAGCCACGCCCCCTCGCTGAGGGATGCATAAGCGATTGGATGTAACAGTTACAGTAGAAACACTTTAAATCGACAAATGAATCATTTATTGCTGCAGATTAAACGATTCAGATGTAAATTAAGCCACACCCCCTCATTGTGGGATGTTAGGAGATACATTGTAACAGTGACAACAATAGAAACACTTTGAATAGGCAAATGAATCATTTATTGCTGCAGATCTGCATGTTACACCTCAAAGAGGGACACATGAGAACAAAGAGGGACAGGGGGACATGGACTCAAAAGAGGGACAGTCCCTCCAAATCAGGAACACTTGGGAGGTATGGTCAACCTCCAATATATGCCCGCATTCTCCACCTAATTTTAAAGTGGACCAAAACCCACTCTGATCGGCCTGGGAATCTATAAGATTCCCTCCATTCAAATCGGGATGCCCCGCTGTGTGAAACCTCCCAGGGTGCCCTATTTACTTACCTTCGTTCCCGGACCAACGCACATGTGCGAGCCACGGCTGCATAGACGCTGTCCCTCTAGCAGGACGCGTGGCCACACCAGACATTTGTGAATGGATGGCGCAGGCACACTACCTGTTAGAGGTAAGCGGGGATATGGACATCAGCGCGCTCTGAGCTGCTGCTCTTAAACGGAGCCCTAGACAGCTTGACGTCAGAGGCTCCAGGCGCACTGATTGGGCGAACGGCTTGGGCCTTGAGGACAGGGTTGAGGACCACTGCCCTGGGGGAAAGGACCAAAACCCAGGATAGTCCAAATCCTGGCTTTTGGTTCACTTTAAAGTGATGTCTCAGGCATATCCAATTGTAACACCTAGGGCCGGATCATGAGGGGGCCTCCACCAATCTTTGAGTTATAGTTTGGTCCAGGAGGCTTTTCAGTCTTTGGTCTGACGGGCTGGGGGGTCGGCAACAAAGCTATCGGCAGCAGTGGGGGCCCCACAAGCCTTTTTTGTTTTTCCAAACTTGCAGCCAAAGTCACCACAGGGCAGGGCGGAGAGTCTAGAGCTGCAAAGCCGCCGCCAGCAACGCTACAGTGATGGGTGCAGAGCTGTCACTGCACATAAGCCACCAAGCACAGCCGCTGGCAGCTCAATGCAGGGAACCAGCCGGGCGACTACATTACCCCCCACCCAGAATGGCAAAGCAGGAGTTCCCGAGCAGCACGCACCCGCACAAGGGACTCGATCTGATGTTCCAGTAAGTAGGCGGGTGCCAGACAACCACCAATCAGTTACTTGGCTGGACTTTTATTTTAAAGGAAAAAAAATACTGTATCAGGGGCCTCCAGCACCAGATTTTGTGCCCAGGGGCCTCTAGCACCAGATTTTGTGCCCAGGGGCCTCCAGCACCAGATTTTGTGCCCAGGGGCCTCCAGCACCAGATTTTGTGCCCAGGGGCCTCCACCACACTTAATCCAGCCCTTGTCTGGCTGCATTTTGCTCTGTCCTAAACTTTTTCCGTTTTTAAATTGGCAGAGAAATGGCAGTGACATCGAGGTTTACAGTTTAATACCTCCCAAGTGTCCCTGATTTGGAGTGACTGTCCCTCTTTTGAGTCCATGTCCCCCTGTCCCGCATTTGTCCCTCTTTGAGGTGTAACATACAGATCTGCAGCAATAAATTATTCCTTTGTCTATTTAAAGTGTTTCTATTGTTATAACTGTTACATCCTCACCCATCTTCCATCTATACCTCTATGAGGGGGCGTGACCTAATTTACAAATGTCCCACTTTCTCACCCTGAAAAGTTGGTAGGTATGCAGTTTTACCCCCTGATTTCTCTTCTGATGCATGTGGGCGTGGCCTTTGGAGCTGTGATGCCGCATAATAATCAGCATAATGGGTAGTCGCGGTGCTGGGATGGAGAGCGCTTGCTAGGAGGAGGCTGGGTGGGGAGGAAGGAGGGGGATTGGTTTTCTGTGCTTGGATGGCAGCTCGGAGACTGCCATTCAAGCCATCAATGCAGTGTGGGTGTGGTCTGGTCTAGCTATTCAAGCTAGTATTGGTGGCCCACATCAGCAGGGTGGGGCTGGAGGGGGAGATAAGGAAGTATATTTCCTTATTCAGGGTGCAGAGAAGAGGCACAGGCTGGGGCTTACATAGGTTTCACAGGGCCCCATAGCAAAAATCAGCCAGTCACTGGTCTGGTCACGCCAGACAGCATTGTTGGTATCTGCCAATCGGCAATCTCAAAAATGACCAGTGGGTGTGGCCTAGGTGGTGAAAAGAAAACATTTCTTTCTATAAACCAGCATCGAATTTACTGCATCGCTTGAAGTGTCCGGCTTTATTGAGCTTTTTTTTTTCTTTATTAAAGATTTTCCATACCCCAAATATTATAATATTTTATTCTAATGAGCTTTCGTTTAAATTCACCAGCAGTCACTAGAGGGAGCACTAGATAATAAAAACATTTTATTATTGAATTATAAGCTGTAGAGGGAATTTTAAATGGCGGATTTTTTTTTTATTTTTTCTTACGGTATTCTGGCGTCCTCTTACACCTGCCGATCGGCCGCAATGTCGCCTGACGCAGAGCAACATCTAATATTCATTGCCGGAGTGACAGGCGCCATGAAATCTTTATTGCTATTGCCAGTCATGTCTCCCCGCTTTATTAATAGATGACACGCGCACTTTGATAAGTTTAATGGCGGATTCTGGAAAACATGCAAATCGCATGAATAATTAAGGGCGCAATATGTGCCAGGCGGCGGGGGCGTGTGTCATCGGAGAGGAAATAGGTAAATAGCCGCATTAATGATTGCTCTTTCATCTGCGTGAAACAATAATAAGTTGTTTTATCATGGTGGGGGGGGGGGGATCGAGGATGCCGATTGGATGGGGGTAAGGGATTGGGTAGAATGATTGGAGATACAGGCGAGTAAAAAAGTAAGTACACCCCAAAACATAAAGGTGAAGACACAACAATGTGACATGAAAATCATTTACTTACCAAATTAATTGCTGATGTCCCGTTCCTCTATGGTTCTATAACCTGGTTTGGGTTTGTGGCTTTAAAACAATTGGTATTGCCCCCTTAGTTCTATAACTTAGTATTTCCCCCTTGGTTCTATAACCTGGTATTGCCCCCTTAGTTCTATAACCTGGTATTGCCCCCCTTAGTTCTGTAACCTGGTATTGCCCCCTTAGTTCTATAACCTGGTATTGCCCCCTTAGTTCTATAACCTGGTATTGCCCCCCTTAGTTCTATAACCTGGTATTGCCCCCTTAGTTCTATAACCTGGTATTGCCCCCTTAGTTCTATAACCTGGTATTGCCCCCTTAGTTATATAACCTGGTATTGCCCCATTAGTTCTATTACCTGGTATTGCCCCCTTAGTTCTATAACCTGGTATTGCCCCCTTAGTTCTATAACCTGGTATTGCCCCCTTAGATCCATAACCTGGTATTGCTCCTTTAGATCTATAACCTGGTATTGCCCCTTGGTTCTATAACCTGTAATTGCCCCTTGGCTCTATAACCCCGTTATCGCTCCCTTGGTTGTATAAACTGGTATTATCCTCTCGGTTCTGTAACCTGGTATTGTCCCCTTGATTTTATAACCTGGTATTCCCCCTTGGTTCTCTCACCTGGTATTGCCCGCTTGCCTCTATAACCTATTATCACTCACTTGGTTTTATGACCTGTAATCCCCCTCAGTTCTCTAACCTTGGTTCTATAACCTAGTGTTGCCCACTTGGTTCTGTTAGCTGGTATTGTCCACACGGTTCTATAACCTGGTATTGCCCCCTTGGTTTTATAACCTGGTATTCCCCCACCCTAACCTGGTATTGTCCTCTTGGCTCTAGAGCTTGGTATTGCCCACTTGCCTCCATAACCCATTATCACTCCCTTGCTTTTATAACCTGTAATCCCCCTCAGTTCTTTAACCTGGTATTGCCCACTCGGTTCTTTAACCTGGTATTACCCACTCGGTTCTATAACCTGGTATTGTCCACTCGGTTCTATAACCTGGTATTGTCCACTCGGTTCTATAACCTGGTATTGCCCACTCGGTTCTATAACCTGGTATTGCCCACTCGGTTCTATAACCTGGTATTGCCCACTCGGTTCTATAACCTGGTATTGTCCACTCGGTTCTATAACCTGGTATTGTCCACTCGGTTCTATAACCTGGTATTGTCCACTCGGTTCTATAACCTGGTATTGCCCACTCGGTTCTATAACCTGGTATTGCCCACTCGGTTCTATAACCTGGTATTGCCCACTCGGTTCTATAACCTGGTATTGTCCACTCGGTTCTATAACCTGGTATTTCCCCTTAGTTCTATAACCTGGTATTGTCCACTCGGTTCTATAACCTGGTATTGCCCACTTGGTTCTATAACCTGGTATTTCCCCTTAGTTCTATAACCTGGTATTGCCCACTCGGTTCTATAACCTGGTATTGCCCACTCGGTTCTATAACCTGGTATTGTCCACTCGGTTCTATAACCTGGTATTGTCCACTCGGTTCTATAACCTGGTATTGTCCACTCGGTTCTATAACCTGGTATTGCCCACTCGGTTCTATAACCTGTTATTGCCCACTCGGTTCTATAACCTGGTAATGCCCACTCGGTTCTATAACCTGGTATTGTCCACTCGGTTCTATAACCTGGTATTTCCCCTTAGTTCTATAACCTGGTATTGTCCACTCGGTTCTATAACCTGGTATTGCCCACTTGGTTCTATAACCTGGTATTTCCCCTTAGTTCTATAACCTGGTATTGCCCACTCGGTTCTATAACCTGGTATTGCCCACTCGGTTCTATAACCTGGTATTGTCCACTCGGTTCTATAACCTGGTATTGTCCACTCGGTTCTATAACCTGGTATTGTCCACTCGGTTTTATAACCTGGTATTGCCCACTCGGTTCTATAACCTGGTATTGCCCACTCGGTTCTATAACCTGGTAATGCCCACTCGGTTCTATAACCTGGTATTGTCCACTCGGTTCTATAACCTGGTATTTCCCCTTAGTTCTATAACCTGGTATTGTCCACTCCGTTCTATAACCTGGTATTGTCCCTTAGTTCTATAACCTGGTATTGCCCACTCGGTTGTATAACCTGGTATTTCCCCTTAGTTCTATAACCTGGTATTGTCCACTCGGTTCTATAACCTGGTATTGCCCCTTAGTTCTATAACCTGGTATTGTCCACTCGGTTCTATAACCTGGTATTGTCCCTTAGTTCTATAACCTGGTAATGCCCACTCGGTTCTATAACCTGGTATTGTCCACTTGGTTCTATAACCTGGTATTGTCCACTCGGTTCTATAACCTGGTATTGCCCACTCGGTTCTATAACCTGGTATTGCCCACTCGGTTCTATAACCTGGTATTGCCCACTCGGTTCTATAACCTGGTATTTCCCCTTAGTTCTATAACCTGGTATTGTCTACTCCGTTCTATAACCTGGTATTGTCCCTTAGTTCTATAACCTGGTATTGCCCACTCGGTTGTATAACCTGGTATTTCCCCTTAGTTCTATAACCTGGTATTGTCCACTCGGTTCTATAACCTGGTATTGCCCCTTAGTTCTATAACCTGGTATTGTCCACTCGGTTCTATAACCTGGTATTGTCCCTTAGTTCTATAACCTGGTAATGCCCACTCGGTTCTATAACCTGGTATTGTCCACTTGGTTCTATAACCTGGTATTGTCCACTCGGTTCTATAACCTGGTATTGCCCACTCGGTTCTATAACCTGATATTGCCCACTCGGTTCTATAACCTGGTATTGCCCACTCGGTTCTATAACCTGGTATTGCCCACTCGGTTCTATAACCTGGTATTGTCCACTCGGTTCTATAACCTGGTATTGTCCCTTAGTTCTATAACCTGGTATTGTCCACTCGGTTCTATAACCTGGTATTGCCCACTTGGTTGTATAACCTGGTATTGCCCCCTTAGTTCTCTAACCTGGTATTGCCCACTCGGTTCTATAACCTGGTATTAGGTGTAACATAGGGAATCTGGAAAAGTAATCTCCATATACTGTGTCCCATAATCCCATGGTTTTTTTTTTGTTAACAGGGAGGTCTGAAGAACAACAAACACGAGTGCACGCTGTCATCGCAGGAATACGTCCACGAGCTGCGCTCAGGAATAACGGACGACAAGCTGCTCAACTGCCTGGAATCTCTGCGCGTTTCCTTAACCAGCAACCCAGTCAGGTGAGTACTACTGCCATACCATAGAGGGGCCTCTGGGGGGAGGTGCAGAGCCAGACTCAGCACTATGCCCTCTAGTGGTGGCATCATTGTAAAAGCAAGGGTCATGTGACGCTTTCTTTCCTTCTTTCTTTCTTTCTTTCTTTCTTTCCTTCCTTCCTATTTATCTCCTCTGTTTATCTTGTCTATTATCTATTTTTATTACATATTTCAGATTCATTCCTATTTTTAATTTCTCTTTACTCTTCTTAGTTGATTACTCTGCTCCTTCTTTTCATTCTTCTTCTCCTTCTACCTACCTATCCTTTTTCTACTTTCCTTCCGACCTTACTACATCAACATTCCTTCTTTTTTCTTCTTTCTTACATGTCCTCTGTTTATCTCGGTTCATTCTTATCATATCTTTCTTTATTCTTCTGCTCATTCTTTTCTGTCTGCTTTACCATTTCCCTGTTATCCTTTCTTTTTTTCTTTCCTTCCTTTATCTCCTCTGTTTTTTCTTGTCTATTATCTATGTTTATTACATACTTTATGTTCATTCTTACCCTTTCTTCTTTTTGTTTCTCTTTATTCTTCTTATTGTCTTTTGATTCTTCTGCTTCTTCTTTTTATTCTTCTTCGCCTTCTACCTATCATTTTTCTTTGTTTCTTCCAACCTTACTACTATCGACATTCCTTCTTTTTTCCCCTTCTTTGTTTCCCATCTATCTTGGTTCATTCTTATTACACCTTTCAGGTTCCATTCAACCATTGTTTTCTTTATTCCTCTTTATTTTTCTGTTTATTCTTCTTAAGCTTTTACTTCTTTCTTACTATCTTTCATTCTTTATATTTTTCTCTCTTTCCTTCTCTCTTTTATTTCTTTCATTTTCCATTTTTCTCGTCTATTCAGATTGATCCATCCTTATTTCCTCATATAGAGGCTGATTTACTAATCCTGCCAGGTATCAGCAGATGAGCGTCTGTATAGCGGCGCGTAGAGCGACCGCTAGTAGACACTGTAAGCGGGTATCGGGCGCTGTAACAGAGCGTCTCAGTCGCTGTAGTAACCTGGCCGGCATTGATGAATGTGATGTATGTTGGGCGCTCTAACACCAGTACAACGCTGCAGCGAGCGAAAGGTAGCACCAGCTCAGTGCGTCCAACACTCAGTGCTGTTAGAGGTGCTATACACTGACCTGTCTGTAATAATACATGTGACGCTACATGACGCTGTTAGAGGTGCTATACACTGAGCCGCCTGTAATAATACATGTGACGCTACATGGCGCTGTTAGAGGTGCTATACACTGACCTGCCTGTAATAATACATGTGACGCTACATGACGCTGTTAGAGGCGCTATACACTGAGCTGCCTGAAATAATACATGTGACGCTACATGGCGCTGTTAAAGGCGCTATACACTGACCTGCCTGTAATAATACATGTGACACTACATGGCGCTGTTAGAGGCGCTATACACTGACCTGCCTGTAATAATACATGTGACGCTACATGGCGCTGTTAGAGGTGCTATACACTGACCTGCCTGTAATAATACATGTGACACTACATGACGCTGTTAGAGGCGCTATACACTGACCTGCCTGTAATAATACATGTGACGCTACATGGCGCTGTTAGAGGCGCTATACACTGACCTGCCTGTAATAATACATGTGACGCTACATGGCGCTGTTAGAGGCGCTATACACTGAGCCGCCTGTAATAATACATGTGACGCTACATGACGCTGTTAGAGGCGCTATACACTGAGCCGCCTGTAATAATACATGTGACGCTACATGACGCTGTTAGAGGCGCTATACACTGAGCCGCTTGTAATAATACATGTGACGCTACATGACGCTGTTAGAGGCGCTATACACTGAGCCGCCTGTAATAATACATGTGACGCTACATGACGCTGTTAGAGGCGCCATACACTGAGCTGCCTGTAATAATACATATGACGCTACATGGCGCTGTTAGAGGAGCTCACCAGAATCACCTTCATAAATGTGTTTTTGCGTACAGCGCCCGGCGTTCCTCCGGTGCATGCACAGGCTCTCTTGCAACCAGAGGCGTTCGCCGCGCATACTTAATGCTCAGTTTCTGACAATCAGGAGGGGAAAGACGCCGCATCCCCAGACTTGGGCGCGCTCCCATACGATCTGAATGGCTGGGAATGGGAGCGCGCAAACAGGCCAAAATGCTGAGGAGGTGGCCACAGATATTTTCATCAGCGAGTGTGGTGGGGGGGGATTCAGATTTGGGATGCCCCAGGTGAAGGCCAGCAGCCGGCCCTGGAATCTTTTACATTTCAGAGCAGACCTTTTGGATTTTGTTCCACCTTAAAGTGTACCAAAACCCAGGATTTTTGGCTATCCTGGGTTTTGGTCCCCTGATCGGGGATGCCCCGATGTGTGAAACCCTCCAGGTCGCCGAAACCCAACTCACCTCTTCCCGGTCGCGCCTGTGAGGCGACTCGTCCAATCAGCTCGGATCTGCTGACGTCTCGTCATCTAAGCCTTCATCTAAGGCCAGCGGCTCCGAGCGCGCTGACGGCCGCATCCCCCGCTACCCTCTAACATGGAGCGTGCTCGCCATTCACAAATGCACAGTGCGGACACGCGCCCCTGCTAGAGGGATAGCGGGGATGCAGCTCGCCCATGCACCGTTAGACCGGGAAGAAGATAAGTGTATGGGGCGACCTGGGGGGTTTCACATAGCGGGGCATCCCGATTTTGGATGCCCAGGGGGAGAGGTATTCGATCATCCCAGGAATCGAATAGATTCCCAGGCAGATCGGCTTGGGTTTAGGTCCACTTTAAGGACTGCTAAGCCTATAGAGAAACATAGAAGTAATATAACAGTATAAGCGCGTTCGGTGTCCAGGTTTCGTTATCGGATTTTGCAAAAGAAAAAAATAAGAACGTAAAAATAAATCTACGATGACATTGTCGCGTAGCCCGGGCGTCTGCGCCCCCGCGATAACGCGCATCCCAGCATCTTGATAAATGAGGCTGCTGCGCTCCCGCATTGACCACATCCGTACCAGCGGAGTCCCGCCTCAGCCTGGCGAGCTCATCAGAGGCGCCCGCAGACAGCGCGGCTCCACATCATACAATTGTATCAATTAAAACACTTCAGGGAGCCATCGGGGCCCCGGCCGCTAAATGGCATTTAGAGGCTGCGGAGATAAGTGTATCATGCTGCAAACACCGGCCTGAGACCCTCCCCCAGAATGCCGCACCACTGCTGCACTCATCTGACTCCAGCATCACAGGAAATCATTCTTGGGGCCACCAGAGGAAATCATTCTTGGGGCCACCAGAGGAAATCATTCTTGGGGCCACCAGAGGAAATCATTCTTGGGGTAACCAGAGGGAATCATTCTTGGGGCCACCAGAGGAATCATTCTTGGGGTCACCAGAGGAAATCATTCTTGGGGCCACCAGAGGAAATCATTCTTGGGGCCACCAGAGGAAATCATTCTTGGGGCCACCAGAGGGAATCATTCTTGGGGCCACCAGAGGGAATCATTCTTGTCCTCACCAGAGGAAATCATTCTTGGGGCCACCAGAGGAATCATTCTTGGTGTAACCAGAGGAAATCATTCTTGGGGCCACCAGAGGAAATCATTCTTGGGGTAACCAGAGGAAATCATTTTTGGGACCACCAGAGGAAATCATTCTTGGGGCCACCAGAGGAAATCATTCTTGGGGCCACCAGAGAAAATCATTCTTGTGGCCACCAGAGGAAATCATTCTTAGGGCCACCAGAGGAAATCATTCTTGGGGTAACCAGAGGGAATCATTCTTGGGGCCACCAGAGGAAATCATTCTTGGGGAGACCAGAGGAAATCATTCTTGGGGAGACCAAAAGGAATCATTCTTGGGGCCACCAGAGGAAATCATTCTTGGGGAGACCAGAGGAAATCATTCTTGGGGAGACCAGAGGAAATCATTCTTGGGGAGACCAGAGGGAATCATTCTTGGGGTCACCAGAGGAATCATTCTTAGGGCCACCAGATGAAATCATTCTTGGGGTCACCAGAGGAATCATTCTTAGGGAGACCAGAGGAAATCATTCTTGGGGAGACCAGAGGAAATCATTCTTGGGGAGACCAGAGGGAATCATTCTTGGGGTCACCAGAGGAATCATTCTTAGGGCCACCAGAGGAAATCATTCTTGGGGTCACCAGAGGAATCATTCTTAGGGCTACCAGAGGAAATCATTCTTGGGGTCACCAGAGGAATCATTCTTGGGGCCACCAGAGGAAATCATTCTTGGGGAGACCAGAGGAAATCATTCTTGGGGAGACCAGAGGAAATCATTCTTGGGGAGACCAGAGGGAATCATTCTTGGGGTCACCAGAGGAATCATTCTTAGGGCCACCAGAGGAAATCATTCTTGGGGCCACCAGAGGAAATCATTCTTAGGGCCACCAGAGGGAATCATTCTTAGGGCCACCAGAGGAATCATTCTTAGGGCCACCAGAGGAAATCATTCTTGGGGTCACCAGAGGAATCATTCTTAGGGCCACCAGAGGAATCATTCTTAGGGCCACCAGAGGAAATCATTCTTGGGGAGACCAGAGGAAATCATTCTTGGGGAGACCAGAGGGAATCATTCTTGGGGTCACCAGAGGAATCATTCTTAGGGCCACCAGAGGAAATCATTCTTGGGGTCACCAGAGGAATCATTCTTGGGGCCACCAGAGGAAATCATTCTTGGGGAGACCAGAGGAAATCATTCTTGGGGAGACCAGAGGAAATCATTCTTGGGGAGACCAGAGGGAATCATTCTTGGGGTCACCAGAGGAATCATTCTTAGGGCCACCAGAGGAAATCATTCTTGGGGCCACCAGAGGAAATCATTCTTAGGGCCACCAGAGGGAATCATTCTTAGGGCCACCAGAGGAATCATTCTTAGGGCCACCAGAGGAAATCATTCTTGGGGTCACCAGAGGAATCATTCTTAGGGCCACCAGAGGAATCATTCTTAGGGCCACCAGAGGAAATCATTCTTGGGGTAACCAGAGGGAATCATTCTTGGGGTCACCAGAGGAAATCATTCTTGGGGAGACCAGAGGAAATCATTCTTGGGGCCACCAGAGGAAATCATTCTTGGGGTAACCAGAGGAATCATTCTTAGGGCCACCAGAGGAAATAATTTTTGGGGCCACCAGAGGAAATCATTCTTGGGGAGACCAGAGGAAATCATTCTTGGGGCCACCAGAGGAAATCATTCTTGGGGTAACCAGAGGAATCATTCTTAGGGCCACCAGAGGAAATAATTCTTGGGGCCACCAGAGGAAATCATTCCTTTTTGTTCTTAGTGCCCATCATCGCAGCTCTGTTCACTTACTAACGCCAGGCATCGGCAGATAAGCGTCTGTATAGCGGCGCTTAGAACGACCGCTAGTAGACACTCGTGTGCGGGTATCGGGCCCTGTAACAGAGCGCCTCAGTCGCTGTAGTCCCCTGGCCGGCATTTGATGAATGAGATGTGTGTTGGCCACTCTAACACCAGTACAGCGCTGCAGGGAGTGAGAGGTGCAACCGACTCTCAGCGACTCACACCATATTCAACAAGAAAACAGACACACACAGCGTTGGCGCTCTGGATCTGGTCGCTGTAGCATAGAGCGCCAGATGCTGTGTGATTAAAGTCTGTTTTTGAACAAGTATCCACCAGTAACAAAGCGAAAACACATGGAATGACATTGTTATTAACACTTTAGTGCCAGACCTGTAATGACAATTCTGCATAAACATATAAAAAGTTAAAAACATTTCCAAAATGACTCTTTCTAGGCCAGGAGGGATCACACAATTATTTGAGAGAAGAAAAACAATTAGTTAAATACAAAAAAACCCTGTTTAAACAGAAGATAAGAAACGTCCATTGAAATATATGGGAGAGCGACAGGTAGCGACAGGTAATAGAAGGCACCCTGGAAGCTAGAGCGCGGGCGCTATACACTGAGCCACCTGGAATAATGAATCGGATGCTACATGGCGCTGTTAGAGTCGCTCACCAAAATCGCCTTCATAAATGTGGTTTCCTGTACAGCGCCCAACGTTCACCAGATGCTGCCTGCCGCTACGAGGCGCTACCTGGCGCTATCCCTACACTAAAAAACCCCTTTATTGAATATCTGTCTATCTCATGTTGTTTTTCTTTTCTTTTTATTTTTTTTTCTCCTGTTTGGTCCTTTATGCCCAGTTGCCCAATGTCCCTCCCTCACCTGGGTGTCTTATTTTCTTTTCTTTCACTGTTTTGTCTTTTGTGCCCGGCCCAGCATTTCCTGTGTTGAGCTCTATACATTTTATTTGTTATCTGTCCATCTCTTTCTCTTCTCCTTTATTTTGTCTTTTGTTTCCAGTCCATCTGTCACCTGTGTTTAGTCGATTTGTCTGATTGGATTTAATGGGGATCTGAATGGGCAGGATAGCTGCACGCACTCCCCATTGTAAACAATCAGAGCCTGATTGGACAAGAGCCCGCGCATGCACCGTTGGACCGGGGATAGGTGAGTTATAACCGGTGCCCTGGGGGATTTTCACACAGTGGTGCATCCCGAAATCTCAGGGGGAAAGCCAGCGGCAAGCCATGGAATCTTTTAGATTCCAGGTCATCCGCTGGTGGGTTTTGCTCCACTTTAAAGCCCCCGCGTTTTTTCTTAACTCACCCGGCTCTCCATCTCTCAGGGTTGGAATGATGGGCAGGTTTAACAGTACAAGCATCTCCTCTGCCCCTTTCATGTTTCTCTTGATGGTTTCCCTTTAAGCCGGACCTTCAGCACGATTTATTGAAAAGCCCAAACCCTTAAAAAACGATTCCCCAGCATCTAAATTTAATATATTTTAAGTTTTTAGTCACTTATTATTCTTCCCCCCACCGGGCTGCAACTCTGTTCAGGACTCTAGGATACGGGCGCTGCCATCTTGCCTCAGAAGCATCACATAAACTGAGGAGAGGGGAGTGGGATAAAGTGCAGGGGGTGGGGTTATAGCTGTGCTTTGCTCAGACAGAGCAGAGCTGGAGTCAGGAAAAAGCAATCCCAGAATGCAGAGCAGCACAGTCAGAAGGCACTTCCTGTTTGCAGGCTGCCTGATGTTCCATGAGCCGCCATCTTGGATGTTTAAAGGCTCATAACATGCAGTAGATGCAGGTAGGATGATTTTTAATGTGAGCAATCTGTATGTACAGGGTGTGGGAAACATATAAGATAGGCTCTTATTCAGGGTGAAGGTCCGGATTAATGTGAGCAATCTGTATGTACAGGGTGTGGGAAACATATAAGATAGACTCTTATTCAGAGTGAAGGTCCGGATTAATGTGGGCAATCTGTATGTACAGGGTGTGGGAAACATATAAGATAGGCTCTTATTCAGGGTGAAGGTCCGGATTAATGTGGGCAGTCTGTATGTACAGGGTGTGGGAAACATATAAGATAGGCTCTTATTCAGGGCGAAGGTCCGCTTTAAAACGGGTAGCACAGAGCTGGCGGGGGCGCCGGGTGCTCTCTTTAATGTGGATGTTCAGTGACAGTATAAAAAGCCTCCTGAGAGTGTTTCAGGGCTCGGAATAGGAGGGAAAACATAATGCACCAGAGGGTTTCATTGCTGCGCGCACCCGTCACCCCCTCCGCGTCGGGGGGGGGACCACGCCAGCCCGGTACACTGCAACACACCCAGCATGCCCTGCCTGGCTGATGATATTCCAAAGCCTCATAGCAAGCTTATATAATGTGTGGGAGGCCCCTACAGTTCGTCCAGTAAAACTCACATCTCCCCAGTTCAACGGCACATGCTCTCGTCCAATCAGAGCCCTTTGCCTCAACCGCGTCATTTGGAAAAGGGGAGCGTGCGCTGCTGAACCCCCCCCTCCTCCGTATCCCCAGCCTGGTGTATGCTCCCACCCTGATCTATCTAAATGACTGGGGGAGGGAGCATGCGCACACCACTGACGATGTAGGGGGATGCGTCAGGGAACGCGCTGCACACCCTGTTGTGAACAATAAAGCCCAAAGGGAAGTAACTCTGATTGGACGAGAGCTTGGACCAGGAAGAGGTGAGTTATTACCATGAGGGCGGGTTTCACACAGTGCAGCATCCCAATTCCAAATGCCCCAGGCGAAAGCCTGCGGCCAACCCTGGAATCTTTTAGATCTCCTTGTTCGCTGTATTTTTTCCCTTTGCTCTTCTCTTTGCTAAGTTCTCCTTTTCCTTGTTATTTATTTTTCAGAATCTAACACTTTTCCACATTCCCTCCATCCCCTCTCTTTTCACATTCTCTTTATATTACATTGCTTTTTCCTTTTATTGCTCTCTTTTCCACATTCCCTCTATCCCCTCTCATTTCACATTCTCTTTATATTACATTGCTTTTTCCTTTTTCTTGCTCTCTTTTGCACATTCCCTCCATTGTCTCTCTTTTCACATTCTCTTTATATTACATTCCTTTTTTTTCGTTTTCCACATTCCCTCTCTTTTCACGTTATCTTGATATCACAGTGCTTTTTCCTTATCTCGCTCTATTTTCTACATTCCCTCCATCGTCTCTCTTTTCACATTTTCTTTATATTACATTACTTTTTCCTTCTCTTGCTCTCTTTTCCACATACAATCCATCCTCTTTCTTTTCACATTCTCTCGATATCACATTGCTTTTTCCTTTTCCCGCTCTCTTTTCCACATTCCCTCCATCCCTCCTCTCTTTCACATTCTCTTTATATTACATTGCTTTTTTCTTTTCCACATTCCCTCCAGCGTCTTTTATTTCACATTCTCTTTATATTACATTGCTTTTTTCTTTTCCACATTCCCTCCAGCGTCTTTAATTTCACATTCTCTTTATATAACATTGCTTTTTTCTTCTCTCGAGCTCTTTTCCACATTCTCTTCGTTCCCTCTTTTTTTTACATTCTCTTGATATCACATTGTTTTTGCTTATCTCGCTCTCTTTTCCACATTTCCTCCATCATCTCTCTTTTCACATTCTCTTTATATTACATTGCTTTTTTCTTTTCTCATTCTCTTTTCCACATCCCCTCCATCCCCTCTCTTTTTACATTCTCTTTATATCACATTGCTTTTTCCTTCTCTCACTCCCTTTTCCACATTCCCTCCATCCTCACTCTATTCACATACTTTTTATATTACATTGCTTTTTCCTTTTCTTGCTCTCTTTTCCACATTCCCTCCATCCCCTCTCTTTTCACATTCTCTTTATATTACATTGCTTTTTCCTTCTTCTGAGCTCTTTTCTACATTCCTACTGTACCCTTCTTTCTTTGCATTACAATCTTTTTTTTATGTTTTCTTCTCCTGTCTTTTTTCACATTCCCTTCATCCCCTCTATTTTCACATTCTCTTTATATTACATTGCTTTTTCCACATTTTCTCTTATTTTTTGTTGTCTACCTTCAGTTTTTTTTTTCTTTGTCTCCCTCTGTTCTTGTCCCATCTCTGTGTCTCCCTTTATTCCCTGTTGCTCGCTCTCCGCTGTGCGCGTCTCTAGGGGGCGCCACCCTGGAATCTTGCACAGGGCCACACTGCCCCTAAAGCTGAGCCCTGCTTCTATTGGATAATAATAATGATGAGGTCATCAGCCTTTGAGTTATACAGAAAAACACCCAAATGAAGATGAAATAGAAAGAGAAATAATTAGACGCAATAGGTGAGATGAAATTTCCTCCTCTCACCAACTCTCCGACAGCCGTGAGAGTGAACCCTAATGAGGGAGGGGAGGCCCCGCCCCCCGCCATCATTTATTATGTATTATATATTTATTTATTTATTTATTATTATTATTATTTATTGTTATTTATTATTTATTGTTTCCGATTATTATTAATTATTGTTTATTATTGATAATTATTATTAATACGTTTATTATTGATAATTATTATTTATTGTTAAATATTGTTATTTATTATTTATTGTTATTTATTTATTTATTTATTATTATTTATTATTTATTATCATTTATTAGCCCGTAACGAAAAAAAGAAAGTTACCCCTCTGCACACTCATAGCATTGAAAAACCGAGCTAATACTTGTTAAGAACATGGACTGTTAGTTATCATAGATTGCAATGAATGTAAAAGCGAGGTGGCCACGTCAAGGCCGTCCAATTTGTACCCCATCCCTAACATTACTAACAGGCTGATTCATCACTAACGCCATGTAGCGACAGATGAGCGTCTGTGCCGGCATTTTCAGAGCGCCCGCTAGTAGTCGCAGTGCTCGGCCGTGAGTCGCTAGTTTATAGCAACTCAGTCGCTGTCCAGTAATGTTAAATACATTGTGAGGAGTCGCTATTTGACCAGTACAGTGCTGTATGGGAGCGCATGTTAGCGACTGGTCATAGCGACCGACTCACACCATATTCAGCAAAAAAACAGCCTCACAAATCTCTGGCGCTGAAAAATGCTTCTCTGAAGCCCAGAGCGCAGGAGACGGTGTGGTTAAAGTCTGTTTTTCAGCATCTATCCACTAGTAACAAAGCGAAAACATATGGAATTACATTGTAACAACATTGTAACATGAACACTTTAATGGCAGACCTGTAATGTCATTTCTGAGGAAATATATAAAAAACGAAAAACATTGTGAAAAAACTGCTTTTTCAATGCCAGAAGAGGTCACAGAATTATTTGTGATTTAAAAAAAAAAAAATAAATAACTCGTTTAAAGAGAAGAAAAGGATCGTCCATTGAAATGTATGGGAGAGCGACAGGTAGCGAGAGGTCATACCTGGTGCTGTGCAAGGCTGAACGCCGGCGCTGTTCGCAGAGGCTGTGTGAAAATGATGAATCAGACGCTACATGGCGCTATCCCAGTCGCTAAACAGATTCTGCTTGATAAATGTGGAATTGCGTGCCGTGTCCGCCGTTCACCAGTCGCTACCTGTCATTAACCAGCCGCTACCTGACGCTATCCCTTCTTAAATAAGGGCCATAGTAATGTTAGGGACGGGGTACAAATTGGACGGCCTTGACGTGGCCACCTCGCTTTTACATTCATTGCAATCTATGATAACTAACAGTCCATGTTCTTAACAAGTGTTAGCTCGGTTTTTCAATAGTATGAGTGTGCAGAGGGTTACATTCCTTTGTTGCTTAGTGTGTGGTCACACCCCTCCAGCACCTCGTGACTGCTATATATTGACGGGATGAGCACATCCTATCTTTCTTTTAGCCCTCACTGACCCCTTCCTTCAAACACAACTTTCCTCCAACCTTCCTTTGTTCTTCTTTCTTTTGTTCTTCATTTATTGTTTATGTGTCTGACTTTTGTCGGCCTCACACACTGTCCTGTTATGTTTATTTTAGGCCTCTGAGCTTTTACTGACTCTATTGTTACATTGTTAATTCGGCTTCCGACTATTTTCTTGTCAGTTGTGTTATTCTCTTTTATTCTTTCATAATGATTACGCCATACTGTCCCTGATTTGGAGGGACTGTCCCTCTTTTGAGTCCATTTCCCCCCCATCCCTCGTTGTTCTCATTTGAGGTGTAACATGCAGATCTGCAGCAATAAATGATTCATTTGTTTATTCAAAGTGTTTTTATTGTTGTAACTGTTATATCCCATCTCCTATTCATCCCTCAATGAGGGGGCGTGGCTTCTATACATCCCTCAATGAGGGGGCGTGGCTTCTCCTATTCATGCCTCAATGAGGGGCCGTGGCTTCTCCTATACATCCCTCAATGAGGGGGCGTGGCTTCTCCTATTCATCCCTCAATGAGGGGGGCGTGCCTTCTCCTATTCATCCCTCAATGAAGGGGACGTGGCTTCTCCTATACATCCCTCAATGAGGGGGCGTGGGCTAATTTAACATTTGTCCCTCTTTCCCACCCTGAAAAGTTGAAAGGTATGACTTACCTGCTCTTCTCTCCAATATTCTCCTTTCCTCCATTCTCTCCTTCTCTTCTCCCCCTTTTTTCTCCAATATTCTCTTTTCTATATTCTCCTGTTCCGCATTCTCCTCTTTGTATCTTCTCATCTCTATTGTCCCATTATTTCCTGTATTGTCCTCTCTTGCATTTTGCTCTTCTCTTCTGTTCTCTTCTATCCTGCAATCTTCTAATCTCTTCCTTTATCTAGTCTCCTCCACCCGCCTCTATAAAGTATATACATAAGATAAAGAGAACATACAGAATATATATATGATACAGAGAACATACAGTATACACATAAGATACAGAGAACATACAGTATATACATAAGATAAAGAGAACATACAGTATATACATAAGATACAGAGAACGTACAGCATATACAAAAGATAAAGAGAACATACAGTATACACATAAGATACAGAGAACATACAGTATATGCATAAGATACAGAGAACATACAGTATACACATAAGATACAGAGAACATACAGTATATACATAAGATAAAGAGAACATACAGTATACACATAAGATACAGAGAACATACAGTATATGCATAAGATACAGAGAACATACAGTATACACATAAGATACAGAGAACATACAGTATATACATAAGATACAGAGAACATACAGTATACACATAAGATACAGAGAACATACGGTATACACATAAGATACAGAGAACATACAGTATACACATAAGATACAGAGAACATACAGTATACACATAAGATACAGAGAACATACAGTATACACATAAGATACAGAGAACATACAGTATATACATAAGATACAGAGAACATACAGTATATACATAAGATACAGAGAACATACAGCATACACATAAGATACAGAGAACATACAGTATATACATAAGATACAGAGAACATACAGTATATACATAAGATACAGAGAACATACAGCATACACATAAGATACAGAGAACATACAGTATATGCATAAGATACAGAGAACATACAGTATACACATAAGATACAGAGAACATACAGTATATACATAAGATACAGAGAACATACAGTATACACATAAGATACAGAGAACATACAGTATACACATAAGATACAGAGAACATACAGTATATACATAAGATACAGAGAACATACAGTATATACATCAGATACAGAGAACATACAGTATACACATAAGATACAGAGAACATACAGTATATACATAAGATACAGAGAACATACAGTATACACATAAGATACAGAGAACGTACAGCATATACAAAAGATAAAGAGAACATACAGTATATACATAAGATACAGAGAACATACAGTATATACATAAGATACAGAGAACATACAGCATATACAAAAGATAAAGAGAACATACAGTATACACATAAGATACAGAGAACATATAGTATACACATAAGATACAGAGAACATACAGTATATACATAAGATACAGAGAACATACAGTATATACATAAGATAAAGAGAACATACAGTATATACATAAGATACAGAGAACATACAGTATACACATAAGATACAGAGAACATACAGTATACACATAAGATACAGAGAACATACAGTATACACATAAGGGCAGACTAGATGGACCGTATGGTCTCCTTCTGCCGTCAACCTTCTATGTTTCTATGTTTCTTTTTTTTGAAATATTTGGGTGTGGCCCTTGGCTCTGTGATGCGCATAATAATCAGCATAATGGGCGGGGTCTGTGAGACCGGCATTGTCATCACTCTGACTGTTCTCCCTCTCTCCCAGTGTCCACAGTCTGATGATGCGGAGCTTTAGATCACCACTTTAGCCCTATGATTGGTGGTCTATGGCAAAGGAATTCAGGGGGAGTGCCTTGAGAGCGCGGTTATGATGAGCTACTGAATGACACTTTATGCCTACAGAGTCCCTTTAAACCGGACCTTCAGCATGATTTAATGAAAAGCCCAAACTATTCCCCAGCATCTAAATTAATATATTTTACGTATTTAGTCAGTTACTTATTATTCTTTTCCCCCTCTGGGCTGCAACTCTGCTCAGGCCTGTAGCATACGGATGCCGCCATCTGACATACTGAGGAGAGGAGAGCGGGATAAGGTGCAGTGGGCGAGGTTATAGCTGTGCTTTGCACAGACAGAGCGGAGCTGGGGTCAGGGAAAGGACAGCAATCCCAGAATGCAGAGCGGCACAGTCAGAAGAGACTTCCTGTTTGCAGACTGCATGAGCCGCCATCTTGGATGTTTAAAGGCTCAGAAAATGTGGGCGATCTCTATGTACAGGGTGGGGGAAACATATAAGATAGGCTCTTATTCAGGGTGAAGGTCCGGATTAATGTGGGAAATCTGTATGTACAGGGTGGGGGAAACATACAAGATAGACTCTTATTCAGGGTGAGGGTCCGGATTAATGTGAGCAATCTGTATGAACGGGGAGGGGGGAACATACAAGATAGGCTCTAATTCAGGGTGAAGGTCCAGATTAATGTGGGCAATCTGTATGTACGGGGGGGGGGGGGTACATATAAGATATGCTCTTATTCAGGGTGAAGGTTCGGTTTAATGTGAGCAATATGTATGTACAGGGTGGGGGAAACATACAAGATAGGCTCTTATTCAGGGTGAAGGTCCGGATTAATGTGAGCAATATGTATGTACGGGGGGGGGGACATACAAGATAGGCTCTTATTCAGGATGAAGGTCCGGATTAATGTGGATCAGGCCCCGGCAGATGACAATCAGTCAGCATAGGAAATATTTCTTCTCGTTTCTCTCCATCCTCCCATCCTCCATATCACCTGAGGTGACTCCAGACAGCCTGGAGCCGGCGCTGAGCCGGGGGATCAGGAATTAGCAGGGGAAACGATGCTCTTAACATTTTATAACGCGCCGTGCCCTCTGCCATGGCTCGCCCTCAACCCAATCGCCCTGCAATCAATCTCCCAATTAAGGGCCGGGGAGATTAATCATGGAGGTCAGTGACTCCGCCAGCAGGAGCCTCAAAGAGGACCTGGAATGAGAGAGAAGGCCGCTGCCTGTCCTGACCCTCAGCATTCACAATACTGCACCTGTGTTATACAAACATAGACTGCTTGGTATTTTAATGTGTGTGTATAGGTTACACACCCCGCTTCAAGACATTCATTACATGTGGGTATACTGACCTGTAGATGGCGATCTTGCAGAGATGTCAATAAAAAAATTAAGACCCTCCCGTCCCATAAATACCTGGGACCTCCCACTCATTCCCCAGACTTTCATCTCTGCAGACGGCGAGCAAGTCAGAAGATGGATGTCTCCTCCTTGCAGGTAGCCGGGATGACTCCCGGCCCTCTATTGTTCTATTCCTGCCCGGATACTTTAATTTATATTACTTGCCTCCCAGCCTAGGCTGCTGGTCCGGGCAAGGTTAGATGGCACTCTAGGTGCTCAGGAGCCGTGAGACCCCATAACAAGGAGTAGGCGGCTAACCGGGTTGGTGACCCCGGTTTGGGATGCCCCGTCCCTTGGCTCCCACCCTAGCATGGATTCTCGGATACCCTTAGAGTTGAGGGGGGGGGCGGATCCCTTATGGATCATCTTTATTAATTATAATGTGTGTGTGTGGTGCTTTACAGTGCATGGCTTTACTCAGACCGCCGCCGGCCGCCGACGTTTGTCGTGGCGGCTCTCAGGTGCCCAAGAGGAGCTTCTTCCCCTCAGGGTGGGGGGGCAGGGCCGGGCGCTCGCGTACGCCTACGGCCCGCCCCCGTACTGCGGGCGCCGCGTTTCAGGTCCCGGCTTCTGGCCAGGACCGACGGTGGAGGTGCCTATGCGTCTTTTACTTCTTACTGCCAGGGACTCCGGAGGTGGTGACGGTTGAGTGAGTGGCCTTGGGCCCAATTAGTTTTTCCTTATTGATTATGCCCCTCCTTGGGGTTGCTTGGCAACGCTGCTGTTATTAACCCTTTGGGCAATTGCTATGTAGGTCTGATTGTGTGTTTGTTTGTGTGTTCCAGGTGGGTTCTCCTGGTCCTAGGGTCCCTGGTTAAATTTAGGTGTCTGTCAATTCCTCCCACTCGGGACTTAAAGGGGCATCCCGAGTTGCATTACTGCGTAATTCCCTTGGGGCACTGTACATATATATATATATTGAAAATCACCATATGGAGGCTCCCCCTGGGCTTGTGCCCCCCTCGGGGCAATCCAGGCTGTGTTTGGGGTGTGGGGTATCCCTTTTGGGGGATGATGTATTTCTTTGTGTACCCTGTGCGCAACGGTCCATTACGCGGAAGTCCGGATCTCAGGTGTCTGGTTCTGCTCCGCCAGTCTCCCCCTCGCTTGACACGTACCCCATGCGATGTGGTCATTGGCGGGGAGTCGCAATCTGAGGTGTGTGCCAGATTGGCCAATCTTGAAAAATTGTTTTCCAGTGCCGTTGCTAAAAAGGCCACGGCAAAGCGAAAACATTTGTATACAGCCACGCAGGCCTCTGATCTGGAGGAGTTTGACTCCCTGGATTGGTCTGATTGTTCCCCGCGTGAGGAAGGGGAGCTGTATGAGGAGTCTGAGGGCTCCGATGACCAGCAGTTTGTGGGTGCTGATACCAAGCAGGGCCAGGGGGATTCCTTGGATACCTCTAGGGTCCTGGCTCATATGTTTGAGGTCCTGGCTATTTCTCCCCCCGAGGCGGCTCCACCGCTGAAGGGGGAATTCTTTGAGGTGACCAAGCCGCGCTTGGAATTTCCTTATCAAAAGCATTTTGATGGTATCATTCTCAAGGAATGGGAGAGGCCGACTAGGCTTCCGGGTGTCCCACCGGGTTGGGACAAAAAATATCCCTTTCCGGTGGACGCGGTGAAGCACTGGTCGGCCCCCCCGAAGTGGATGCCCTTGTTTTGGGGTTGTCCAGTTCCTCAATTCTGCATTCTCCGGAGTGCACCACTCTCAAGGATGGTGAGAATAAACGCATTAACCAGATGGCTTGTCATGGTTTTGCCAGTGTTGAGTCGGCCTTGCGTCCTGTTTGTGCTTCAGCGCTTTTATTGGTAGCTGCCAGGTCGGTTGTTAGAGGACTGTTGACCTCTTCCGGGCTTGACCCGGCTAGTGAGGAGTTTGCCGACCTTAAGCGCTGTGAGTTATTTTTGTCCTTTGTGCTGTCCACCTTGGACGACACATTGGTGATGTGTAGCAGAGCTTCGGCCTTGCTTGTGGCTATCCGGCGGTCGGTTTGGTTACGCCAGTGGGCGGCTGATTTTGTGTCCAAAGAGTCGCTTACGGCCCTTCCCTTTGTGGGGTTGCGGCTCTTTGGAGAGAGATTGGATTCGGTGGCAAAGGGAGGTAAGTTACCTCAGCGTAAGAAGCAGCGTCGCCCCTTTCGGGGGGGGCTTCCTTCTCTCAGTCCTTTCGTGGGGCTAGAGTTGGCAGGGGTTCGGCTTTCCCCTCGTCCAGAGGTGATTCCTGGCCTAGGGGCAGGGGTCAGGCCCGTCCAGGACACAGTTGGGGCTCCAAGCCTAGTGCCGCTGCCAAGCCGGCTCAGCAATGAGGGGGCGCCCTCACCCTTGCGGGTGGGGGGACGGCTGCAACTCTTCTCCCGGGTCTGGGTCCAAGAGGTCTCGGACAGGTGGATTCAGGAAGTGGTGTCTTCCGGTTACAAGCTGGAGTTCGAGTTCCGGCCCCCTCCCAGATTCTTCAGTTCTCAGGGGCCGTCAGATCCTCTGGCTGCCCAGGGGCTTCGGGCGGCAGTAGCAAGTCTCTTGGACATGGCTGTCATCTGTCCGGTGCCTCCCTCAGACCGGGGCCTGGGCTTCTATTCCAATTTGTTCACGGTGCCCAAGAAGGACGGATCCGTTCGTCCCATTCTGGATCTGAAGTTGCTCAACAGGTTTGTTCGTCCCCGGAAATTCCGTATGGAAACTCTGCGCTCACCCATCCACTCACTTCATCAGGGGGACTTCATGACGTCCATAGACATCAAGGATGCTTACCTGCATATTCCAATATTTCCGGCACACCAGAGATTTCTCAGGTTTGTTGTGGAAAATCGACATTTTCAGTTTGTGGCTCTTCCGTTTGGCCTTACCTCGGCTCCAAGGGTTTTTACCAAGGTGTTGGCAGGAGTGATGGCCATCCTCAGAGCCAAGGTGTTGGCAGGAGTGATGGCCATCCTCAGAGCCAGGGGTATCTGCATCGTGCCTTATCTGGACGATCTTCTCATCATGGCGTCTTCACCAGGACCGTGGTGTCCACTCTGGAGAGTTTCGGTTGGGTGATCAACTATCCCAAGTCCTGCCTCTCTCCCTCCAGGGTGGTGGAGTTCCTGGGAATGTCTCTGGATACTTCTCAGGCCAGGGTGTTCCTCCCCCGAGCCAAGGTTCTTCTGATTCAGGAATTGACTCAGCGTCTCCTATCCATCCCCCGCCCGTCCATCCGGCTAGGGATGCGACTGGTGGGATTGATGGTGGCATCGTTCGAGGCGGTTCCCTTTGCCCAGTTTCACACAAGGACGCTCCAGTTCCATCTCTTGGCGGCCTGGGACGGGTCCCCGCTGTCATTGGATCAGTCCTTTCTGATGTCTCCCCGGGTGCGGCGTTCCCTTTGGTGGTAGCTAAAACCAAGCAATCTGACGAGGGGCAGGTCTTTTCTGACCCCTCGTTGGGAGACGGTCACCACGGATGCCAGCCTGTCAGGTTGGGGGGGATTTTGGAAGGATCTTCAGTTTCAGGGACTGTGGGGTCTCAGGAGGCTCACGATCCCATCAATGTTCTGGAGTTGAGAGCCATCAGGTTGGTCTGGCTCACTTGACTCATCAGTTACGGGGACTACCAGTTCAAGTTCGGTCGGATAATCGGACGGCGGTCGCCTACATCAATCACCAGGGAGGGACTCGCAGCAGGCGTGCCCTCAGGGAAGTGTCTTTGATCCTGGATTGGGCAGAGGGCAATGTCCCATGCATCTCGGCAGTGTACATTCCGGGAGTGGAGAACACGGAGGCGGACTCCCTGAGCAGGGAGTCATCTCGCCGGGGGGAATGGTCGCTCTGCCCCAAGGTGTTTTGGTCGCTTTGTCACTGGTGGGGAACTCCGGAGGTGGACCTCTTTGCCTCTCGTCACAATCACAAGCTTGCGGCATTTGTGTCTCTCTCGCGGGATCCGCTGGCTCTGGCAGCCATGTCTCTGAACTGGAGGGATCTGGGGTTTCTATACCTGTTCCCTCCATTTCCCATGGTGGGCAAAGTGGTGCGCAAGCTGGCTCTAGAGGGCGCGTCAGCAATCCTGGTGGCTCCAAGGTGGCCAAGACAGGTTTGGTTCGCAGACGTGGTAAGGTTGGCAGAGGATCAGTTAGTTCTGCCCCTTCTGCCTGATCTACTCACTCAGGGTCCACTGCTCTACCCCAATTTACCAACGCTGGCTTTGACGGCGTGGCTGCTGAAACCTCCATCTTGAAGGAGGAAGGTCTTTCTGATGCTGTCATTCAGACTCTAGTTAGGGCTAGAAAGAAGTCTTCCTCTGCCATCTACTATAAGATTTGGAGGTCTTATCTTGATTGGTGTTAGGTCAGGGCTTTGCCTTGCAGGGCGTTTTCTATCCCTAGGGTCTTGGAATTTCTGCAACATGGTCTGGACCTAGGTTTGCAGCTTAGTATGCTGAAAGGGCATGTTTCTGCCCTGGCGGTTTTCTTTCAAAAGTCTTTTGCTCTTCATCCTCTGGTTAAGACCTTTTTCCAGGGGGTTACGCATGTGCGGCCTCCTAGGAAGCCTTTGCTCCCAGTTTGGGATTTGAATTTGGTTTTGTCTGCCTTGCAGGGTCCTCCTTTTGAACCTTTGCAGGATATTGCACTTTCTACGCTTACTCAGAAGGTTGTTTTTCTGGTTGCCATCACTTCTGTTCGGCGTGTTTCGGAGATGGCAGCCTTGTCCATTAAGGCCCCTTACTTTGAGAGGCATCAGGACAAGGTCGTTTTCCGCTTCAAGCCAGATTTCCTTCCTAAGGTGGTCTCGGGTTTTCATCTTAATCAAGACATTGTTCTACCCTACTTGTGTCCTAAGCCTAGCAATGACAAGGAGAGGGTTTTGCATTCTTTGGATGTGGTTCGCTGTGTGAAGTACTATTTGGTGGCTACTTCCCCTTTTCGTAGGACTGAAGCTCTTTTTGTGGTGCCCTCTGGGCCTAGGAAGGGTTTGGCTCCCGCCAAGTCTTCCATTAGTAAATGGATTCGTCAGGCCATTGTTGGGGCCTATTCTGCTAAGGGGAAGATTCCCCCTTTTCGTGTTACTGCTCATTCTACTCGTGCTGTCGGGGCGTCCTGGGCTTTTCAGCACCAGGCTTCTGTTGAGCAGGTTTGTAAGGCTGCTACTTGGTCTTCTGTTCACACTTTTTCCAAGTTTTACAAGGTTGATGTTCGGGCCTCAGCGGATGCTGTTTTTGGCCGCAAAGTTCTGTAAGCTGCAGTGGTTTAAGTTTGTGCCTTGTTGCCTTGTTTTTGGATCCCCGCCCTTTATGGACACTGCTATTGGATGTCCCACATGTAATGAATGTCTTGAAGCGGGGTGTGTGACATACTTAGAATAATACCATTTTGTGAATACTCACCTGTAAAATGGGTATTATAAGTATGTCACACACCCCGCTTCACCCGCCCTTTTGTGTTCTGGATCCTTTATATGGTGAACCTTTGTTAGTTTTAATTGGCTTTCCTGGTCCCTTTACCTTACTGCTATCTTTATACTGGGGAATGAGTGGGAGGTCCCAGGTATTTATGGGCCGGGAGGGTCTTACTTTTTTTATTGACATCTCTGCAAGATCGCCATCTACAGGTCAGTATACCCACATGTAATGAATGTCTTGAAGGGGGATGTGTGACATACTTATATACCCATTTTACAGATGAGTATTCACAAAATGGTATTTTTCTTACCCTCTGCACCCTGGAACACACACACACACAGACACACACACTGTCACAATCAGCTTACCTGCGCCGCGTTCCAGCGGTGTCCCCGCCGCCTCCTCGATCGGGCGCCGGCCGCGTCGGGCGGCTGCTCGCTCTGCTGCGGGCGCGCCCCCCTCCTCCTCTTCTGCCGGCGTCTCCGGCATCAATACACGTGCTCGCGCGGGTGCGCGAGTACGGTCCCTCTATGCCCTCCGGCGGTGCTGCTCTCAGCGCAGCCGCCGGAGGAGGTGGAGCCCTGAGCTCAGTCAGAGGGGCACGCCCCCTTTCAGTTAAAGGGCCGATGAGCCCTGCTGGGCAAGCGCGCCCTCTGCAGTGAATTGGACCAATGAGCCAATAGGAGTTGCTGGGCTGTACGCCCTATGTTCCAATCATGTGTTGGTTCCTAGTAGCACCAATCTCACACCCAGCTCCTCCAGCTCTAATCATATCCGTTTCCTATAAAGGTTTACCCCACCAGTTGCTCAGTGCCTGTGATAGTGCCTTGAACTTAGCTCTGACTTATGTTATACCGTGATTGATCTTCGTTGCCGACCCCTGCCTGAACCGACCATTCTCTGTCTGATCCCCGTTGCCAACCACTGCCTGAATCGACCATTCTTTGATCTCCGTTGCCGACCACTGCCTGAATCGACCATTCTTTGATCTCCGTTGCCGACCCCTGCCTGAATCGACCATTCTTCGTCTGATCCTTGTTGCCGACCTCTGCCTTGTACCCTGACCTCGAGCTGCCTCATCCCTCTGTACCGCTGCGATCTCTGAACACCCGGTGCCGACCTCTAGCCTGTCTGGACTTCCGCTACTCGCTCTAGCTATTGGACTCGCTCTATACCGCTCCCAGCTACTGGTTCTTCAGACCTCCAAACAGTAAGCTCCCATCCCTTGAGCCATTGAAGTCCTGGGGGCAACCGATCCCGGGCAGGCATATACTGCGTCCCGGCAAGCGGGGGCTCCTACAGGTGAAGCTGGCTGCGGAGATTGGGGGTTGAGGGCTTACCTGGAGGGCTGGAGTTACCTGAGCGTGTCATTAGAGTACCCAGAGCGTGACACACACACACACACATAGACAGACACACACACACACACACACACACACACAGACACACACACAGACACACACACACACACAGACACACACACACACACACACACACACACAGACACACACACACACACACACACACACATAGACACACACATACACATAGACACACACACAGACACACACACACACACACACACACACACACACACACACACACACACACATAGACACACACACACACACACACACACACACATAGACAGACAGACACACACACACACACAGACAGACACACACAGACAGACACACACAGACAGACACACACATACACATAGACAGACACACACACACACACAGACACAGACACACACACACACACACACACACACACACACACAGACACACATAGACAGACATACACATACAGACACACACACACATAGACAGACACACACACACACACACACACACACACACACACATATACAGACACACACATACAGACACACACATAGACAGACACACACACACACATAGACAGACACACACACACACACATAGACACACAGACACACACACACACACACACACACACACAGACACACACACACACATAGACAGACACACACATACAGACACACACATAGACAGACACACACATACAGACACACACATAGACAGACAGACAGACACACACACACACACACACACACATAGACACACACACACACACACACACACAGACAGACACACACAGACAGACACACACACACACACACACACACACATAGACACACACACACACACACACACACAGACAGACACACACAGACAGACACACACATACACATAGACAGACACACACACACACACAGACACACACACAGACACACACACAGACACACACACACATAGACACACACACACACACACACACACACACATACACACACATAGACACACACACACACACACACACACAGACAGACACACACAGACAGACACACACAGACAGACACACACATACACATAGACAGACACACACACACATAGACACACACACACACACACACACACACACACACACACACACACAGACACACATAGACAGACATACACATACAGACACACACACACATAGACAGACACACACACACACACACACACATAGACAGACACACACACACACACATAGACACACAGACACACACACATACACACACACAGACACACACACACACACACACACACACACACACACACACACAGACACACACACACACATAGACAGACACACACATACAGACACACACATAGACAGACACACACATACAGACACACACATAGACAGACAGACACACACACACACACACACACACATAGACACACACACACACACACACACACACACACACACACACACCTCCCTTGTCAGTCTTCCTTCCTTTGTTCATTCTTTTGTTCCTTCCTAAGTTTGATCACTATTTTTCTGGTCTTCCTTTCTACCTCATTTCTCTCCCTTTCTTTCTGTCTCTTTCTTCCTTTCTTTTCCTGATCGCTACCTTCCTCCCTTTCTTCCTCCCCTTCACTTTCCTTTATCCCCTCCTTCTCTTGATCGCCACCTTCATTGCTTATCTTCCATACTTCCCTCCTTCATTCCCTTTTCATCCCTCCCATACGTCCTTACTTTTCTATTATTGTTATTTATTATTTCTATTATTTCTATTCCTTCCTCTGTCCCTTCCTTCTATTCTTCCTTCTTTTCTCCCCCTCTCCCTCTTTTCTTTTCCCTTCTTACCTTCCTTCCTTCTCTTGATCACTTTCTTCCTTGCTTGTCTTCCTTTCCCTAATTCCATGCTCCAGCCCCCTTTCTTTCTGGTCTTTCTCCCCTCCATCCCTTCATTTTTTGTACATTTGTATTTTTGCTTGTTCTTTCCCTTTTCCTCCCCTTTTTTCTTTAGTTTTCTTTTTTGCATACATACATATGATTGATTGATAGTTTCTTTTCTGTTTGATTTTATCTTTTAATTTCTCTTTTCTTTTATTGAATTTATCTTGTCCCTTCATTTTGTTCCTTCCACCTTTCCTTCCCTCATTTTCCCTTCCTTTTTTTTCAAACTTTGTTCTATTGCTTCCTTTTTACCCTTTTCTTTTTCAATTCCTTCCCTTCCTATTTAATGTTTCTTTCTCTTTTTCCCTTATTTACTCTCTTCCGTTTCCCTCTATACTTATGCTTTTTCCATTTTGTTCAATTATTTTCTTAATTTGTTTTTATTGTTTCCCCCTTTCGTCCCGAGCCCCCTATTCCTCCCCCCCCGCAGTGGCTTCCTCTGGGGCCCTATTCACAGCAGCTAAGTGCCCGGGGCCCATAGTGGAGTAACGCTTGTATTACCTCTCCGGCTGTAAGACAGAGTAAGCGAGTAAAGTACATCCCACTTAATAAGTGACGCCGGTCATTTAATGAATCATTAATGACCATTAACAGATGCACGTCCTTCTAACTGAGTCTGATCACGGGATTTTACTCTGCACCAATAATAGCAGGAGAAACCTTCCAGAAGTGTCTCTATGTTCTGCATGTTAGTATGTGACTGTGAGAGGGGTGGATGGCTGGCTCTGATCTGCCCACCTCTCCCCATCCTTCATCCTGCTGGATGTTCCCGGCATTCCGGCTGCAGTTTGATATTACAGCGGGGAATAAAATAGTATCAGAGATAAAAACAATCCATAATGGAAGAGCAGAGATCCCCCCACACAATGGCAATTATAAAGGTTATACTACAGAAGGAGAAGAGCTTACACTCTATTAGGGTTTAAGGGAGGATACAGAAGGAGAAAGAGCTTACACTCTATTAGGGTTTAAGGGAGGATACAGAAGGAGAAAGAGCTTACACTCTATTAGGGTTTAAGGGAGGATACAGAAGGAGAAGAGCTTACACTCTATTAGGGTTTAAGGGAGGATACAGAAGGAGAAAGAGCTTACAATCTATTAGGGTATTAGGGAGAATACAGAAGGAGAAGAGCTTACAATCTATTAGGGTATAAGGGAGGATACAGAAGGAGAAGAGCTTACAATCTATTAGGGTATTAGGGAGAATACAGAAGGAGAAGAGCTTACAATCTATTAGGGTATAAGGGAGGATACAGAAGGAGAAGAGCTTACAATCTATTAGGGTATTAGGGAGAATACAGAAGGAGAAGAGCTTACAATCTATTAGGGTATAAGGGAGGATACAGGAGAAGAGCTTACACTCTATTAGGGTATTAGGGAGAATACAGAAGGAGAAGAGCTTACAATCTATTAGGGTATAAGGGAGGATACAGAAGGAGAAGAGCTTACAATCTATTAGGGTATAAGGGAGGATACAGAAGGAGAAGAGCTTACACTCTATTAGGGTATAAGGGAGGATACATGAGGAGAAGAGCTTACACTCTATTAGGGTTTAAGGGAGGATACAGAAGGAGAAGAGCTTACACTCTATTAGGGTATAAGGGAGGATACAGAAGGAGAAGAGCTTACACTCTATTAGGGTATAAGGGAGGATACAGAAGGAGAAGAGCTTACAATCTATTAGGGTATAATGGAGGATACAGGAGGAGAAGAGCTTACACTCTATTAGGGTATAATGGAGGATACAGGAGGGGAAGAGCTTACACTCTATTAGGGTATAATGGAGGATACAGGAGGAGAAGAGCTTACACTCTATTAGGGTATAATGGAGGATACAGGAGGAGAAGAGCTTACACTCTATTAGGGTATAATGGAGGATACAGGAGGAGAAGAGCTAGATCATTACCCGAAACCTGCTCTCAGAAGGGGGTGGGGGCGTAATTTACTTGCACACCATCCCGGCACTATTTGAAGGACAGACTGGGGACTTCCAGAGCCGGCAAATAGGATCCTGACTACAAATTATTATCCCTGCAGCACACCTCCCAAGTGTCCCTGATTTCGAAGGACTGTCGCTCTTTTGAGCCCATGTTCCCCTGTCCCTCATTTGTCTCTCTTTGAGGTGTAACATGCAGATCCTATCTCCTATCCATCCCTCAATGAGGGGGTGTGGCTTATCCTATTCATCCCTCAATGAGGGGCTGTGTCTTCTCCTATCCATCCCTCAATGAGGGGGTGTGGCTTCTCCTATCCATCCCTCAATGAGGGGGTGTGGCTTCTCCTATCCATCCCTCAATGAGGGGGTGTGGCTTCTCCTATCCATCCCTCAATGAGGGGGTGTGGCTTCTCCTATCCATCCCTCAATGAGGGTGTGTGGCTTCTCCTATCCATCCCTCAATAAGGGGGCGTGGCTTCGCCTATCCATCCATCAATGAGGCGGTGTGGCTTCTCCTATCCATACCTCAATGAGGGGGTGTGGCTTTTCCTATCCATCCCTCAATGAGGGGGCATGGCTTCTCCTATCCATCCCTTAATGAGGGGGTGTGGCTTCTCCTATCCATACCTCAATGAGGGGGCGTGGCTTTGCCTATCCATCCATCAATGAGGGGGTGTGGCTTCTCCTATCCATCCCTCAATGAGGGGGCATGTCTTCTCCTATCCATCCCTTAATGAGGGGGTGTGGCTTCTCCTATCCATACCTCAATGAGGGGGCGTGGCTTCTATCCATCCCTCAATGAGGGGGTGTGGCTTCTCCTATCCATCCCTCAATGAGGGGGCATGTCTTCTCCTATCCATCCCTCAATGAGGGGGTGTGGCTTCTCCTATCTATCCCTCAATGATGGGGCGTGGCTTCTCCTATCCATCCCTCAATGAGGGGGTGTGGTTTTTCCTATCCATCCCTCAATGAGGGGCGTGGTTCATTTAAACCTTCACCCTGAATAAGAGCCTATCTTATATGTTTCCCACACCCTGTACATACAGATTGCTCACATTAAAAATCATCTTACCTGCATCTACTGCATTTTCTGAGCCTTTAAACATCCAAGCGGCCCATGGAGGAAGTGTCTTCTGACTGTGCTGCTCTGCATTCTGGGATTGTTGTTCTTTTCCTGACCCGGCGCTGATCTGTCTGCGCAATGCACAGCTATAACCCCGCCCCTGCACTCCCCCCATTTCCTCAGTATGTGATGCTTCTGAGGCAAGATGGTGGCGCCCGTATCCTAGAGCCCTGAACAGAGTTGCAGGCCAGTGGGGGAAAAATAAAAAGTGTCTAAAAACGTAAAAGATTTTAATTCTAGATGCTGGGGAATAGTTTTTTTAAGGGTTTGGGCTTTTTATAAAATGATGCTGAAGGTCGGCTTTTACAATTGTCCCTCTTTCCCACCCTGAAAAGTTGGTAGGTATGTTGCAGTTCCGCATTGTACTTCTACAAATTAACTGATTGCAGGAGATAAGGGGTTAATTTCAAGTGACCGGGAGATTCGGGGCAAACCACGGGTGTCACCTGAAAATTTCGGCTGAGTTGGCGTCTCTGGGCGCTGGGCCTGGTTGCTATGACACGACTGGTGCAGCCTGAATGTAGGAGGTCATGTGACCCTCCCTCCTCAGGTTTGCCATGCTGGGTTGCTCGGGGTAACCAGCGGCCGGGCCTAGTCACTTATCAGCAGCCGTTGCCTGGATACCAGTCACTATGTTTTGGATCTTCACAGACAGGAAATGAGGCCGGCTCTCCCTATGGGTGTCACTCCATGAAAGGTAAATCCATAGTTCCCAAGTGTCCCTGATTTGGACTGACTGTCCCTCTTTTGAGCCTATGTTCCCCTGTCCCTCGTTGTTTTCATTTGTCCCTCTTTGAGGTGTAACATGCAGATCTGCAGCAATAAATGATTCATTTGCCTATTTAAAGTGTTTCTATTGTTGTAACTGTTACACCCTATCTCCTATCCATCCCTCAATGAGGGGGCGTGGCCTAATTTAACAATTGTCCCTCTTTCCCACCTTTAAAAGTTGGTAGGTATGTAAATTCATCACCTTAATTGGCTGTTAAATGCATTAAACTCATTTGAAAGCATATCTAATGCCCTCCTGCAATCAGTGAGCTAGCCCTGCATTAAAGTGGAACAAAACCTGGGATTTTCACTTTCCCGCTGTGTGAAACCCCCAGATCGACGCTTCCTTGACCAACGGCGCCCGCGCAGGCTCTCGTCACCCGCTGAAGTGACGTCACTCGGCAAGCAGCTCTGATTAGTTTACATGGAGAGCGAGAGCGGCAGCATCCTCAGCTGCCCTGTTCTCACACTCCGGCCAAATGGCAATGGAGGGTTTAGTTCCACTTTAACCTCACAAAGCCGCATAGTCCTGGCACGGGTAGGGGGAACCGCAGACGACCATCAGTAACAAGCCCCGTACAGGCCACCATCCTCAGTAACAAGCCCCGTACAGGCCACCATCCTCAGTAACAAGCCCTGTACAGGCCACCATCCTGAGTAACAAGCCCTGTACAGGCCACCATCCTCAGTAACAAGCCCCCGTACAGGCCACCATCCTCAGTAACAAGCCCTGTACAGGCCACCATACTGAGTAACAAGCCCTGTACAGGCCACCATCCTCAGTAACAAGCCCCGTACAGGCCACCATCCTCAGTAATAAACCCTGTACAGGCCACCATCCTCAGTAACAAGCCCTGTACAGGCCACCATCCTCAGTAACAAGCCCTGTACAGGCCACCATACTGAGTAACAAGCCCCGTACAGGCCACCGTCCTCAGTAATAAGCCCTGTACAGGCCACCATCCTCAGTAACAAGCTCCGTACAGGCCACCATCCTCAGTAATAAACCCTGTACAGGCCACCATCCTCAGTAACAAGCCCCATACAGGCCACCGTCCTCAGTAATAAGCCCTGTACAGGCCACCATCCTCAGTAACAAGCCCTGTACAGGCCACCATCCTCAGTAACAAGCCCCCGTACAGGCCACCATCCTGAGTAACAAGCCCCGTACAGGCTACCATCCTCAGTAACAAGCCCTGTACAGGCCACCATCCTCAGTAACAAGCCCTGTACAGGCTACCATCCTCAGTAACAAGCCCTGTACAGGCCACCATCCTCGGTAACAAGCCCCGTACAGGCCACCATCCTCAGTAACAAGCCCTGTACAGGCCACCATCCTCAGTAACAAGCCCTGTACAGGCCACCATCCTGAGTAACAAGCCCCGTACAGGCCACCGTCCTCAGTAATAAGCCCTGTACAGGCCACCATCCCCAGTAACAAGCCCCGTACAGGCCACCATCCTCAGTAACAAGCCCCTGTACAGGCCACCATCCCCAGTAACAAGCCCTGTACAGGCCACCATCCCCAGTAACAAGCCCCTGTACAGGCCACCATCCCCAGTAACAAGCCCTGTACAGGCCACCATCCTGAGTAACAAGCCCCGTACAGGCCACCGTCCTCAGTAACAAGCCCTGTACAGGCCACCATCCTGAGTAACAAGCCCTGTACAGGCCACCATCCCCAGTAACAAGCCCCGTACAGGCCACCATCCTCAGTAATAAACCCTGTACAGGCCACCATCCTCAGTAACAAGCCCTGTACAGGCCACCATCCTCAGTAACAAGCCCTGTACAGGCCACCATACTGAGTAACAAGCCCCGTACAGGCCACCGTCCTCAGTAATAAGCCCTGTACAGGCCACCATCCTCAGTAACAAGCTCCGTACAGGCCACCATCCTCAGTAATAAACCCTGTAAAGGCCACCATCCTCAGTAACAAGCCCCGTACAGGCCACCGTCCTCAGTAATAAGCCCTGTACAGGCCACCATCCTCAGTAACAAGCCCTGTACAGGCCACCATCCTCAGTAACAAGCCCCCGTACAGGCCACCATCCTGAGTAACAAGCCCCGTACAGGCCACCATCCTCGGTAACAAGCCCCGTACAGGCCACCATCCTCAGTAACAAGCCCCCGTACAGGCCACCATCCTGAGTAACAAGCCCTGTACAGGCCACCATCCTCAGTAACAAGCCCTGTACAGGCCACCATCCTGAGTAACAAGCCCCGTACAGGCCACCGTCCTCAGTAATAAGCCCTGTACAGGCCACCATCCCCAGTAACAAGCCCCGTACAGGCCACCATCCTCAGTAACAAGCCCCTGTACAGGCCACCATCCTGAGTAACAAGCCCTGTACAGGCCACCATCCTCAGTAACAAGCCCTGTACAGGCCACCATCCTGAGTAACAAGCCCCGTACAGGCCACCGTCCTCAGTAATAAGCCCTGTACAGGCCACCATCCCCAGTAACAAGCCCCGTACAGGCCACCATCCTCAGTAACAAGCCCCTGTACAGGCCACCATCCCCAGTAACAAGCCCTGTACAGGCCACCATCCCCAGTAACAAGCCCCTGTACAGGCCACCATCCCCATTAACAAGCCCCGTACAGGCCACCATCCTGAGTAACAAGCCCCGTACAGGCCACCGTCCTCAGTAACAAGCCCTGTACAGGCCACCATCCTGAGTAACAAGCCCTGTACAGGCCACCATCCCCAGTAACAAGCCCCGTACAGGCCACCGTCCTCAGTAACAAGCCCCGTACAGGCCACCATCCTCAGTAACAAGCCCCGTACAGGCCACCATCCTCAGTAACAAGCCCTGTACAGGCCACCATCCTCAGTAACAAGCCCCGTACAGGCCACCATCCTCAGTAACAAGCCCTGTACAGGCCACCATCCTGAGTAACAAGCCCTGTACAGGCCACCATCCTCAGTAACAAGCCCCATACAGGCCACCATCCTCAGTAACAAGCCCCGTACAGGCCACCATGCTCAGTAACAAGCCTCGTACGGGCCACCATCCTCAGTAATAAGCCCTGTACAGGCCACCATCCTGAGTAACAAGCCCCGTACAGGCCACCATCTTCAGTAACAAGCCCTGTACAGGCCACCATGCTCAGTAACACGCCTCGTACGGGCCGCCATCTTGGCAGCCTGAGCAGAACCAGCACACGTAACATGTGGCAGATGGCGGTGAGCTATTTATTTATTTCATTTTGATAATGAGGTACACAGCACCACGCCCCCCCACCCTGCATACACATGGAAAATGACGCGCCCTCTTTGTTCGTTGGAGAAGGCAGATGCGTCTCGACGCCCTTGTTAGTGAGCGCCTACAGATGGCTGAGCCAAAGTTCCCCTTGGCTGTAAACAATGCCACATGCTGGATAGGCAGCCCCTTCCCTCCATCCCGGCTCCTTGTCATGTTTATTGTGTGACAGCAATCTGGATTATTGACTACGCGCACAGCAGGTTTTGATCTGATGATCTCCGTATGTAAATATTTATGGAGTAAGGGGGCCAATCAGGCACTGGAAAGGGGAGGGAGCTTCTCTTACACGGTATTCTAGGTCTGCAGTCTGTGTGGGACCTCACGTTGATTGTGGAAAGAGGTGCAATGCTGAGGTCTCCTGGTCAGATCCTTTAAAAGCTAAGTGTAAAATCAAAACATACCGGTCTTACCTCTCAGGCTGCTTATTGCTGGTAGTCCCGGTAGACCGGGATTGTTACATTAACTCTGTGAAGGAGAGGGGGGGGCATCTCTGCCTGTTCATGCATTTCAGTCTTTTACTCAATATAGCGGGCTTAAAGCAGAACAAAACACCCCTGAGCTACAAGATTCCAAGGCCGACCTCTGGCTTTCCCCCAGGATATCTGCAATCGGGATGCCTTGCTGTGTGAAACCCCCCCAGGGTGCTCGTAAGCACTCACCTTTCCCCGCTCTAACGGTACATGCGTGGGCTCTCATCCAATCAGAGTCATTTGCCTTTCAACGAATAGCTGTGATTGTTTTCAATGGGAAGAGCACGCTGCCGCATCCCTTACATCCCCTAGCACCATGTGTGCGCTCCCGCCCTGCTAAGGGGATGCGGAGGAATGCGGAGAGCACGGTCCCCATTCTAGTCAATGAGAGCCGTTTACCAAATAGAGCAGTCAAGGCAGACGACTCTTATTGAACAAGAGCCCGCACATGCGCCATTGAAACGAGGAACAGGTGAGTAAAAAACATCTTTACACAGTGGGGCATCCCAATTTGGAACAAAACAGGATTTTCACTGCCCTGGGTTTCGTTCCGCCTCCCTGGGGCATCCTAATCTGGGATGCCCCCATGCATATCCCGCAGGATCACCCAAAAACTTCACTCACCAGCCATTCAGAGATGTCTGACCTAGGCTAAATGTTTGGCAAGGAAGCAGCGTGGGATCGTGGAAGAGGTGAATGTTCCGGGCAATCCCAGTAATACCCACATCGGGGCATCCTAATTCGCATAAAGAAGGAGGCCATTGGCGCTAGAGACTTATAGACACTGGTGGTTACTTCTTCCTATAAGGGATCAAAACCCTTTAGCAATTCACAATGTAATAACAATATACTACAGGGAGTTGTCTGGCGTTTTACTATATAAGACCATGACTTATGCCTGCTTGTTACATTGTACAGCAGGAGAAAGAAAGGCAGCAGGGTGAGCTTTCAAACCCTCATGACAAGTTTCATTATGACAGTGCTGCTGCCTCTGTATATACAATTTGTGACATGATTTTCAAATTGCACAGTGCGACTTCAACACCCCCACCCCCCATGATGGAACTGTAATTTTGTAAGCTTTTGCAGCTGCTGTTTGATATAGTCCAGTGTGTTAACAAGATTATATTGGGCCAGAAGCCAGCCTGGTAGCATGTAATGTAACCAAGAAGCACATATGAGAGGGTTTAAGATCAAGATAACAGAACAGCCCAAAATTAAGTTAAATATTTAATCACTGTACATCATACATCATCAATGTACAAGAGTACACTAGACAAAGAACATACTTACAATGGGTAGAGATAATTACAAGTGAGTAGTTACAATCAGAATTGAACAGTTAAAGTGTATGTCATTTACCCTAAATTGCTGGTTCTGAGTTATGTGATACAAACCACTACATGGGACGTGTAGAGCCTGCTTGATCCTGGTCCCTCCTGACATGCAATCCAACACGACCTCTGCAGATGACAGATAGAGGGCCTAGGGTTTTTAGTCATTTATACGCAGGTGGGACCCTCCCCTCTGGGATGAGCCTTAGTCTCCGCCTCTTAGCAGTTAGCGGTGGATAACTAAAAACTTTTTAAAAACTCGGTGGAAGGTCGTGGAGGGAACATTTCTGGTACCATCAAGCCCAGATGGGTTATGGGCACGCTTTGAGAGCAAAAGCAGCTATCCTCTGTAGCCCCCATAACCTAAGTTTTGGCCCCTGAGCGTCCGGGGATGACAGGAGTCCTATGTGTGCATGCGTTATGATCTTCAGGTTCCAAAAATGTGATCAGTTTAGGATTAATGTGCACGGCGGCTTCCTAATTCTTTACAAACTTCTGGCCCCAGCATGTCTGGGCTCATGCTTTGAAGTATGCTAGTCAGCACAGCCTCACGGCAGGGGTTTCCTGTTGGCCACAGATTGTGTCTGGTCAGACTAGTGGAGGTGTTAAGAGCTACTTAGAAGAGGATCCCCCCGTCCCCTCTCAGCAGGGCCTGTGTTTACCAACCTGCAATGAGCCGGCTATCTTTGCAATTATGTTTCCTCAGTCAGGATGCATTCCTGGCAACTTATAACTAGTTTTGCGTCCCTTTTTTGCATATCTTTGTGGATTATTCTGCACATCGTCGTGTCATTTGTCAAGACTTTTAAATACAATATGAAAAAGTTTGGAAAACGCACCAAGAAGTTCGTCAGCGAGTGTTTTTCTTGTCTCTTTCTTGTCAAAAAAATCGAGGAAAGAAGATACAGTGTTTACGATTGTTTTTAATAAACGGCTTCAATTGTTGTACCTCCAGGTACAACATCTGTTTCCATAATTCATTTATAAAAGAAAACAATCAAACTATGTAGGAGTGTAAAAGCATTGTAAATCATAATTGCCGTCGCCACCCCTGCTAACTAGAGGCGATGTTTAGGTGCCTGGTATGTAAAACAAATCTGTTTTTTGTTCGGATTTTGTCAAGTGGGAAACTTTCATTGGCTTAACTTCGACTGCGCTGAAACGAAGGCAGCCAAATCCACTAATTAAGCTTATGTCATCGACTTGCCCGATTTGGATACGGCAATTAGCATTGTGCTTTTTGTCTTGTGTAATGTTGTGTTCTGCACTTGAGAGCCCTTTAGGATAAGTGGTGTTAGGAAAAACACAGCTAGCCCTGTGGTTGGTAGATTCTCATTGCAGATTTCAGGTGCCTCTGGGTTTCTATTGGCAACTGAAGACTCTCGAAACCACCAGCAGCTAATGTTGTAGCCAATATCCACGATTCTATAGGACGGTTCAACCAAGGAAATACAGATAAATGATCTCACCAATCTCCAATGGAGCCTTGCATCAAGCGGAGTCCAGGCATGGTCATGCAGCACATGAAGAGAGAAAGGTCTGGCTCCAAGCTTAAAGTGGACCAACACCCACAGGTGATCGGCCCGGGAATCTATAAGATTCCCGGGCCGATCACCTCCCTCCCCGCGGGACATCCGAGATCGGGATGTCCCGCGGGGTGAAACCCCCCCAAACACCCCAAACTCCTTACCTTATCTTCGTCTGTGAATGGCCGGCGCGGGCACGCGCGCGTCAAGAGGGACGCGCGGGAGGCGGCGGCGGAGGAGCCGCTTGTCCGCGGCTTGTCCGTCGGCGCTGGGAGCGGGGAGAGGTGAGTTGTTCGGGGGGTTCGGGGGGGTTTCACACAGCGGGGCACCCCGATCGGGGGTGCCCCACCGAAGTGGACCAAGACCCAGGATAGTCAAAATCCTGGGTGTTGGTCCACTTTAAGAATATACAGGCTTTATTGATACACGATTACAATGATCCAAAGAACCAAAGATACAGACATGACAGTCCTCACATGACGCGCTTCGAGGGAAACATAGTGAGGACTGTCATTCCTGTATCTTCGGATGTTTTTAGATAATTTTAATCATGCGGAGGACTGTCATGCCTGTATCTTTGGATGTTTTTAGATCATTTTAATCGTACATCAACCTATGCACTCATAAACACAAGGACTGTATACACATATGACCCCGGCGTTTAGATCACAGATACCCAGAATGCATACAAGAACTACAAAGAAATAATCTGAGAAAGGATCTGACAGTATCCTCTTGTCTAGTTACTGTTAAGTGTGAATGTTGCATCAAATCCACAGCTACAAGAGCAACACTTTTTAAAGTCAGTCAGAATAGAGCTTGGAGACCACTTGACCTAGTTCACGAGGATGTATGGGGTCCCCTAAACCCACCTACACCTGGAGGCAATGGGTACATAGTGACTTTCATAGGCTACTATTCAAGATACACAGTCACTTACCTAATGCAAGATTGAAGTTCTTGATAAATTACAGGACTTTGTAGTAACGACAAGTAACAAGTTTCAGAGGAAACCTCTCATACTTCAGAGTTACAATGGCGGTGAATTCACAGGATACAAAGTACAAGTAGTACAAGTACAAACAGCCTGGCACAGTTGGAAAAGAAAGGCAGCGGTCATTTTTAAGCTTCCTTTCCCAGCATCTCAGCCATGCTGCTGTCTGGAATCAACTGACATAACTGACAATGCACAGTAACAGGAACCCAAGCAGCACTTTTTGAACCGCCATTTTGTTTTTTAAATTTACCACAGAAGGATTTGGAAAAAGGTCAAATAATTGTTATGTGCAGCAATCTAAATTGCTATGGGGATGGATGCATATGAGTGCTGTTTGTTGTGTTGTCCTGGTTTAAGTCATTTTTGACTGTTGGTCAGCTTTAAACCTTAGTCAGCTGGCAACGGTTGGTCAAAGTCCATAATCAAAGGTCAAGGAGGCAGGTGGCAAGGAAGCAAATGCAGAAGTCCAGAAACAAGCAAGAGTCATCAATGAGTAACCCAAAGAGCAAAAAAAATCCAAGGTTCAAAGACACAAAGCTAAGGGGCAAAGCAGGCAAAGATCTTCTGGTGCCATCTTGGCACCAGGAAGACCTTAAAAAAACCTCTGAAGAAGAGTTGTTGATGATCAACAAGCTGAAAAAGGTTACAAAACCATCTCTAAGTATTTCAGACTCCACCAATCCGCAGTCAGACAGAAGTGGCCAACCAGCATAGATCACTACCTCTAAGCAACTAAAGGCCTTTTTCACATTAATTAAAGGAGCACTATCACGAAATGTGTAATTTTAAAAAACCCATATAAACCTGTTGGCTAATGAGAGGAGGGGTCACTTATACATCCGAACTGAATAAAACTCCCGCCAAGCTTGTGGTTTTCTTCTCCTGGTAGGAATGTGCTGTTTGTGTTCTTTATCTTAGGATAGATGTGTACTTATCCCAGGCATTTTTAAATTCAGTGACTGTCGATTTTTAATCCACCATAAAGAGGACACTAAACAATACTGGTGTGCATGGCAGGAATTGCAGGGAGAACCACTGCTCATTAAAAAGTACATTGCTTTGTATCTTTAATTTGCTAAAGATCGCTTAAATACGCCAGTGGAACGATTTGAAATCAAAACAGATGAGAAGTGTTGTGATTGCATTTACATCTGCAAAACACGGTGGTGGAAGTATGTTGGTTTGGGGCTGTTTTGGCAACAGGTCAATAGATCTTTAGGTTTATATTTTGTTTCTTTTGTTCCTTTTGTCTAAACGCTAATTCATGCCGCAGATTTACGGAATGTTTCTTTTCGTACGCCCTTGGAGTGTAATTACATCCCCTACAGAGCCCGGATATTTAATAACCATACGGCATCAGCGGTGCCGAATCCACGACACATCGAGCAAAGCTCACCGTAGAATTAATAAGTTAACGTTGCTGACAGCAACCTCACAGCCTCGCGGGCTCTTTCATATGTACAATGTGCAATGTTAATTCTTTCCTAACAGTTTTCGAATTTGTGCTGAATTTCTCACACCCGTGCGCGCGCCTTCCTGGACTTGACTGATGAGGCTCTGTTTGGTTACAAGGAGGTGTGGGGAGACATGTGAACAAGACTTGAGATTCAACTGTGAGATTCAAAAAGAATCGGAGGAACAGCAGAGACACGCGTCTAAAGCAACTATTTTTTGACATTAAAGCGGAACAAAATCCAAGATTTTGACTTTCCCACTCTGTGAACCCCACAGATCACCCGTACAAACTCACCGTTCCCCGGTCCTACGGCACATGTGCGGACTCTCGTCCAACGGAAATGTTTGCCGTGCATATTTAATGTCTGCGAAACAGATCTGTTTACAGCAATCGGTAGCGAAAGTGGCCACATCCCCAGCAGGGGGTGAGCTCCCGTCCCCAGCCTATCTGAATGACTGGGGGCAGGAACGAGCGCTCAGCCAATAATGCTGGGGATACGGCAATTCTCATTCCCCATTGTTTATGGGAGCTGCAGGAAACAGTGCGCCGGGGGGATACCCCAGGGGAAGGCCAGTGACCGGCCTTGGAATCTTTTAGATACGGCAATTCTCATTCCCCATTGTTTATGGGAGCTGCAGGAAACAGTGCGCCGGGGGGATACCCCAGGGGAAGGCCAGTGACCGGCCTTGGAATCTTTTAGATACGGCAATTCTCATTCCCCATTGTTTATGGGAGCTGCAGGAAACAGTGCGCCGGGGGGATACCCCAGGGGAAGGCCAGTGACCGTCCTTGGAATCTTTTAGATACGGCAATTCTCATTCCCCATTGTTTATGGGAGCTGCAGGAAACGGTGCGCCGGGGGAATGCCCCAGGGGAAGGCCAGTGACCGGCCTTGGAATCTTTTAGATTCTAGGGCCTGCCCCATTTGGTTTTGTTCCACTTTAAAGAGGAAGTAAAATCAAGTCACTACTACCTCAATCACTTGTATGACAGCAAAAGACAGCCAGTCATTTTACTATCCAGGTTGATGAGCAAACTCGGCTCAGCAAACCCCATTCGCTACCCCCAGTCACGTGATTGGCAGCCGTACAATGAATGAGAAAGTGGAAGTCGAGTGACTTGACCTTACTTCTTTTTTTTAAGGGGAACAAAACCCCTTTTTGTAAATAGAAAAATACGGTATATTTTTGAAATCTATACATTTTTAACATCATTTATTTTATTTGCTTATAACTCTAAGAATATTCTCACACTTCTATATACATATCAATGTCACTGCACACATTGAAACACTTATTTTCTTTTACGTTATATAATTAGTGGTATGAGTGAGTGAGCTTTGCTGCACCTGACTCTTCAAGTTAGTAAGTATAGGTGTGGCACAAGGTGGCACAACCAGGCTAAATCTGTTTATTTCAAAGCTTTTAATTCACACCAGTGACTGCAATGGCCTTATACTGGCAGAATCTTTGGACTTCATCATCGTTAATAACACTGATATATTTGAAATTGTTGTTTTTAAAGCAGACCAAAACCCACATTTTTAACTAACACCCCCTGAATTGCTCCCCCTATGAGGAGCACCTTTTGCCAATTTTCACTGCTCCCGCTTCACTCAAATCCCAGATAATGGCGCCTGCCTTAGCTGTAAAGCTCCGCCTTCTCCATTTATTGCCACTGTTGTGTGTGGCAATGATGTCATTGCCATACCTATACAATGACTGATTGCCTGCCATTTTACAGAGAGTAACAGCAAATAATAATAATAAAATGTTCCGAGGCGATTCGTAAAGCTAAAATATACATTTCTAGTTCTACACCCTAAGAAGGGAATATCGGCAGGGGTTTTGGCCAAATTTATTTTACAAGTTCAGTGGGTTTTGGTCCGCTTTAACATTGGTATGTTGCGGAGTATCATAGAAGCCCTATAAACTTAACACATGACATGTTATCAGCTCAAGAAATGTTATACATATGTTAAAAACCAGGTGGCATTGTGTCATGTGATCAGTGCTATTTACTATGATGCATGTGTGTCTTATGTGCATTGTGTGCTCACCTAAACCTCACTATGCATGAACTGGAATTTACCGGAGCACCGGCTGGCTAGCTAGCACGTGGATTTATCTTCCCTGAGCTGGCACACATAGTAACAAAATGTTCATATCTGATTGGATGTCTAAGTAGTAGAGCGCACCAAACAAAACCCTGATACTGTAGCGCTTGGTCCTCTTTTGAAAATCCAGTCTTAAAAAACAAAAAATAAGGATGAAAATGTATTTGAACGCGTGACGCATGTTGATTTTCCTTACAGTGACACTTCTGTATTTGTTTTCTTGATAGTTGGGTCAACAACTTTGGACATGAAGGCCTTGGACTCCTTTTGGACGTTCTGGAGAAGCTTCTGGATAAAAAACAGTAAGCATATATTTTTCATGGGCAACTCTCTCTCCCCTAAACAGGACTGGAGAAGTGTGGTGGAGGCCCCTGGGCCGAAAGTCTAGTGTTTTAAAAAAAATCAAGGTCCCTATACTAAAAAAAAAATAGTACTAGACAATACAGATCCTCCTAGGAGGGTGTAGGTCAAATTTAAAAAGGACCCATAACAGTAGTATTGACTTCTCCTAGCCCAACATTACAGGTTATTCTGCCACAAACGGCTTTATTCCAAGATGCTGTCTACCCACATCATAAGGACAAAATAGGTGTTGATCACACCAACCTGTACTTACAATGGGGTTGTCGATGTCCCCCCAACACAAATCCCCGGCAAGCCCTTTTTGTAAAATTGCGCCCTCCTTGTGGCTCCATGGCCTATACCTGGTCCGCCTTCCCAGAGTCCTGTCCAGATGGGTGTTCCTCCATCCTGTCACCGTTAACCAACAAGGCTCTGGCCCAATATGAGGGGTACTTCTCTTTGGCGACCTCCAAGGCTCCTTTGGGTAGGGTTGCTTCCTCTGCACCTCTCTTTAGAGGGTACCGGCCAGTGCTTTTTTTCCTGGGCACTGGTCCACGTCCTTCTGAGCTTTCAAAGCTCAGCTCACTCTAACTGATGACTGATCAGAGACACTCACTGGGTCTCCCTTTTATAAGACACAGGAACCAATCTGTGTGGAGTTTGGGGGGCCCTAGCTGAGGCCTAACAGTTTACCCTTTAGTGACAGGGAGGCAGCAACTTGAAGTGTTCCTTTTACTGTCCCGAAGTAAAAACACCCCCCACACTTCACTACACTAACTTTCTTGGCACTCGTCCACATGCTCTTTGGCCTCCTGGCCCAGCTTTCAATCTCAGCTCACTCTAACTGATGACTGATCAGAGACACTCACTGGGTCTCCCTTTTATAAGACACAGGAACCAATCTGTGTGGAGTTTGGGGGGTCCTAGCTGAGGCCTAACAGTTTACCCTTTAGTGACAGGGAGGCAGCAACTTGAAGTGTTCCTTTTACAGTCCCGAAGTAAAAACACCCCCCAACACTACACTACACTAACTTTCTTGGCACTCGTCCACATGCTCTTTGGCCTCCTGGCCCAGCTTTCAAGCTCAGCTCACTCTAACTGATGACTGATCGGAGACACTCACTGGGTCTCCCTTTTATTAGACCAGGAACCAATCTATGAGGAGGTTGGGGGCCCTAGCTAATGCCTAGCAGTTAACCCTTCAGTGACAGGGTGGCAGCAACTTGAAGCGTTCCTTTTACTGTCCCTAACTAAAACACCCCCTACACTACACTACACTAACTTCTGACCCACCCCCACATATCCATTAACAGTTATAGCAGAAAAAACACCAACCTGTTACATCTTCAATCTAAAAATACGAGTGGCAGAATTTTACCCAAATTGCCAGAGTCCAGAACTAACACTATCGAAGAGAGATTACCCGGTAATCAAAGTATATATTGCCTTTTGTATATAGTTTTCACTTCCTATGATACTGAATAAGCAGCTTATCTCGTGTGTCACCTGTGTTCTCTCTCTGTAGGCAGGAAAGTATTGATAAGAAAAACCAACACAAACTCATCCAGTGCCTGAAAGCATTTATGAACAATAAGGTGGGTCATGCAATCACTTTTGAGTTGGAATACTCTGTATAAGTGACATCGATTTAACAGTAGTGTGTTGTACCGTGTTAGCAAGAGACATGTAGAAGCAGGAGAACATTCTATACAGTAACCTCACTGTACAATTCTACACTACAGAGGGCAGACAGCGCTCCAGAGAGTCATATATTGAAATGGGAGGTAAAACCCTGGGATGGGTTATCTTTCCCTCCTGCTGGGGCTATAACAAGGATGAGTCATTCTAAAAAGCCTGCCAGCTCCCTGCTGAGAGGTTGGTTGTGTTACACTATTACAACCAAGGAGCAATTCATTTATCGTAATTGTTTCTATTGCAATCAGCTGTGATACTTTCTAAAGCAGTCACGGGCCTATTTTTGGAATGCAGAAAGCTTACAGTGCAATGTGACAGTGCCTCGCACTGTGGGATGGGAAAGACTCTGTAAAGATTGTCTCCTCTGTATCTAGTGTAGTGAACAAAAAAATCCCGGTACCAGGCCAGGGATGTAGACATGAACACATTTAAGTTTCTTTAGAGTGAACCAAAACACAGGATTTTGACTATCCTGGGTTTTGGTCCTTTCCCCTGATCAGGGATGCTCAGCTGTGTGAAACCCCCCAGATAGGCCTCTCCTGGTCCTATGGCGCATGTGCGGCTGCTCGTCCAATCAGCGCGCTCAGAGCTGCTGACGTCACATTGTCTAAGCCTTCGTCTAAGGCAAGCGGCTCCGAGTGCGCTGGTGGCTGTATCCCCCGCTTCTCTCTAACAGGAAGCTAGAGGGATGGCGGGCAAGGTAAGTGGATGGGGCGACATGGGGGGTTTCACAGAGTGGGGCATCCTGATTTTAAATGCCCCGGGGGGAGGGAATCGATCTTATAGGCGTGGGTTTTGGTCCACTTTAAGGAAGACATAGGTCCAGGCCAGAAACCATCTACTTTGTATTTATTGCCACATAATTTACTGGTTTACAGCACAAGTTCAGTGCTCAGCATACAACAGTTAGGACAGGGGAAGCAATCCAAGCGATCTTCCACTTTAAGGACAGCATCGGGGGGGGGGGGGGTTCTTACTCACAGCCAACTTCCCTCCATGGGGCAGTCTGCCGTCTACAACACAGGAGGCACCAGGGGTTCAGGGTGGGAATCTCTGTGCCTGAAGGTCTTGCACATGATAGGTAGGGTGGAATTACTCCACGTAGTAAATCATTTAGTATAGAGGAAAAAAAGAGAAAGAAAGCGAGAGAAAGTGAGAGAGTGGAATAGGGCTAGAAAAGGAAAGAGAAAGAAAGAGCACAAAGAAACTGGAAAGAGAAATGGAGGGAAGGCAAAAAAAGGAGTAGGAAGAGAAAGAAAGCAAGAGAGTTGAATAAGGATGCAGAGAAAGAAAGAAAGAAAGAAAGAAAGAAAGAAAGAAAGAAAGAAAGAAAGAAAGAAAGAAAAAGTCCTCGATTCACAAAGAGTTGAAAAAAACTCTCATGGCAGAAAGGAAGAATGAAAAGAAAAAAAAAAGAGAAAGAAGGAGAGATAAAGGCCTCGATTCACAAAGAGTTGAAAAAAACTCTCATGGCAGAAAGAAAGAATGAAAGAAAGAAGGAGAGATAAAGTCCTCGATTCACAAAGAGTTGAAAAAAACTCTCATGGCAGAAAGGAAGAATGAAAAGAAAAAAAAAAGAGAAAGAAGGAGAGATAAAGGCCTCGATTCACAAAGAGTTGAAAAAAACTCTCATGGCAGAAAGAAAGAATGAAAGAAAGAAGGAGAGATAAAGTCCTCGATTCACAAAGAGTTGAAAAAAACTCTCATGGCAGAAAGAAAGAATGAAAGAAAGAAAGAAGGAGAGATAAAGTCCTCGATTCACAAAGAGTTGAAAAAAACTCTCATGACAGAAAGGAAGAGTGAAAGGAAAAAAAAAAAGAGAAAGAAAGAGAGATAAAGGCCTTGATTCACAAAGAGTTGAAAAAAACTCTCATGACAGAAAGGAAGAGTGAAAGGAAAAAAAAAAGAGAGAAAGAAAGAGAGATAAAGGCCTTGATTCACAAAGAGTTGAAAAAAACTCTCATGGCAGAAAGGAAGAGTGAAAGGAAAAAAAAAAGAGAAAGAAAGAGAGATAAAGGCCTTGATTCACAAAGAGTTGAAAAAAACTCTCATGGCAGAAAGGAAGAGTGAAAGGAAGAAAAAAAGAGAAAGAAAGAGAGATAAAGGCCTTGATTCACAAAGAGTTGAAAAAAACTCTCATGGCAGAAAGGAAGAGTGAAAGGAAAAAAAAAAAGAGAAAGAAAGAGAGATAAAGGCCTCGATTCACAAAGAGTTGAAAAAAACTCTCATGGCAGAAAGGAAGAGTGAAAGGAAGAAAAAAAGAGAAAGAAAGAGAGATAAAGGCCTTGATTCACAAAGAGTTGAAAAAAACTCTCATGGCAGAAAGGAAGAGTGAAAGGAAGAAAAAAAGAGAAAGAAAGAGAGATAAAGGCCTCGATTCACAGAGTTGAAAAAAATTCTCATGGCAGAAAGGAAGAATGAAAGGAAGAAAAAAGAGAAAGAAGGAGAGATAAAGTCCTCGATTCACAAAGAGTTGAAAAAAAACTCTCATGGCAGAAAGTAAGAATGAAAGGAAAAAAAAGAGAAAGAAGGAGAGATAAAGTCCTCGATTCACAAAGAGTTGAAAAAAAATTCTCATGGCAGAAAGTAAGAATGAAAGAAAAAAAAAAAGAGATAAAAGGAGAGATAAAGTCCTCGATTCACAAAGAGTTGAAAAAAACTCTCATGGCAGAAAGGAAGAATGAAAGAATGAAAGAAAGAAAGAAGGAGAGATAAAGGCCTCGATTCACAAAGAGTTGAAAAAAACTCTCATGGCAGAAAGGAAGAATGAAAGGAAGAAAAAAAGAGATAGAAGGAGAGATAAAGGCCTCGATTCACAAAGAGTTGAAAAAAACTCTCATGGCAGTAAAAAATTCAGTTAATGAGAATGTCACTGTTAGTGAATCACCAGATAGGAAAACAGTGAAAGTCAATGGCACTTTTTACTACAGTTAAAAAGGGGTAAAAAGTTTATTTTTTTCAGGAGTAAACAAGTGCCACTGACTTTCATTGTCTTCTTATCTGGTGATTTACTAACAGTAAAATACTTTGGATTTTTTCTCATAAATTGAATTTTTTACTACCATGAGAGTTTTTTTCAACTCTTAGTGAATCAAGACCAAGTGAAGAATGAAAGAAACTCTAGTGTGTAATTAAACTTGCCAGCAACCAAGTAAAGTTGAATACAACACAATAAACATAAAAGCATTAATGAACTCATGGCATGATTTGCTTTACAGTATGGTCTGCAAAGGATGTTGGGAGAAGAAAGGAGTTTGCTGCTGTTGGCCAGAGCGATCGATCCCAAGCAAGCCAATATGATGACGGAGATTCTCAAGATCTTGTCAGCCATCTGCATCGTCGGAGAGGATAATATGTAAGTGCAACATTGTAAGACAGATAAAATACTATGGAAGACCCTATATGGGGGGCACAGTATGGGGCTGCTTTAATGGTCAGGCTAGGATTTAGGGGAACATTGAGGGATTATGATTGAAAAGCAAAAAGACCGCACCAACCAATTCATTAAAATAACTAGTGTGCAACACTATGGGAGTTAGTGCAGTCTGTCAACAATGTATAGGGAGCGGGGATCCCACAAACCCCAAAGTAACCCCCTGTATAGGGAGCGGGGATCCCACAAACCCCAAAGTAACCCCCTGTATAGGGAGTGGGGATCCCACAAACCCCAAAGTAACCCCCTGTATAGGGAGTGGGGATCCCACAAACCCCAAAGTAACCCCCTGTATAGGGAGCGGGGATCCCACAAACCCCAAAGTAACCCCCTGTATAGGGAGTGGGGATCCCACAAACCCCAAAGTAACCCCCTGTATAGGGAGCGGGGATCCCACAAACCCCAAAGTAACCCCCTGTATAGGGAGTGGGGATCCCACAAACCCCAAAGTAACCCCCTGTATAGGGAGTGGGGATCCCACAAACCCCAAAGTAACCCCCTGTATAGGGAGCGGGGATCCCACAAACCCCAAAGTAACCCCCTGTATAGGGAGTGGGGATCCCACAAACCCCAAAGTAACCCCCTGTATAGGGAGCGGGAATCCCACAAACCCCAAAGTAATCCCCTGTATAGGGAGCGGGGATCCCACATACCCCAAAGTAACCCCCTGTATAGGGAGCGGGGATCCCACAAACCCCAAAGTAACCCCCTGTATAGGGAGCGGGTATCCCACAAACCCCAAAGTAACCCCCTGTATAGGGAGCGGGGATCCCACAAACCCCAAAGTAACCCCCTGTATAGGGAGTGGGGATTCCACAAACCCCAAAGTAACCCCCTGTATAGGGAGCGTGGATCCCACAAACCCCAATGTAACCCCCTGTATAGGGAGCGGGGATCCCACAAACCCCAAAGTAACCCCCTGTATAGGGAGCGTGGATCCCACAAACCCCAATGTAACCCCCTGTATAGGGAGCGGGGATCCCACAAACCCCAAAGTAACCCCCTGTTTAGGGAGCGGGGATCCCACAAACCCCAAAGTAACCCCCTGTATAGGGAGTGGGGATCCCACAAACCCCAAAGTAACCCCCTGTATAGGGAGCGGGGATCCCACAAACCCCAAAGTAATCCCCTGTATAGGGAGCGGGGATCCCACATACCCCAAAGTAACCCCCTGTATAGGGAGCGGGGATCCCACAAACCCCAAAGTAACCCCCTGTATAGGGAGCGGGGATCCCACAAACCCCAAAGTAACCCCCTGTATAGGGAGCGGGGATCCCACAAACCCCAAAGTAACCCCCTGTTTAGGGAGTGGGGATCCCACAAACCCCAAAGTAACCCCCTGTATAGGGAGTGGGGATCCCACAAACCCCAAAGTAACCCCTTGTTTAGGGAGTGGGGATCCCACAAACCCCAAAGTAACCCCCTGTATAGGGAGTGGGGATCCCACAAACCCCAAAGTAACCCCCTGTATAGGGAGCGGGGATCCGACAAACCCCAAAATAACCCCCTGTATAGGGAGCGGGGATCCCACAAACCCCAAAGGGAGCGGGGATCCCACAAACCCCAAAGTAACCCCCTTTATAGGGAGCGGGGATCCCACAAACCCCAAAGTAACCCCCTGTATAGGGAGCGGGGATCCCACAAACCCCAAAGTAACCCCCTGTATAGGGAGCGGGGATCCCACAAACCCCAAAGGGAGCGGGGATCCCACAAACCCCAAAGTAACCCCCTGTATAGGGAGCGGGGATCCCACAAACCCCAAAGGGAGCGGGGATCCCACAAACCCCAAAGTAACCCCCTGTATAGGGAGCGGGGATCCCACAAACCCCAAAGTAACCCCCTGTATAGGGAGCGGGGATCCCACAAACCCCAAAGTAACCCCCTGTATAGGGAGCGGGGATCCCACAAACCCCAAAGTAACCCCCTGTATAGGGAGCGGGGATCCCACAAACCCCAAAGTAACCCCCTGTATAGGGAGCGGGGATCCCACAAACCCCAAAGTAACCCCCTGTTTAGGGAGCGGGGATCCCACAAACCCCAAAGGGAGCGGGGATCCCACAAACCCCAAAGTAACCCCCTGTATAGGGAGCGGGGATCCCACAAACCCCAAAGTAACCCCCTGTTTAGGGAGCGGGGATCCCACAAACCCCAAAGTAACCCCCTGTATAGGGAGTGGGGATCCCACAAACCCCAAAGTAACCCCCTGTATAGGGAGCGGGGATCCCACAAACCCCAAAGTAATCCCCTGTATAGGGAGCGGGGATCCCACATACCCCAAAGTAACCCCCTGTATAGGGAGCGGGGATCCCACAAACCCCAAAGTAACCCCCTGTATAGGGAGCGGGGATCCCACAAACCCCAAAGTAACCCCCTGTATAGGGAGCGGGGATCCCACAAACCCCAAAGTAACCCCCTGTTTAGGGAGTGGGGATCCCACAAACCCCAAAGTAACCCCCTGTATAGGGAGTGGGGATCCCACAAACCCCAAAGTAACCCCCTGTATAGGGAGCGGGGATCCCACAAACCCCAAAATAACCCCCTGTATAGGGAGCGGGGATCCCACAAACCCCAAAGGGAGCGGGGATCCCACAAACCCCAAAGTAACCCCCTGTATAGGGAGCGGGGATCCCACAAACCCCAAAGTAACCCCCTGTATAGGGAGCGGGGATCCCACAAACCCCAAAGTAACCCCCTGTATAGGGAGCGGGGATCCCACAAACCCCAAAGTAACCCCCTGTTTAGGGAGCGGGGATCCCACAAACCCCAAAGTAACCCCCTGTATAGGGAGCGGGGATCCCACAAACCCCAAAGTAACCCCCTGTATAGGGAGCGGGGATCCCACAAACCCCAAAGTAACCCCCCAAACAAGTATCAAAGATTATATAAAGCTTTATTATTACATATCTGGCTGATACGCTGTGCGTTTCACTGGCGCGCTTCCTGGGTAGACGTAGTAGCGGTCATGTGAGCAGGGCCCGCCGACGCACTTCCTCCTGCTGGGGCTATAACAAAGAGAAGTCATTCTAAAAAGCCTGCCAGCTCCCTGCTGAGAGGTTGGTTGTGTTACACTATTACAACCAAGGAGCAATTCATTTATCTTAATTGTTTCTATTGCAATCAGCTGTGATACTTTCTAAAGCAGTCATGGGCCTATTATTGGAATGCCGACGCACTACATCCGGCGGACCCCAGCGGCGGATTGGCCTACGGTGCGTGGGAGAGAGGTGGGGGGTGAGTTTAAAAAGGGGGTCCGGGTATGGGGAACCTCACACGCCCTGACGAAGTGACGCGTTGACGTCACGGAACGCGTCGGCTGTGAATGTGGGGGGACCGTGTTGCGAGCCTGCTCTGGACATGTGAGATGATTTTGTTGTTTATGCCTGTTGTTCGATCAATCTCTCCCTGGTTGGTCCTCATTGAAATTCCTGCACGTCTCACTTGCACATTTGCACTTGGTATTTTTGTAGGTTAGTTGATACCCAGTTAGGGCTCAATAAGTATATAGGTGTTGGGTTAACCTTTTAAGTGTGAGGCATTAGCGCTTTACTTTTGTATGTTATTTACTATAAAGGGCACTGTACAATTAATTAATAATTACAGACCTCAGGCATAGTTATAACTTATTAATATAGTGTCAGAATGGTTTACATGTGAGAGCAGCGTTGCCATGTCCCACCCCCCCCCCCCTCCCCCCTCTCTTCAATGTGTTATAAGTTTTTTAATAGGTTTCAAATTGTCTTAACTTACTGAATTGTAAATATATGTAATAATAAAGCTTTATATAATCTTTGATACTTGTTAGTGGTGCCACTATTTTGGGGGTTACTATGGGGTTTGTGGGATTCCCGCTCCCTATACAGGGGGTTACTTTGGGGTTTGTGGGATCCCCGCTCCCTATACAGGGGGTTACTTTGGGGTTTGTGGGATCCCCGCTCCCTAAACAGGGGGTTACTTTGGGGTTTGTGGGATCCCCGCTCCCTATACAGGGGGTTACTTTGGGGTGTGTGGAATCCCCGCTCCCTATACAGGGGGTTACTATGGGGTTTGTGGGATCCCCGCTCCCTATACAGGGGGTTACTTTGGGGTGTGTGGAATCCCCGCTCCCTATACAGGGGGTTACTTTGGGGTTTGTGGGATCCCCGCTCCCTATACAGGGGGTTACTTTGGGGTTTGTGGGATCCCCGCTCCCTAAACAGGGGGTTACTTTGGGGTTTGTGGGATCCCCGCTCCCTATACAGGGGGTTACTTTGGGGTTTGTGGGATCCCCGCTCCCTATACAGGGGGTTACTTTGGGGTTTGTGGGATCCCCGCTCCCTATACAGGGGGTTACTTTGGGGTTTGTGGGATCCCCGCTCCCTTTACGGGGGGTTACTTTGGGGTTTGTGGGATCCCCGCTCCCTATACAGGGGGTTACTTTGGGGTTTGTGGGATCCCCACTCCCTATACAGGGGGTTACTTTGGAGTTTCTGGGATCCCCGCTCCCTATACAGGGGGTTACTTGGGGTTTGTGGGATCCCCGCTCCCTATACAGGGGGTTACTTTGGGGTTTGTGGGATCCCCGCTCCCTATACAGGGGGTTACTTTGGGGTTTGTGGGATCCCCGCTCCCTATAAAGGGGGTTACTTTGGGGTTTGTGGGATCCCCGCTCCCTAAACAGGGGGTTACTTTGGGGTTTGTGGGATCCCCGCTCCCTATACAGGGGGTTACTTTGGGGTTTGTGGGATCCCCGCTCCCTATACAGGGGGTTACTTTGGGGTTTGTGGGATCCCCGCTCCCTATACAGGGGGTTACTTTGGGGTTTGTGGGATCCCCGCTCCCTATACAGGGGGTTACTTTGGGGTTTGTGGGATCCCCGCTCCCTATACAGGGGGTTACTTTGGGGTTTGTGGGATCCCCGCTCCCTATACAGGGGGTTACTTTGGGGTTTGTGGGATCTCCGTTCCCTATACAGGGGGTTACTTTGGGGTGTGTGGGATCCCCGCTCCCTATACAGGGGGTTACTTTGGGGTTTGTGGGATCCCCGCTCCCTATACAGGGGGTTACTTTGGGGTTTGTGGGATCCCCGCTCCCTATACAGGGGGTTACTTTGGGGTTTGTGGGGTCCCCGCTCCCTATACAGGGGGTTACTTTGGGGTTTGTGGGATCCCCGCTCCCTATACAGGGGGTTACTTTGGGGTTTGTGGGATCCCCGCTCCTTATACAGGGGGTTACTTTGGGGTTTGTGGGATCCCCGCTCCCTATACAGGGGGTTACTTTGGGGTTTGTGGGATCCCCGCTCCCTATATAGGGGGTTACTTTGGGGTTTGTGGGATCCCGCTCCCTAAACAGGGGGTTACTTTGGGGTTTGTGGGATCCCCGCTCCCTATACAGGGGGTTACTTTGGGGTTTGTGGGATCCCCGCTCCCTATACAGGGGGTTACTTTGGGGTTTGTGGGATCCCCGCTCCCTATACAGGGGGTTACTTTGGGGTTTGTGGGATCCCCGCTCCCTAAACAGGGGGTTACTTTGGGGTTTGTGGGATCCCCGCTCCCTATACAGGGGGTTACTTTGGGGTTTGTGGGATCCCCGCTCCCTATACAGGGGGTTACTTTGGGGTTTGTGGGATCCCCGCTCCCTATACAGGGGGTTACTTTGGGGTTTGTGGGATCCCCGCTCCCTATAGAGGGGGTTACTTTGGGGTTTATGGGATCCCCGCTCCCTAAACAGGGGGTTACTTTGGGGTTTGTGGGATCCCCGCTCCCTATACAGGGGGTTACTTTGGGGTTTGTGGGATCCCCGCTCCCTATACAGGGGGTTACTTTGGGGTTTGTGGGATCCCCACTCCCTATACAGGGGGTTACTTTGGGGTTTGTGGGATCCCCGCTCCCTATACAGGGGGTTACTTTGGGGTTTGTGGGATCCCCGCTCCCTATACAGGGGGTTACTTTGGGGTTTGTGGGATCCCCGCTCCCTATACAGGGGGTTACTTTGGGGTTTGTGGGATCCCCGCTCCCTATACAGGGGGTTTACTTTGGGGTTTGTGGGATCCCCGCTCCCTATACAGGGGGTTACTTTGGGGTTTGTGGGATCCCCGCTCCCTATACAGGGGATTACTTTGGGGTTTATGGGATCCCCGCTCCCTATACAGGGGGTTACTTTGGGGTTTGTGGGATCCCCGCTCCCTATACAGGGGGATACTTTGGGGTTTGTGGGATCCCCACTCCCTATACAGGGGGTTACTTTGGGGTTTGTGGGATCCCCGCTCCCTATACAGGGGGTTACTTTGGGGTTTGTGGGATCCCCGCTCCCTATACAGGGGGTTACTTTGGGGTTTGTGGGATCCCCGCTCCCTATACAGGGGGTTACTTTGGGGTTTGTGGGATCCCCGCTCCCTATACAGGGGGTTACTTTGGGGTTTGTGGGATCCCCGCTCCCTATACAGGGGATTACTTTGGGGTTTATGGGATCCCCGCTCCCTATACAGGGGGTTACTTTGGGGTTTGTGGGATCCCCGCTCCCTATACAGGGGGATACTTTGGGGTTTGTGGGATCCCCACTCCCTATACAGGGGGTTACTTTGGGGTTTGTGGGATCCCCGCTCCCTATACAGGGGGTTACTTTGGGGTTTGTGGGATCCCCGCTCCCTATACAGGGGGTTACTTTGGGGTTTGTGGGATCCCCGCTCCCTATACAGGGGGTTACTTTGGGGTTTGTGGGATCCCCGCTCCCTATACAGGGGGTTACTTTGTGGTTTGTGGGATCCCCGCTCCCTATACAGGGTGTTACTTTGGGGTTTGTGGGATCCCCGCTCCCTATACAGGGGGTTACTTTGGGGTTTGTGGGATCCCCGCTCCCTATACAGGGGGTTACTTTGGGGTTTGTGGGATCCCCGCTCCCTATACAGGGGGTTACTTTGGGGTTTGTGGGATCCCCGCTCCCTATACAGGGGGTTACTTTGGGGTTTGTGGGATCCCCGCTCCCTATACAGGGGGTTACTTTGGGGTTTGTGGGATCCCCGCTCCCTATACAGGGGGTTACTTTGGGGTTTATGGGATCCCCGCTCCCTATACAGGGGGTTACTTTGGGGTTTGTGGGATCCCCGCTCCCTATACAGGGGGTTACTTTGGGGTTTGTGGGATCCCCGCTCCCTATACAGGGGGTTACTTTGGGGTTTGTGGGATCCCCGCTCCCTATACAGGGGGTTACTTTGGGGTTTGTGGGATCCCCGCTCCCTATACAGGGGGTTACTTTGGGGTTTGTGGGATCCCCACTCCCTATACAGGGGGTTACTTTGGGGTATGTGGGATCCCCGCTCCCTATACAACATTGAGGGATGATGCTAGATGCAACGGCTAACTTTAGAGATTAGTTTAGGAATTAAGTTTTAAGTTTTGGGTCTGCGTAAGACCCTAAAAACACAACTGCATTAGAAATATTTCTGGAGGGTTGGGGTTAACTTACGGTACTTAAAGTGGACCAACACCCAGGATTTTCACTATCCTGGGTGTTGGTCCACTTCCGCGGGGCATCCGAGATCAGGATGCCCCGCTGTGTGAAACCCCCCCAAAAGCCCAAAAAAACGTACCTTTTCGGCGACGGACAAGCGACGGATAAGCCGCCGCCTCCCGCACGTCCCTCTTACAGGATCCGTCGCCAATAAGGTAAGGTTTTTTGGGGACTTTTTGGGGGGGTTTCACCCCGTGGGACATCCCGATCTCGGATGCCCCGCGGCGAGGGAGGTGATCGGCCCGGGAATCTTATAGATTCCCGGGGCGATCACCCCTGGATGTTGGTCCACTTTAAACCGGACCAGCAGTCTGGCACAGTTGGAAAAGAAAGGTAGCGGCCATTTTGAAGGGTCCTCTCCCAACTGACATAACTGACAATCACAGTAACAGGAAGCCCAGCAGCACTTCCTGTTTGCAGCTGGCCTGCAAATTCATGAGCCGCCATCTTGTTTGTAAAAGTTACCACAGCAAGAGTTAGAGAAGGGTGAATGAATTTTTATGTGCAGCGATCTAAATTGCCCCGGGGAGGGGGCGTGGCATATGGTTGTCGTGTTGGTCTGGTTTAAGTCATTTTTGACTGTTGGTCCGCTTTAAGTTATCCCCAACCCTGTGTTTGAAGCAGATCTCTCCACTGGCAGGCATGGGAGCTAATGTCCTAGAATGGCCAAATAGGGCAAAAAAAAAACACATACAAGCTCTTCAGCTCGTCACAGGAACGACAATTACAGTCAGGTTAAACCGGACCTTCAGCATAATTTAATGTAAAGCCCAAACCCTTAAAAAAACTATTCCTCAGCATCTAAAAAGTTTAATAAAAAGTTTTAGTCGCTTACTTATTATTCTTTCCCCCACCGGGCTGCAAATCTGTTCAGGACTCCCTGATATGGGTGCTGCCATCTTGACTCAGAACCATAACACATACTGAGGAGAGGACAGCAGGATAAAGTGCAGGGGGCGGGGTTATAGCTGTGCTTTGTACAGACAGAGTAGAGCCAGGGTCAGGGAAAGGTCAGCAATCCCAGAATGCAGAGTGACACAGTCAGAAGACACTTCCTGTTTGCAGGCAGCCTGATGCTCCGTGAGCCGCCACCTTGGATGTTTAAAGGCTCATAACATGCAGTAGATGCAGGTAGGATGATTTTTAATGTGAGCAATCTGTATGTACAGGGTGTGGGAAACATATAAGATAGGCTCTTATTCAGGGTGAGGGTCCGGATTAATGTGGGCAATCTGTATGTACAAGGTGTGGGAAACATATAAGATAGGCTCTTATTCAGGGCGAAGGTCCGGATTAATGTGAGCAATCTGTATGTACAGGGTGTGGGAAACATATAAGATAGGCTCTTATTCAGGGTAAAGGTCCGGATTAATGTGAGCAATCTGTATGTACAGGGTGTGGGAAACATATAAGATAGACTCTTATTCAGGGTGAGGGACCGGATTAATGTGGGCAATCTGTATGTAGAGGGTGTGGGAAACATATAAGATAGACTCTTATTCAGGGTGAAGGTCCGGATTAATGTGGGCAATCTGTATGTACAGGGTGTGGGAAACATATAGGATAGGCTCTTATTCAGAGTGACGGTCCGGCTTAATATTAGCAATCTGTATGTACAGGGTGTGGGAAACATACAAGATAGGCTCTTATTCAGGGTGAAGGTCCGGATTAATGTGAGCAATCTGTATGTACAGGGTGTGGTAAACATAAGATAGGCTCTTATTCAGGGTGAAGGTCCGGTTTAAAGTGGACCAACACCCAGGGGTGATCGGCCCGGGAATCTATAAGATTCCCGGGCCGATCACCTCCCTCACCGCGGGGCATCCGAGATCAGGATGCCCCGCTGTGTGAAACCCCCCCCCCCAAAAAAAAAACCTTACCTTATTGGCGACGGATCAGCCGCCGCCGCCTCCCGCGCGCCCCTCTAGCAAGAGGGACGCGCGGGAGGCGGCGGCGGCTTGTCCGTCGCTTGTCCGTCGCCGAAAAGGTACGTTTTTTTGGGGGGCTTTTAGGGGAGTTTCACACAGCGGGGCGATCGGGGTGCCCCGCAGAAGTGGACCAACACCCAGGATAGTGAAAATCCTGGGTGTTGGTCCACTTTAAGGGTCTAAGAAGCATTGATCATAATTTTCATGCAGTATTTGGTGGTTTCCTATTAGAATATTCACAACCAAATTCCCATGCCAAATATAACAAAGCCAAACTAAAACCAAACCAGACCACGTTCTTATCCATTAGTTCTGATGACATTGATGTTATAACTTTGAGGTTAATCATAATCCCTTTGGTTTTTCTTTCCCGTTTTTAGCTTGGACAAACTTCTGGAAGCGATAAGCAATGCAGCTGAAATTAACAACAGAGAACGTTTCGCTCCAATTGTGGAGGGGCTGGAAAACCATGAAGTGCTACATCTGCAGGTATGTGTTAATAATCCCCAAATAATCTTCTACCTAAATTCTAAGCCCAGAAACTGGTCATGTGTCCAATAAAGGCCCCGATTAAATTAGAGGCCGATTCATTAATAGCGACAGTTGAGCGACTGTAGCGGCATTTTCAGAGCGCCCGCTAATAGTCGCTGTGCTTGGCCGTTGTTCGGTAGTTGATAGCGAATCAGTCGGTTTGCCGTAATATTGAATATTGGGTGAGGAGTCGCTGTTTGACAGGTTCCGCGCTGTATGGGAGCGCATGATAGCGACTGGCCCTAGCGACCGGCTCCCACCATATTCATTAACAAATCACGCTCAAAAAATTCTCGCGCTGTAAAATGCATGTTTAAACCCCAGAGCGCTGGCGGCGATGGGTTAAAAGTAGTTTTTTAACCCCCAAACATCCATATTTTTGGAAACCAAAAAAAACAATTTTTTTAAAATAATTTTGTAATATGAATACATTAATATCAGACCTGTAATATCAATTCTGTACATTTTTTTTTTACCTTAAAAAAATTATTTTAAATGGCAGAAGTGGTCACAGAATTTTTCACATTTAAAAAAAAAAAAAAATAATTAATAACAATTAATTATGAATATTTAAAGATTGTTCCATTGAAATGCATTGGAGAGCGCCAGGTAGCGAGAGGTCATACCTGTCGCTGTTTAAGGTCGGACGCTGGCGCTGTGGGCTGAGGCTGGAATAATGATGAATGAGTCGCTATATGGCGCTATCTCAGTCGCTAAGCAGGATTGGCTTGATAAATGTGTGATTGTGGTGGGGAGCCGGCGTTCTCGTGGCGGGGCCCGTCATTACCGGACGCTCACCAGTCGCTACCTGTCGCTATCCCTTGTTAAATAAGGGCCTAAGTTACAAAAAATTCTCACGTAGTAAAAAATTCAATTCATGAGAAAAAAGCCTGAGAATGTCACTGTTACTGAATCACCAGATAAAAAGACAATGAAAGTCAATGGCAGCTTTTACTACAGTGTAGAAAGGAGGAAACACTTCTCTACTTTTCTTAGGAGTAAAAAAGTGTCATTGACTTCCATTGTTTTTCCTAGTTGGTGATTCAGTAACAGTGACATTCTCAGGCTTTTTTCTCATGAATTGAATCTTTTACTACCGTGAGAGTTTTTCACCTCTGAATCAAGGCCATTATCACTGGTCGAGAAATGACTGGAAAGTAGACCAACACATGCGCATGTTCATTCTCATGAATTGAACTAAGCATTTTTTGGGCTTTATATCAGAATCAAAAGCAGTAATATATACATTACATACTTTGGCCCTTATTTATGAAGGAATAGCGACAGGTAGCGACTGGTGAGCGGCCGGTAATGACGGGCCCCGCCACAAGAACGCCGGCTCCCCACCACAATCACACATTTATCAAGCCGATCCTGCTTAGCGACTGAGATAGCGCCATATAGAGACTCATTCATCATAATTCCAGCCTCACCCCACAGCACCAGCGACCGACCTTGAACAGCGACAGGTATGACCTCTCGCTACCTGGCGCTCTCCAATGCATTTCAATGGAACAATCTTTAAATATTAATAATTAATTTTTATTAATGTTTTTTTTTTTTTTTTTTTAAATGTGAAAAATTCTGTGACCACTTCTGCCATTTTAGATCATTTTTTTAAGGGAAAAAAAATTGTGCAGAATTGATATTACAGGTCTGATATTATTGTATTCATATTACTAAATTATTTAAAAATCTTTTTTTTTTTTTTGGTTTCTAAAAATATGGTTGTTTGGGGGTTAAAAAACTACTTTTAACACATCGCCTCCAGCGCTCTGGGGTTTAAACATGCATTTCACAGCGCTTGAATTTTTAGAGCCTGATTTTTTGATGAATGTGGTGGGAGCCGGTCGCTCGGACCAGTCGCTATCATGCGCACCCATACATCGCGGAACCTGTCAAATAGCGACTCGTCACCTTGTATTCAACATTACGGCTGTCAACAAGCGAACAACGGCCAAGCACAGCGACTACTAGCGGGCGCTGTGAAAATACCGCTACAGTCGCTCAACTGTCGATACATGTCGCTATTAATAAATCAGTTTTGGGCTTTATCAGAATCAAAAGCAGTAATATATACATTACATACTTTATGTACCAGGAATTATTTTGGCAGGTAAAGCTCAGTACATCAGGCGTGGGAAGGAGACTTTCAATGAGTAGAACATGGGTTGCTATGAGGAAGTACTCTGGTCTCGTTACCTACAAAAAGGTGCTCAGATTTGGGAGGTATCTTCCTGAACCAGAAGATAGCTTCCCTGCCAACCATTCCAATGTGCCATGTAGAGGAGCCCTGGTTTATAGAACTGGGGTACACAACCAACATATTAGAGCAGGGTTTCCCAACCAGTGGTAATAGCACCACTGGTAGTACTCAAGACGCTATCAGGTGGTACTTCGAGAGGCAGCAGTCTGACCTGTAGCCCAACCCAATATGTTGTCGTCTATACTTTACCCAGGCCTGATTTGCTCCAGACATTCAAGACAGCTTCACAGGGCGATGAAAACTATTAATTTTGTGGGTTACATTAACTTTAAATGGTGGTTTTGTGTGTGTTTATCAAGGCTGAATAACAACCTACACGTACTACCCCGGTGGTGCTTGATGTAATTGGAAAATGGAAAGTGGTATTTGAAGGGAAAAAAAGTTGGGAACCCCTGTATTAGAGTTTTTTCTGGAAATCCAGCTCCATGGCAAAAAAATTGTAAAAGCTTAAAGCAGACCTTCAACCTGAATAAGAGTCTATCCTGTATGTTTCCCCCACCCTGTACATACAGATTGCCCACATTAATCCAGCCCTTCACCCTGAATAAGAGCCTATCTTATATGTTTCCCCCATCCTGTACATACAGATTGCCCACATTAATCCAGCCCTTCACCCTGAATAAGAGCCTATCTTATATGTTTCCCCCATCCTGTACATACAGATTGCCCACATTAATCCAGCCCTTCACCCTGAATAAGAGCCTATCTTATATGTTTCCCCCACCCTGTACATACAGATTGCTCACATTAATCCAGCCCTTCACCCTGAATAAGAGCCTATCTTATATGTTTCCCTCATCCTGTACATACAGATTGCCCACATTAATCCAGCCCTTCACCCTGAATAAGAGCCTATCTTATATGTTTCCCCCACCCTGTACATACAGATTGCCCACATTAATCCAGCCCTTCACCCTGAATAAGAGCCTATCTTATATGTTTCCCCCATCCTGTACATACAGATTGCCCACATTAATCCAGCCCTTCACCCTGAATAAGAGCCTATCTTATATGTTTCCCCCATCCTGTACATACAGATTGCCCACATTAATCCAGCCCTTCACCCTGAATAAGAGCCTATCTTATATGTTTCCCCCACCCTGTACCTACAGATTGCCCACATTAATCCGGACCTTCACCCTGAATAAGAGCCTATCTTATATGTTTCCACCATCCTGTACATACAGATTGCCCACATTAATCCAGCCCTTCACCCTGAATAAGAGCCTATCTTATATGTTTCCCCCATCCTGTACATACAGATTGCCCACATTAATCCAGCCCTTCACCCTGAATAAGAGCCTATCTTATATGTTTCCCCCACCCTGTACATACAGATTGCCCACATTAAAAATCATCCTACCTACACCTATTGTGTTTTATTAAACCTTTAAAATCCAAGGCGGCTCCTGGAGTCTCAGGCCGCCTGCAGACAGGAAGTATCTTCTGAATATGCCGCTCTGCATTCTAGGATTGCTGTCCTTTTCCTGACCCCAGCTCTGCTCTGTCTCTGCAAAGCGCAGCTATAACCCCGCCCCCCTGTACTTTTCACCACTCTCTTCTGCTCAATATGTGATGCTTCTGAGGCAAGGTGGAGGCGCCCGTATCCTAGAGTCCTGAACAGAGTTGCAGCCCAGTGGGGGAAAGAATAATAAGTAAGCGACTAAAAACGTAAAATATATTAATTTTAGATGCTGGGGAATAGGTTTTTAAGGGTTTGGGCTTTTCATTAAATGATGCTGAAGGTCCTGTTTAACTTTTATACTATTTAATTATATTTAAGTATATAAATAGTTACCCCTGTGTTGTCCCCCGGTTGTCCAAAACTACCAGCTGATGCCTTTCAAAGCAAAGCCTTAGTCTTGCCTGGAAAATGAAGATTTTTCCTGGACCACATCGGAAGAAATGAACATCCACCCACTAAAAACTATTGGGGCAGACCGGAGGCGGGGCAGCTGGTTTTTCGATGACATGCTGATCTTACTCCCAGTTACACCACTTCGATAGCTGGCTGCTGGCAAGTTTTGATTGGCTCCCGGGGGAAGGTTTTGCCCCTGGGCAAGTTGGCAACATAGAGTGTAGGCTTCCGGTGCCATGGATAAGATGAGCAAGGCAGTGTAGGTACTTTACGTAAGACTAATATGCTTTGCCCTGAAACGTGTCTCCTTATTTTAGATACCAGGTGTACAACACAGGGGTAATTTAGCAGACTGGTAAAAGTTAAGCTTTAACAATTTTTTGCTTTGGAGCTAGATTTCCAGAAAAGTTCTAATACTATTCTGTATAGTCTGCTTGTGGCTTTTCATGCATCGGGCATCATTCTAGTTTGGAGCTGTGCTTTTGAACACTGGAAGGATCTCCCTTTACTCGGAGCACCAACAGGTAATTGATGCATAAGTTGGGGCAGGACCAGATTAAGTGTGGTGGGGGCCCATGGGCACAAAATCTGGTGGAGGCCCCAGATACAGCATTTTTTCCTTTAAAATAATAGTCCAGCCAAGTAACTGATTGGTGGTTGTCTGGCACCCGCCTACTTACTGGAACGTCAGATCAAGTCCCTTGTGCGGGTGCGTGCTGCTCGGGAACTCGGCTTTGCCATTCTGGGTGGGGGGTAGTGTAGTCGCCCGGTTGGTCCAGCAGAAAACAGTTCCCTGCATTGAGCTGCCAGCGGCTGTGCTTGGTGGCTTATGTGCAGTGACAGCTCTGCAAGCACCCATCACTGTAGCGTTGCTGCTCTAAACTCTCCACCCTGCCCTATGGTGGCTTTGGCTACAGGTTTGTAAAAACAAAAAAAAAAAGGTTTGCCAGGGGGTGGAGTGGAGCACTGCCGCCAATAATCAGACCAAAAACTGAAAAGCCTCCTAGACCAGACCATAACCCAAAGGTTGGTGGAGGCCCCCTTTGCAGGGCAAGTTATGGAGGCCACGGGGCACGCTCCCCCCCTCATAATCCAGCCCCGAGTGGGAGTACTAGTCAAGAAGTAAGAAGGTAAAAGTAAAATGTTCTCATTCGCAGAGGTTGATGGGATTCAGGGATCTGTTCTAACTTTATAAGGGAGCTGCAGGAAAAGGTAGGGCAACAAGTCAGGAAGTCTGTTGGAAAAGTTATCAAGTAGAAGCAACCACATGGGAGGAGCTGTAGAGGAGACGTCATCAGGGAGTCTGTTGGATAGGTTATCAACTAGAAGCAACCACATGGGAGGAGCTGTAGAGGAGACGTCATCAGGGAGTCTGTTGGATAGGTTATCGACTAGAAGCAACCACATGGGAGGAGCTGTAGAGGAGACGTCATCAGGGAGTCTGTTGGATAGGTTATTGACTAGAAGCAACCACATGGGAGGAGCTGTAGGGGAGACATCATCAGGGAGTCTGTTGGATAGGTTATCGACTAGAAGCAACCACATGGGAGGAGTTGTAGGGGAGACGTCATCAGAAGGTCTGTTGGATAGGTTATCAACTAGAAGCAACCACATGGGAGGAGCTGCAGGGGAGACGTCATCAGGGAGTCTGTTGGATAGGTTATCGACTAGAAGCAACCACATGGGAGGAGCTGTAGGGGAGACGTCATCAGGGAGTCTGTTGGATAGGTTATCGACTAGAAGCAACCACATGGGAGGAGCTGTAGGGGAGACGTCATCAGGGAGTCTGTTGGATAGGTTATCAACTAGAAGCAACCACATGGGAGGAGCTGCAGGGGAGATGTCATCAGGGAGTCTGTTGGATAGGTTATCAACTAGAAGCAACCACATGGGAAGAGCTGCAGGGGAGACGTCATCAGGGAGTTTGTTGGATAGGTTATCAACTAGAAGCAACCACATGGGAGGAGCTGCAGGGGAAAAGTCAACCACCACTTGTGAGTCATGCTTAAAAAGCTAGAGAAATGTAGGAGGGGGCTCAAAGCATTATGCCGAAGTCAGAGATTAGCAAGGTAAGTGGAGGATGAGCTCAGACAATAGAATGGGTATCTGAGAAAGTAATTGGCATTGCACATGGTATATGGAAAGTAAGGGAACGCAAGAAACATATAAACTGCCAAAGTAATGTTCCAGCACTTGGGGTTAGGTTATATGCAGAAACCAACAGTAATAATAAATGCAAATGTAAAACGAAAAAAAAAAAAAACAGACTCATTGCGACACAGCTGCCTCCGCTCGCCGGCTGCGGTGATGGGTGGAGGGAGACTTTCGTGGTGATGTCACATCCTGTAATAACCAGGGAAGAACTGTAGAGTGTTATATTAGGGTTGCAAGTCTACACAGGGAGCAGTCGTGGCCTAGCGGTTAAGGAAGTGGCCTTGTGAGGTTCAAATCCCGGCCAGGGCATGATTGAAGTGCTCTTATGCAAGGCACCTAACCCCCAACTGCTCAGCCCACTGCTCCAGTGCACTCACTGTTTGTGTTTGTCTCACTGCACAGATGGTTGAAATGGGCAGGAAAAATTCCTATCTGTACGCAAGCATACAATGGCCATATACGTTTAAAAGGCCAAATCCAAAAGCCGAAATTTTAAAAAGATCACCGTGGATCCAATTTCCAAGCAGTGGAAAAAAATTCCGTCATTAGCTTCCCTAACTGCTGTTTGTGTCTTTGTTAAGACACAAACTACAGTACTCACAAAAGAAATTGGTTGTTAACACAGCTAATGGCGGTTTTGTTACAATTATACAAATGGCCACCTTCGACGTGGGCCATTAACCGCCGATAATGGCGCATTCTTGGAGATGATAGTCTTTGTGTTCCGTCACTTAACGCTTGCCTTGTTTCATAGCACATGGCCCAAGCGGAAAATGGCGCACCATTTCCATTGCAAATAAGCATCTAGGCATTTAACCACTTCTCTGCTTTCGCCATAATGTTTATTAGACTCAGCTATCGATGGTGGCTGCTGAGTGATTAGCAGAACTGGCTTATGGATTATTTCATACATCTACAAAGAGCAGCCATTCTCGACAATGGTTATAGAGTGATAATTTCATCAATATGTCGATAGGAGTAATCCAAAATTATATGGACATACAGCTCTTGGGCTTTTTCTTTTTAAATTGCATTAATTTCAGTCACTGTTTCAGGACTGTTTAATAACTCTTCATGCATGACCACCATGTCATTTAATACTTAGGTCAGAGTTGGACCATAGGAGCAACAAAAGGTGGCAACTAAATTGTAGAATAAACCAAGCTTTCTTTGAGAATGGCCTGGAATAGAGACGCCTCCCCAAATACATAATAGGCCTCAGAAGGTTAAAATCCAAATTTGGTGGGCTTATGATCAATCCCAAAAAATCCATCAGAATCCAGGATCACAGTTTGAGTTAAATTTTTTATACATTTAAAAAATCTCAGTTTAAAATATTCTAATTACGCCAAAATATACCAAGTACAGTGCATATCCTACTGGCCAAATAGGCAAATCGACAAAGTGCATATAATTGATTAAACTACCCTAAAAGCGCATATGTGAACATATGTGTATACCTATCCCCAACCTGTGAGTTAGGACAATTATAAACACGAAACAATACATTTTATTGCGCTGTATAATAAGGAGATAATGAAAATTATAACGACATGAATTGTAGTCTTCCTACGCATTTCCTATTGGGAATGCCGACCTCCCCGCATGATGTCCCTCTTATTGCAGCCGCTTACCATAAACAAGGAAACGGGGGCTGGAGAGTCTCTTGCAGAAGATACTCCCCTAATTATTGAGACCCAATCACGAAATTCTTAAACCCAGAATCCCCCTAGCTGTTATGAAGTACAGTATGTGGTAGTAATCACTGCTGCCATACCTACTATACAAAGGAAAGGAGTTCTGAAAGGGGCTGCTGTGAAATAGAAATCCTCAATTTTGAAGACCCAATCCATCATATCAGATAATATCAGAAGGCTTAATACAAATTTGGTAGCATTCTAGGCAATCCTAAAATCCAACTCTTGTAACCTACATCCAGTTTGTTGCTTAGAAGTATGTGGCAGTGACCACTGCTGCCACACTGCCATAAAAAAGGAAAGGAAGGCTGGAGAGGCTCTTGCAGAATGAAGATACTACCCTAATAAGACCCAACTTATCATGGTGGCCTATACCCAAATCTGACAGCTTTCTGGGTAATCCAAAAATCCAACTTGTAAACCCTAAACCCCATCTGCTGCTAAGAAGTATGTGGTAGTTACTACTGCTGCCACACTTACCATTCGCAGTTTCAGAACTGTTTAATAACTCTCCATGCATGACCACCATGTCATTTAATACTGAGGTCAGAGTTGGACTATAGTTAGAAGCAACAAAGGGTGGCAGCTAAGTTGTAGAATAAACCAAGCTTTCTTTGAGAATGACCTGGAATAGAGACGCCTCCCCAAATACATAATAGGCACCAGGAGGTTAAAATCCAAATTTGCTGGGCTTATAGTCAATCCAATAAAATCCATCAGAATCCAAGATCACGGGTTGAGTACAATGTTTTTTATACATTTAAAAAAATCTCAGTATAAAATAGTCTAATTACACCAAAATTATATGAACATCATTTGTTTTGGGCACTATATACCCATTCCAGTGGATCAAAATAGGGATATTCTAACACTCCCACTCTATCATGGATACTGTCTTAACCCAAATTTGGTAGGATTTGGTAGGATTCTGGGCAATATCAGAATCTAGCTCTTGAATTGACCCCTCAATCACTTTGGCACTTAGAAGTATGTGGCAGTGATTACTGCTGCCACACTTATCATAGAAAATGGGGAGGCTTTTGCGAAATAGTGTTCTGTCATCAGTTTTTAGGACCCAATCTATCTGGGATACTGCCATGCGCTAACATTCAGCCCGGTCGCACGGTGTCCTCGGGCGGCATGGGCTCAGGCGGCTGACCGGGACTCCCTCGGCCAGGCAGTAGCATCCATGCCAGACGCCGGCTTGAGCAGCGTCGACTCGAGCGGCGCCAAGCGTACCCGCCTCCTCCTCTCACCGCTTCCCCTGCTCCTCTGCACTGCAAGCACGGCTGTCTTATGTTAATTTAAAGGGCCAATGACCCCAAAGGTTACTGTGGGCGAAACGCCCTTAAAGTTTAAAGTGGACCAACACCCAGGATTTTCACTATCCTGGGTTTTGGTCCACTTCAGCGGGGCACCCCGATCGCTGCGTGAAACCCCCCAGAATGGCAGAAAAAAACTCACCTCACCCCACTCCTACGGCGAATGCGCAGGTCTCGTCCAATCAGCGCGCTCAGAGCCGCTGTGGTATGCACGTACAAGGGACGGACAACCACAGCGGCTCCAAGCACGCTGGCGGCCGCATCTCGCGCTTCCCTCTAACAGGGAGCGCGCCTGCGCCAGCCATTCACAAATGGCCGGCGCGGGCCCGCGCACTGCTGGAGAGGAGCGCTAGATGCGGCCGCCAGCGTGCTTGGAGCCGCTGTGGTTGTCCGTCCCTTGTACGTGCATACCACAGCGGCTCTGGGCGCGCTGATTGGAACGCCTATTGGAACGGAAGTAAGGTAAGGTGAATGGGGCGTCGTGGGGGGTTTCACACAGTGGGACATTTTCGATGCCCCATGGGGAGGGATCTGACCATCCCGGGAGTCTTATAGAGTCCCGGGCCGATCAGCCTGGGTGTTGGTCCACTTTAAACAGGCCACTGCTGCCATATGAGGAAAGGAGTACTAGATAGAAATACCCCCCTAATTGTCAAGATCTAATCCATAATCATTTATACTTAACCCAGATGCGGTTGGAAATTCCAAAATCCCAGTAGCATGGTAGTGACCTCTGCTCCCACAATTCCCTTGAAAAGAAAAAGAATAGCTGGAAGGGGCTAGAACAAAAAGTATCGCCAGGGATGTTGGCGGAGCAAAGCAATAAGGGATGAAAGAAAACATTTACACCAATGGACAATTGGGAAACTAATCCTCCGACTGACTGGTCAGAAAAAAACATGTCTTTAATTTGTTGTAGTATTGTCTTGTCCAGTTTTTTAACTGTTTTACCCAATATGAAAGGATTACACAAGGTGATGAGTTTTTCCTCCTCTGTGGCCATGACCTTTAAGAACAAATTCCTGTGCTGGTCCATTAAACCGTATCCAGAGACCTAACAAGATCTGATTACCCTTCTCTCTCAATGGGTGAGGGTTGAGTGACTTTGCCTTTATTAGTCTCCATAAATCAAAATGATTTCTATAAAACTATATTATACAAGAGCTGCTTAGTAGAGAATGGAGGATGTGGAGGAGCATGAAGGCAAACGCCGATTGGCTCCAAGTTCACTCTGCTGTATAATAAAATCAAGTTGTGAAAGACTTTGCCAATCACCCCTTCTAAAAAAAAAGGCTTTTGTCGGTGGCAACTGCCAGCCCTAGATTGCAAGCCTCTCTGGTTTTCAGAATAGTTTGATGAACAAATCCAATGCAAAAGAAACAAAGGAGGGGTGGCAGCCGCTCAGACCATTTTATAACTAACCTGGGAGGTGCATGTTAGTAGGGCAATTAGGATACAAAAGTCTTAAAGGAGCCACATCACTCAAACCAGTTAGCTTGCTGACCAACCTACAATCTGTCTCTAAACTTGGTTAAAAACAGAGGCTCGGTCACACACATCTGCAGAAGTATGCTTAAGCTGCACCACCAGCGCCAAGGTGCCTCTGTGAGGTGCAGATCTGCTCATCTCTCCTAACTCTAATCTCTGAGAGCCCCGTTTGGGACATACAATGCAATAGATAAATTGGGAGCAGGCTTGCCTGAGGTTGCCCTAAACCTCAAGTGCAAGCCATGGGGTGGAAGGGTCAAAGACCTTGCAATACAGCCTAGACCCCACACCCCATGTGCTTGCATGAGGGCAACCTCAGGTAAGCCTGCTCCCAATTTATCTATTGCATTGTATGTCCCAAATGGGGCTCTCAGAGATTAGAGTTAGGACTGCACCTCACAGGGGCACCTTGGCGCTGCAGCTTAAGCATACTTCTGCAGATGTGTGTGACCGAGCCTCTGTTTTTAACCAAGTTTAGAGACAGATTGTAGGTTGGTCAGCAAGCTAACTGGTTAGAGTGCTGTCGCTCCTTTAAGACATTTGAACAAATCCAATGCAACATTGGATCAAAATTAATTTAACTGACCAGAACAGCCAGTCAGAATCCTGGTTCTACCTTAACAATGTGTAACCTGGTTACTCTGGCCAGTTGCCACATGAATCCAATATTCTAATTCATAATATTTTCTTTGAGCCTGGCTTTGATGTCAGGCCTTATCATCATTCTGACATATTACAATCAATGACGTCAGGTCCCGAGGCTGAGCAGCTTCAGTGGCCTGGGAGTCTACATCATTCAAGACCTGTCATGGCTCTATCAAAGCTGTCAGTACCTTTGCTATCTTAGACACTTCCTAGCTAATGGGTGTGGGTTCCGGCTCCAGCTGAATTAGGGGTACAGAGTGCTGGAGCGCCATTCGTGTGCTGCCCCCGCCAAGCCCGCAATCCTTACCTTAGCCTTCAACCTCAGCCAGGAATGCAGCCTCATAAATGGCCACCGACGGTCACATCCCATTCTACAGCCAGGACTGCAGTGGCCAATTGCAAGGATAAGGTATGGATTGAGGGTGTTTTGGAGGGGGGAGATGCACGAGGGGGCTCAGCAATCTGGATGCTCCCCCCAAGCCTGTCTCAATGTGGCCGAGCCAGACCCATGCCCATTAGCTAGGAAATGGGTGTGGGTCGACTTTAAAAGACGGAAGCGACAATCATTCTTTGTCATAAGAACTATAAATCTATGGAATAACTTCCCCCAGGAGCTTGTTACAGCATCAAACTCTACAGCTTCAAGATGCTTATTTAGAAGAAAATAACATTTACTATTAGCTGTTATCAGTAAAAAAAAAAAAAATAAAACATAACATCCCCCACCCCAACACCCTTGGTTGAACTTGATGGACATATGTCTTATTTCAACGGTATTAACTATGTAACTTCAGATTGCCCTCCTAAATTGCATCATGGAGAATATCCTGGCAAGGGACATCACATTCTGGTTGAGGAACACCAATTGAATTACTCAGCCTGCAAATCATCTTTAATATTTGTTGCTTGGTGAAGGCCAAGAAGTCACTGAGGGAGCCTAGCCAACCACACAAAGGCCTTGATCCAATAAGAGTTGAAAAAAATTCTCATGGTAGTAAAAAAATTCAATTCATGAGAAAAAAGCCTGAGAATGTCAACGTTAGTGAATCACCAGCTGGGAAACCAATGAAAGTCAATGGTACTTTTTTACTCCTAAGAAAAGTAGAGAACTGTTTACAGCTTTCTACACTGTAGTAAAAGCTGCCATTGACTTTCATTGTCTTTTTATCTGGTGATTCAGTAACAGTGACATTCTCAGGCATTTTTCTCATGAACTGAATATTTTACTGCTGTGAGAATTTTTTTCAACTCATTGAATCGAGGCCAATGGACTTTTCTTTATGCTGCAATCTGGGAATGCTTTCTGAAGTTCAATACAAAATTTCAAATAAAATACACTAAAAAAATGAAGAAACTTCTGGAGCAGTTCCATGTTAGCCATTGATGTAGGCAGAAAGTAATAACGTTTATTGGCTAACTCGGCAAGCTTTGGAAGCCCTCTGGTTTTCTTCTGCAGGTGTAATATATAGAGGAAAACACCAACACTTCTTCTCTTATCTACTTCTTTCCACCACTTCTTCTCCCATGCACCTATGTTCTCCCATCTGATTCCTTCTCATCTGTATTAAAAGGCAATCTAGACCCCCAATTTGGCTGCATCAGCCCCTGTCAAGCCCTAATATGGTGCAAGTGTCGCCCTATTGACCCCTAGCCCTGTTATACGAGCGGTCATTAATAAAGTGCCCTGGTAAATCGCCATGCCGCCAAAGTAATTACATATCAATACCGAGACTCCGGAAAACCGAGACCTTCCTATAAACATCGGCCTCTGTGTCTTCAAGTTTCAAAGTTCTGGGAAAATAATGAAAAAAAGCAAAGAGAAATTATTGCACATATTTTTATTCCAACTTTGACTGCCAGCGAAGGGGGACAAAAGTCAAGTCCCGGAATGGCTGGTGTGAATAAGATAATGATTGAGTAGATGACTTTCCCCTCAGAGGTTAAGACTGGCTGACACCGGCAGTCCTGTAATCTTTACAAGGCAATATGAGAAGGATAAGATAGGGAGTTAAGTGATGGAGGGACAGGAGATGTGATTGTATTTTGCTTTATTCCGGGGTCAAGGTGATGATGCAAGGCTGAGACGCTCTCATATGAGATGCCACAGGGAGCGCAGACAGTGGCCTGATGGGACGTAATTCTTATGTCTTAGCATTCACTGCAGCAGCCTTATTGTTCCAGTTAAAGTAATATATATATATATATATATATATATATATATATATATTTATTTATTTTTTTTTCGCCCTATAAAACGCACCTAGGATTTGGAGGAGGAAAATAAGAAAAAAACATATTCTAAACCAAATGTAGTGCTAAAACACCTCATTACAGGCAGTGTGGCATTCCCCCATCCCATTACCCATCGGCAGTGTGGCATCTCCCATCCTATTCCCTATAGGCAGTGTGGCATTCCCCCTCCCATTCCCATAGGCAGTGTGGAATCCCCTGCCCCATTAACCCATAAGCAGTGTGGCATTCCCCCCTCCCATTCCTATAGGCAGTGTGGCATTCCCCCCTCCCATTCCTCATAGACAGTGTGGAATCCCCCATCCCATTCACCCATAAGCAGCGTTGCATTCCCTCCTTCCATTCCCAATAAAGTGTGGCACCCCCCTCCCATTCCTCATAGGCAGTGTGGCATTCCCACTTCCATTCCCTATAAACAGTGTGGCACCCCTCCTCCCATTCCTTATAGGTAGTGTGGCACCCCCGTCCCATTCACGCATAAGCAGTGTGGCATTCCCCCTACCATTTCCCATAGGTAGTGTGACATTGCCCCCTTCCATTCCCCATAAACAGTGTGACACCCCCCTCCCATTCCTAATAGGCAGTGTGGCATTCCCCCCTCCCATTCCTCATAGACAGTGGGCCACCCCCTGTCCCATTCACCCATAAGCAGTGTGGCATTCCCCCAACCATTTCCCATAGGTAGTGTGACATTCCCCCCTCCCATTCCCCATAAACAGTGTGGCACCCCCTTCCTATTCCTCATAGACAGCGTGGCATTCCCCCTTCCATTCCCTATAAACAGTGTGGCACCCCCCTCCCATCCCTTATAGGCAGTGTGGCATCCCCACCATCCCATTCCCCATATAGGCAATGTGGTATTCTCCCCCTATCCCCTTATTCAGCATGGCATTCCCCCCTCCCATTCCGATAAGCAATGTGGCAGAATCACCCCAACCCCCCCAGAAAAAAAGGTATACTTACATGAATGCTGTCCCCGCTGGGGACAGGGAACAGCATTCATTTACCCTGCCCATCCACCCACTGCTCGGCTCGACTCCCGGTGGCCGCGGCGCAGGCACGAGACTCATGTAAGTATACTTTTTTCACTTTTTTAGTTTTCAGCCATGATCATTTGGTTGAACTCTCCAACCTACATTGCCATGCTTTAACTAGGGATTTTTTATACCTCGAGATGGATCAGGTTAAATCGAAAAAGGCCACAATTTTGTAAACCTTTGGAGTGAAACCGAATCTGAAATTTTAGAAATTTGCTTTAGACCAGCATAGTTCCCAAGTTTTTTTTTTTTATCAATTACCACTTTCCATTCTCCAGTCATCTAAAGTAGCACCTGGGTGGTGAATGTGTCTTGTCACTCACCGAATTCCCTAGTAAAAACATACAAAACAGCCAATTAAATTGAATAAAGCGCACACAAAAAAATGCACATAGTTTCCAGACTTCAGCCTTGTCAAGTACCACCTAAAAGCATCTCAAGTGCTTCCAGAAGGACTCATACCCCGAGCTGGGAACCTCTGTTTTAGACAATGTTTCCTATGTGTCAATATATTTTTAAATATTATATTTAGAGAGCAAACTTTTCAATAATTCGGTTCGGCCAATTTGCCAAATTTCTTTCAAAAGTTTGGGTTTGCTCCGAATCGAACTCAACCGAATCACTAAAAATCAGCTAAACTGTTGGGAGGTGAATTCTTGTTGTGTTTTTAGCGATTTAACTGTTTGTAAAATAAATGTCTGTATTATTAGAGCTCACTATTGTTCAGGCCCTAAGAGCAATGAGGCACAAAAAAGGAGCAGGGATACACAGAGGGTTCTCTTTAACTGTTTGTAAAATATATTATTAGACCTTAAACCGAACCGACACCCATGTTTTCTTCAATGCTGTCAGCTAATCACAACATGCTCAGGGGGGGCATCCAGAATGCTGGAATCCCCCCCACACATATAACTCCCCCCCCCCCCCAGAACGCCTGTAAACCTCACCTTCACTACGAGCCAGTGCCGGGAACTTTGCCCTGCGATTGGCCAGTGGGTGGTCCCGAGGGCGGCTCATTCCAGGGGCCAGCGCCGAGGATGTGACCATGGCCCACATGCTCGCCAGCGACCAATCTCAAGGCTTCTTTCCCAGTGCTGGCTCGTAGTGAAGGATTACGCCCGTTCTGGGGTGTTATGTGCAGGGGTTCCCCAGCATTCTGGATTCCCCCTGAGCTTGTTTTGATTAGCTGTCTGCGGAACCAGCACCAACGAGTTGGTTCGGTTTACCAGTATTATTCAGGACCAAAGAACAGTGAGACACAGGTGAATGACACCACCCAAAAAAAAACAGGACGCATGTGCGACATCACAGGAGGTGGCTAGCAGCTGATTAGCTGGAAGCAACGCATCACCTGTGACACCCTGCTTCCTCGTGTGCCACTTCCCACCACTCTCATCCACGTGTTATAGCCAATTAAAATCTGAACTTGTTTGAACAAATTTGCGAGAAACTCACGTTCACACAGAACACAAGTATCAGTGTAGTGGGTTCGTGCTTGGCCGTGGGCACGCTCTATGGGGAGCGAGGGGGATTCTTGGACCTAGGGTAGGGCATCCCAGGTTGGTGTGGCATGTGTGGGGTGGAGGTGCACTTACATGCTTCAATCATCGCTGGTCTCCATTGATGACACTCCTTGGTGCAAACAACAGGGTCTTTATTGAGGGTTCCATCCATGATAAACGGCATCATCTAGTTACAGGCAATATCCATAGGTTACAGCAAACAGTACAATCCACAGGTTTCTTCCATTGCTGTCTCTCAGCTCCTCCACTACATTAAACGATTCCCCTCATAACATAGCTCCAAACTTAAAGGAGCAGTATCGCGAAATTTGCATTAAAAAATAATTAAATAGCCAAACAATAGCTTATAACATGTGTATAAATAATCTGACGATAGAAAAAGAAAAAAAAAAATTATGCCTCTCTTTTAAATTGTATAATGACAATGGCTCAGTCCATTTGCTGAATAGGGGGATCTGCTGGGTTGTTTTTAGTGAGCTGCTTCATTTAGCCCACTGGTCTCCTAGCAACACTTTGGCCCTTATTCATCAAGCCATAGCGCCAGGTAGTGTCTGACGAGCGCCAGGTAGCGGCAGCTAACGGCGACTACCGACTCAAGTACGCCCGGCGGCGGTCACAATGACGCATTTATCAAGCAAAATGAGGCTAGCGCCGGCGAGAGCGACGGCTAGCGCGGCATTCATCATGAAGCCGCCTGGACCGAACAGCGCCGCTGCAAATTCCCTCACAGCGCCAGGTATGAGCTGTCGCTCCCTGGCGATGTCCAATGCATTTCAATGGAGCAATCTATAATTAATCATAATTAATTGGGATTAATTTTTTTTTTTTTTTTTTTTAATGTCAAAAAATCGGAGACCACTTCTGCAATGTTAGGATTTATTTTTAAGTAAAAAAAAAAAAAAAAAAAAATATGTGCAGAATTGATCTAACAGGTCTGAGATTAATGTATTCATATTACAAAATGATTCTAAAAACATGTATAATGTTACATTCAAAAAATATGGTTGTTTAGGGGTTAAAAACTAGTTAATACACATCGCCGCAAGCGCTCTGGGGTTTAAACAAGGAATGGACAGCGACAGCACATTCGGAGCGTGATTTGTTGATGAATATGAAGCTAGCCGTTCGCTCTGGCCATTCGTTGTCAGGCGCTCACATACAACGCTGGACCTGTAAAACAGCGACCCCCCAGCCCATATTCAACATTACCGCACACCGACTGAGTCGCTGTCATCAAGCTAATGCCGGCCAAGCACAGCGAATACTGGCTGGCGCTGAAAAAATCACGCTACAGTCGCTCATCTGTCGCTACCTGGCGCTATTAATGAATCGGCCTCCCAACCTCAGAGGCTGACACTGTAATCAGTGGTAACGGCTGTGTGTGTGAGGTGCTGCTTTTGTTATGAGACCAGGTGAATCAAATGTGTAAAATCTATACAAAATAAACTAAACTGACTGAAAACGACTGAAATTCTTCTTTGAATAACTGTGCAGGAAAATCTAAAGGTATTAAAGTGGAACAAAACCCTGAATGGCCGACCCTGAAGTCTATAAGACCCGGCCATTGACCTTGCCCCTTGGGCATCCTAAATCGGGATGCCCCACTGTGTGAAACGACCCCTGGATAACCACAGATCCCCCCATTTTTCTGGCGCGCTCACGCAGATAGTCATTTAGACAGGCCGGGCGGCCAGGAAGGTTACTGCTCAGGCTCCCCATCTGCGTGCAAACAGAGCTGATTGGATGAGAGCGCTGTGGGACAGGGAAAGGTACGTTTTTTGCAGGCGAACTTGGGGATTTCACATATCAGGGCATCCCAAGTCGGGATGCCCCTAGGGGCACAAAACAAAACTCCAGATCGTGAAAATCTTGGGTTGGGCTTTGCTCAAAACACACAAAGCTGAAAGAAAGATCATATGGAAAAATGAAAAATAAGAATATGAAAGAGAAAATGGTAAACTGAAAGATTCTGCAGCAGAGCCAACATGAAGGGAAAACTGTCAAAATCAGCTAAATGACTTCTAGAGCTTTTCTCTCTGTTTTAGATATATAAGTTCTGGCCAGGCAATGTTGCAATGTTGTTATCTTATGCTGGATGGCTGCCAGCACTGAACAGCTGAGACTTTGATACATTGGCCCTTATTCATCAAGCGATAGCGCCAGGTAGTGTCCGACGAGCGCCAGGTAGCGGCAGCTAACGGCGACTACCGACTCAAGTACGCCCGGCGGCGGTCACAATGACGCATTTATCAAGCAAAATGAGGCTAGCGCCGGCGAGAGCGACGGCTAGCGCGGCATTCATCATGAAGCCGCCTGGACCGAACAGCGCCGCTGCAAATTCCCTCACAGCGCCAGGTATGAGCTGTCGCTCCCTGGCGATGTCCAATGCATTTCAATGGAGCAAGCTATAATTAATCATAATTAATTGGTATTAATTTTTTAAATTTTTTTTTTAATGTCAAAAAATCGGAGAACACTTCTGCAATGTTAGGAATTATTTTTAAGTCAAAAAAAAAAAAAAAAAAAAAAAGTGCAGAATTGAACTAACAGGTCTGAGATTAATGTATTCATATAACAAAATGATTCTTAAAACATGTATAATGTTACATTCAAAAAATATGGTTGTTTAGGGGTTAAAAACTAGTTAATACACATCGCCGCCAGCGCTCTGGGGTTTAAACAAGGAATGGACAGCGACAGCACATTCGGAGCGTGATTTTTTGATGAATATGAAGCTAGCCGTTCGCTCTGGCCATTCGTTGTCAGTCGCTCACATACAACGCTGGACCTGTGAAACAGCGACCCCCCAGCCCGTATTCAACATTACCGCACACCGACTGAGTCGCTGTCATCAAGCTAACGCCGGCCAAGCACAGCGAATACTGGCTGGCGCTGAAAAAATCACGCTACAGTCGCTCATCTGTCGCTACCTGGCGCTATTGATGAATCGGCCTCATTGTTTCCCCCTCTCCTCAGCATGGAACTGATACATTCCCCTCGATTCAAAGAGCAAAAGTTAATTGATTTCGGATCGAGAATCGTAAGTTTGGGTGGGTGTTAGTCATTTTTTCCTGTTTTTTTGGCCATTTACGACTCGCACGAGCCTACGTTCGAATGCGTATATGCTCTTACGATCATCGCAAGTTCGTTCCTAAATTTTAGGATGAAAACGTAAAACTTAGGATCAAATCCTAAAACTTAGGATGAAAACGTAAAACTTAGGATAATTGGATGTGTTTCGGTGTGATTCAGAGAACAGTTTTCAAACCTCTAAATACGTTTTAAAAGAAAGCCACTGCCGACACCTTTTAGCAGTCGTATTGCTGTTCTTGAACAGGTTTTTTGGCTATGTGGAGGAGTCTGCGCGTCTTGAGCTGCAATGAACTACATGTATCAGCATGGCCGAGGCCATAAATTGTATGGCAATGCATACCTGATTCATGTATGCCTTATAAAAGCATTTTAATGTGGACCTTAATTAGTCCTTTGCATGTAAACCTTTATTTGGCAATATATTTGCGTTAATTAAAGAAACTTATGTCCTTTGTTATTTATTTTTAAATTGATGTACTAGAATAATATTTTTAGATTGCATTTATTGGTGTAGTTGTTTACCTTTGCTTTGTTTAATTATTTAAGCACATCTTTGGTCAGATGCATCACACTTACTGAGGAGAGGAGAGCGGGATAAAGTGCAGGATGTGGGTTACTGCTGTATTTTGCACAGACACAGCAGAGCTGGGGGCACGGAAAGGTCAGAAATCAAAGAATCCAGAGCAACACAGTCACAAGGCCCTTTCTGTTTGCAGGCTGCCCGATAATACCTGAGCCGCCATCTTGGCTGTTTCTAGGCTCATAACATGCAGAAGTTGCTGGGTGTTTTTTAATATTTGAGAGCAATCTGTATGTAGAGGGTGTGGGTAACCACACTAAAAATTTAAAGTTGTACCATTTGAAGCATAAATATTAAAATTAAATTCACAAGTAAAAAATGCAAGTTAACTAAAAATTAAACAAAGTAAGATTTACTTATGCAAATGCATTCATTAATGGTTGGTTACTACAAAATGAATGAAATAAAGAAAAATAAAAGACCAAATATTTAGAATGCACTTTAATAAGGTAAGTTTGTAGTGCGGAGCCGAAAGATCAGAAGGATTTACGTCCAGACAAAAAAGGAAAAAGGGCAAAACCAATGTTGCAACCTGAGAAATGAAACGGAAAATTCAGGATGGAAACTGACATAGGTCTGATTCCCGAACTGCCATACGAACGGACGTATATTTTAGGATAGAAACGTATTTGCTTATAGAATCACTCGCAAGTTCATACGAACGCACGAGCGGACGTGAAAAATAGGATGATCGTGAGCCAAATCCAAGCTGTTACATGTTTCTTTGAATCAACCCAATTGTTTCCCCCTCTCCTCAGCATGGAACAGGCCAGAGTGTCGGGACCCGACACTCACAAGACATAAACATGAGCTATTAGTCTCCAGCTGCTCAACACACACATCATTTTTTTCTACATTTGTAATTCTTACTCCAACACTTACCTACATTCAAAGTACCATTTAAATATAAGTCACCAAGAAAAATTTGCGATACTGCTCCTTTAAGAACTTGGTAGAACACTCTGGAAGGGTTGGTTTCTCCCTTATATAATCTCTGTATCGTTGCCTTAACAAACTAAGTTGCGAGTCTCAACCAATGGCAGGGCAGGTAATGTTGCCAATTCCACCTGGCTCAGTCTCTGTTTATCTAAATAAAGAGGAACGCCGGACCAATTTAGGTTAGTTAGGTCCATTTCTTAGGCACAGAATCATAGAGGGAGGCACTCAAGAAATGTATCAAAAAATATATTTTATTCCATATCACTAAATTAATCACTGTACAATTAAAATCCCTTAAAAAACACATAATGAGACAATACATATAAGACAAACCAACATGGAAGTGTGTAGGCGATGGTGAGAGCACTGACACACACAAATATTAATCAGCATCTATATTTAAAACACATAAACACAAGTGATCTAACAGTGCAAATAACAATGTGCCTATGATCCGGATCCTATATCAAATAATAGAGATGAGCGAACTTCTCAAAAGTTCGATTCGGGCGATTCGCCGAATTTCTCAAAGAAATTCGAGTTCGCCCGAATCGAACTTGAGCGAATCGCTCATTTCTGGTGGGAGCGGGGAGGCCGGCTGCGCTGTCAGCGGGCGGCGGAAGCAGGCTTCCGCCGCCCGCTGACAGCGCAGCCGGCCTCCCCGCTCCCACCAAGCCCTGAAAGGAAAAAAAAAAATGCCGGCATGGTGGGAGTGGGGAGGCCGGCTGCGCTGTCAGTAGGCTGACAACGCAGCCGGCCTCCCCGCTCCCACCAGGCTGGCATTTTTTTTTCCATTTCACGGCTTGGTGGGAGCGGGGAGGCCGGCTGCGCTGTCAGCGGGCGGCGGAAGCCGGCTTCCGCCGCCCGCGGCTGACAGCGCCGCCGGCCTCCCCGCTCCCACCATGCCGGCATTTTTTTTTTTTTATTTCAGGGAAAATTCGGTCAGCACGAACCACAAAAAATTCGGGTTCGTGCCGAATCGAATTTTCCCTGAAATTCGGAGCGAATTCCGGTTCGTTAGAACCGATTCGCTCATCCCTATCAAATAACTATAAAGTGCAAAGTGCAACCAATCAATAGATACAAATACAATGTATAATCACAAACAGAACCTACATGATTACCCAATACCTAAATGCCCTATAAGAAATATAAAAATGACCACAAAATACCTCACCAATATAGATGCTAGTATCAATCAACCATTAAATACCAAATACAGCACAAAAATACTTCCAACCAAAATATACTCAAGGTATCACAGGTATGCCAGTAAAGGGTCTCCCCACCGACTACAGCACCAGGAGCCACACGTTCCGTGGGTGTATCCCCCACTTCATCAGGTCCATTTCTTAGGCAACACTGCCATTGTGTGGATTCATGATGTAATGATTCCCAAGCAATGCATCTAACAGGGTTTAACACTATCAGGGGCCTATTCCACTGACAGGGCTCTAATGTTTCCTATTTGTAGTGCTGCCCACAGTTTCCACCCGTCACATGAGTCCTCTCATTCGTGGCATGAAAGGTATAGGCAGGAAAATAGTCGAGGGTCAAACCAGGGGTCAAAGCCGAATAGTCAGAGGGTTCGCGGTGGACAAGCTCGAGGTCAGGCAAGCGCTGGTCCAGGCAGCGATCCGAGAAGGGTCAGACAGGGCAAGCGTCGTCAACGGATAATCAAAGTTCAGCAACAGTGGCACTATAACACCCAGCAGAACACTATCATGGCCAATGAATGCTGGTAGAGAAAACCCCAAACGGGGATAGGGTAGTGAAAATCCTGGGTTTTGGTCCATTTTTGCCCTTACCTTGCTAGTTCCGGGTTGAGGCCACTCCCGTTTTTTTTCATTAAGCATTTGACTACGACCACACTATTTTGTGTTAAAAGAAGTCTTGCTTCACATTTATTACATCATATCATGATAAAAAAACACAATTGTACATATTTCATACTTAGACAATTTGATATATTCACAGTGTATGCAACACTTAACAATACATTTATATTGCACATTCCCTCCTACAATTTTATGGGTAGTTCCTTCATGGGATACCTTTGTGCTGGGCAGACATGTTTCGCCTCCAATTGAGGCTTTATCAATGCCCTTGTATAAATGAAAGGAGAGAAAAGCAGATATGTGTTAGGTTTCCATTTGTTGACATCTATGAGATTATCTAGTTCGTATGTATAAGCCGTGTTGTAAATTACCTGTGCGGTGATTATATTCTTGCGAATTGCTTTTTCTTATGGTATTATAATCTAAATGAATTTTACACTGTATTTGTATACATTATTCACCAAGAGAGACGTGGCTCAGATGCCTTCCTTAGAAATTGTTAATGGTGGGACCTTTAAGAAAACCACAGCCCAATATAAATAAGATGGTAAAATTTATAAATTTAATGTGAAATATCTCATTATTTTGATATTGTATTACCTTCTAGAGGTTAATTTGATGTTATGCTGCTTGTAAGAATTACCATAATAAGAATCCTAAAGGGTTAAATCAGAATACAAAACCTAGTTAGTATGTCGGTTCTGTGTGGACTATGAATGGGTCAAAGATTAAATCAGGGTGTGATACCCAATTAATATATGGATTCTGTGTGGTCTATGGTGGATAAGAAACAAAGGTTTAGATAGATTCTATGCGGTCAGTGGTGGATCAAAAATTAGGATTGAGTAATTATATGGGTAAATGTATATGTATGGTACACAGTAGGTATATCTATTCCGTGTGATCTATGATAAATTAGGGGTTAATTCTGGGTATAATACTCCATTAGTATAAGGGTTCTAATTCTGGGTATAATACTCCATTAGTATAAGGGTTCTATATAGTCTATAATAGGTCAGAAATGCCATTATTAAAAGAGATATTAGCGTGGGTTAGTATACCTTTAGGAAATTCTCGATGCGTAATCCAAGTGGCACACCTTTCATAATCTCCCTGCTGGGCTCTCCAACCGAGTCCGGTTGGTATGCTCATCTGTCAAGGGGTGTGGGCGTGCCGATTTGGTGCCGCATTATATGCCCCCGGGGCGCCCCCCCATCCAGCCGAGGCCGGACGTATGGTCGTGTGCTCCAGGCCCGGAGCTCATTCGCCGCCTATCCGGCTTTATCGGAAGTGGCGTCGTGCGCCACCAGCCTGTCTGCGCTATGGCTCCATTTTGTTGGCCTCTCTTGCTTGGTCCAATAGAGAAAATGGTGTATATAGAGTTGAGCCTTGTGTTCTGTTTCTACATCTGGATATTATATAATCAAAAATATGTAATTGAATTATCAGGTATACTTCTAAGCCTGAATGTTTTGCATTGCTGACAGTTGGATGTGTTTCTGTTGGCGGTGCATAAATGTTATAATATTAGAGTATAATATAAGAGTTATAATATTTTTAGCCCTTCCTAAATCTATTTGGTTATTCTTCCCATTGATAGAGGTTCTTCTCCTTTTGCTGAAGCAGGTGTAAATGATCGCCTACGAGACCTATTTAGGGCCTTCCAGATCTAGATCTGGTCCTGAATTGTTTGTGGTTTTCTTTAGAGGGAAAGGTATCAATGATGAGAGTAACTGGAATCCGGCCTCGGCTCATTAACTTTGTTCATGCACAAATGTTCCCTTTTACTTGTAACATATTAGCACAAGCCATTAGGCCGGGATTTCTCCTGGCAAGAGGCAACGCGAGCAGATGTCACCTCCAGAGTCGGAGATTCGCCATGTTCTTCGGCTTATTCTCTCATGTCATCACTCAGGCAAAACACGACCTGTTCAAGCAGACGAGGCGACGACTGCACCATATTCAAGGAGGTTAAAATGTTCCCCGTAAGCCACGGGCGCTTGTTATTGGCGCTCTATGGCAAGAGTTAATGAATATGGAAAGTTAGGCTCATCAGGGCCCGGGTTAAGTGTGGTGGAGGCCCCTGGGCACAAAATCTGGTGGAAGCCCAAGATACAGTATTTTTTTGCCTTTAAACTAATAGTCCAGCCAAGTAACTGATGGTCTGGCACCCGCCTACTTACTGGAATGACAGATCGAGTCCCTTGTGCCCCCCTTGTGCGGGTGCGTGCTGCTCGGGAACTCCTGCTTTGCCATTCTGGGTGGGGGGGTAGTGTAGTCGCCCGGCTGGTTCCCTGCATTGAGCTGCCAGCGGCTGTGCTTGGTGGCTTATGCTGCAGCTCTGCACGCACCCATCACTGTAGCGTTGCTGGCTTTGCTGCTTTAGAATCTCCGTCTTGCCCTGTGGTGGCTTTAGCAAAAAAAGGCTTGCCCAGGCACGCCCCCCACTGCCACCGATAGCTTTGTTGCTGGCCCTGCGACCCGTCAAACCAAAGACCAGACCAGACCCATCAAAACCCCCTGAACCAGACCATAACCCAAAGGTTGGTGAAGGCCTCCTTTGCAGGGCAAGTGGCGGAGACCCGGTGGTTCGCGCCCCTTGCTTCTTCCTCATAATCCGGCCCTGAGGCTCATGGTCAAGTGCAATAAAAAGTTACCGTTTGGAGGGGAAACCACCCTTAATCAATGTATATAGAATGAATTTCTTGTGGCCTGCCATGCAATCGCTTTATGGCATCCCATACCCCAGGAGCAGAGCCGGCTCCAGATTTATGTGGGTCCTTGAGTCTCAATGGGCCCCTTGCGGTGTGGTATAACTGCATACATGGTGATAAAGGCTCTTGTATAGTGAACACTGCCAAAGAATAAAAAATAAATAAAAAAATAAAAGAAGGAAAAACAAGGTATAGAAGCAATGACAGAAAGAAAAAGAAGTAAAGAATGTCAAATTAGAAGGAATGATATAAAAAAAAGCTGGAAAGTAAGAGAGAAAGGGTATGAGAAAAAAGAAAGAATAGATGGAATGAAAAAATGAAGTATAAAAATACATGGAAATATAAAAGGAAAGGACAAATGCATAGAATGACAAAAAGAATATTAGGAATGACAAAAAAAATAACAGAAGGAAAGAAGAAAGAAAAGGAATGGCACAACAATAGACTATGAGGAAAGAAAAGAATAGAAGGAATAGAAAATGGAGAGAAACAAAGAATAGAAGGACTGACAATAAAGAAAGAAATGCTCTTCCAAAGGACAATCTGCCACTGGCTGACGGTCCATAGTCTTGGTCCATAGTCCTCCCCATCACCTTGCACAGCTCCATCCAACGGGGGACAGGAAACTAACCTCACCTTACGCCATCAGTGAGCCCTACCTTTGAGAAATACCTGTGCTCACCTATTCCTATAAAAATGTCATCCAGTGGGGGGGGGGGGGGCTTGGGGGGGGGGGGCAGCAAACTAACCTCACCTACCTCCTTGTGCCATCAGTGACCCCTTTTTTTCCATTTTTAAAAAATACACAATAGTGGTGTGGAAGCGTGGCCCAGGTAAGTAATTTACATCATGTAAATACATATAGAACAGTTAATTCTTTATTTTGTATTCAGTATTACAAATGTTTTTTTCCAGCTGCATTATGGTGTCCCATCTTTCTAATCTTTTCTCTTTTTGGCTCCGCCCTGTTTCCAGGTGGCGTGCATGCAGTTTATCAACGCCCTCCTGACCTCCCCCGAGGATCTGGACTTCCGGATACATCTGAGGAATGAATTTCTGAGATGCGGATTGAAGCAAATCTTGCCGGTAAGTACACAAGCTTACCTATCACTTTCTTAAAGGGAGATATGCTTACCAAGCTTTTTGGGGCTTCAGAGGGGTACCCCCCCTTGTGCATCATGTGCCCCGCCTATAACCCCTCCCCCAAGTTGTTTGCTGACACTCCTCCCTGTAAACTCCCATAAATACCACTTGATGCCCCTCCAATTTTACAGGTCACTAGATGCCCCCTATGAATCGTGTACCCCCTCCCCCATACATGCCACTTAATGCCCCATGAATATCATGTACCACCCCCTATGACCCCGCTTCACTCACGTTGATAGCAGCCTATCCCACCAAAACAAGTCCCTTGATGCCCCCTATGCATCATGTACCCCATCCACCCAGGTTGTTTGCTTCCCCTCCTCTCTGTAAACCCCCAAACATATCACTATATGCTCTCTGCTCATTATGTACCATCATATAGCTCCCCTTCATCCACAATGCTTGCTGCCCCTCCACCTTTACAGGTCACTAGATGCCCCTTGTAAATTATGTAACCCCTTCTCCATACATTCCTTTTAACACAGGGGGTGTTAAATGTAATGTATGGGGGAGGGTTTACATAATTTACAAGGGGCACATCATGTACCAGCACCTATAAACCCTACTTCACCTACGTTGATTGCTGCTCCTCCACCCTTACAGGTAACTTGATGCACCCTGTTTTTCATGTACCCCCTCCACCCATGATGCTTGCTTCCCCTCCTCCCTGTAAACCCCCCTCGACTAGATGCCCTCTTCACATTATGTACCACCCTATAACTCCTCTTCATCCACAATGCTTGCTGCCCGTCCACCTTTACAGGTCCTTCATGGCCTTTGTGCATCATGTACCCCCCGCACCCATGATGCTTGCTTCCCATTTTCCCTGTAAACCACCCAAACATACCTCTTGATGTCCCCTGCACATATGTACCCCCTATAACTCCCCTTCAGCCACATTGTTTGCTGTCCCTCCACTGCACACAGTATTCTAGCTGTGGCCTCACCAGGGCTCTATACAGCGGCATAACAACCTCCCTCTTCCTACTGGTGATGCCCCGAGCTATGCAGCCGAGCATCCTGCTTGCTTTTCCCACTGCCTGGCTACACTGTCCACTCATCTTGCAGCTATCAGTAATCAGTCTCGCTAAATCTCTCTCCTCCGAGGTCCTGGATAACACAGAGCTGCCCATACTGTGCTCAGAGCAGGGATTCCTTCTACCCAAGTACAGGATTTAACATTTAAAGACATTAAACTCTAGTTTCCACAGTTTTGACTTACCAAATCCAATGTAACTACTGCAGTTTTTAAAACTACACACTTATGTCAAGCTGCTCTCACACAGGCTGAAACTCCACAGAGCAGCTCAGCTGTTTATATACAAGCCCCTCTTAGATAAGCTAATGAGAGATTGTTAGATCTTTTGCTATGTTAATTAGAACCCACCCTTTTTAATCCACCCCTGCTTAGCAAACAGCAACAGGCCAAAACCAAAACTTTACTACCAATGCAATAATATCCAAATCACATTTAAGTCAAATTAAAACAGTACACTTTTGACTTATAAAAGGAAGATTCAAATACAAATACATTCAAATACAAAAACAGTTACTTACCAAATCCAATGTAACTACTGCACGTTTTAAAACTACACACTTCTTTCCTGCTGCACTTATATCAAGCTGCTCTCACACAGACGGAAACTCCATAATACCCACCCAGCGGGTATTATACTGGCACTACCGGTATTTATGTATTTACCGGCCGCTCTTCCATTCTAGGGATCCCCTTACTGAACTGACCCCAGGCCAGGAAGCTTGCTGCCTTTTTATTGCCATCATCTGGACTGTTCCTTTAAAGAAATTCTTCTCCCGCTAAATTATTTGTTCTCATTTATTCCCAGTCTGTCCACCCAACCATCGGCAGCAAAGACAGACCCCAGTACTTCATTACTGCGGAGGCACATCTAGAGCCTCCCCAATAACCCAGGCCGCTTGCTTAATAAATGGGGCATCCTCATCTATCTTGAGCGGCCAGACCCGTTAGATTGATTTCCCGCCGTCCCTCGTCGCCTTCCACAAAGCTCAACCAGCTGAAATAAAATAAAATAACCGTCTTCCTAATGGTATTCTCTTTCGGTGGGTCTGCCCTTAGGAGAGGAATTAGAGCTCATCCAAGCAGACGCAAGGCAAGCATGGCGGGCAGCCCCGGGACACCGCTCATCCCCCCCATCCTCCCGTTATTGTTCCTAGCAGCGAGAGGTGACCATAAAATGGTCTGTTTCCCTAATTGAATAACTCGGGGAGATATTTATGTTAAATGTTTTCCGTGTCACATACACTTTCACATCGGGCACAATGGCTGGTGCGCCTCATTCTCCCCCCCCCCCCCCCCCGTGTGGGCCAGCCCCTTGCTGGGCTACTACTGTAAAACCGTGACTTTAAAGAAATTATTGCACAGAATTACCTGGAATAGGCCTTTTTTTTTTTTTCCGTTTCCGCAGAAATAACACATAAGGGAGTCATTAAAGCAGACCAAAAGCCACATTTTTAAAGTGGAGCAAAATCCACAGCAGTCTGTCCGGGAATCTATAAGATTCCCGGGCCGATCAATTCCTCCCCCCTGGGGCATCCAAAATCGACAGATGACCAGTCATTGCATAGGTATGGCAATGACATCATTGCCACGCACAACAGTGGCAATGAATGGAGGAGGCGGAGTTTTACAGCTAAAATAAGGGCCACTATCTGTTATTGTAAACCAACCAATAGTTATATACCATATTTTTCCGTCCATAAGACGCAACTCACAAGACATACAAGACGTAATTGTAAACCAACCAATAGTTATATTCCTTTTTTGTTTCTGTCCATAAGACCTACCTTACAAGATGGACCTAGGCTAGCATGAAAAAAAAAGAATTCTGAAGAATCAAAAACCTGATAATTAGCAAGGTGTAGAATCCCCCCAATCCACTATAATAGGCAGTCTGGCAGACCCCCCAGCCACCTACACCAGGCAGTTTGCAGAACCCCCCCAATCCCCCAATACAGCCAGTGTACAGAACCCACCCTCAACCCCCCCATAACAGGCAGTGTGGCAGAATCCCCCAAATCCCCTATACACAGGTGTCAAACTCCCTCCTGAAGGGCCAGGAATAGGCTAGGTTTTGTTGGTCTCACATATAAGGGCCACTATCTGGAATTAGAATGATACAGGAGCACTAAAAATGGGCAAAATGTACTCTTCATGGGGGAAAGAGCAATTCAGGGGTTCTAGTTAAAGTGGACCAAAACTATACTGGGCTTTGGTCCTTGCCCCCGGAACACCCCGATCGGGGGTGCTCAGCTGTGTGAGACCACCCAGGTCACCCCATACACTTACCTTCTTTTCCTGTCCAATGGTTCATGCGCCATCCGTGAATGCATCCTTGCTATGCTTCCAACAGGGCACGTGCCTGCGCCAGGCATTTGTAAATGGCCGACGCGGACACACTCCCTCTTAGAGGCTAGCAGGGGATGCGCCCATCAGCGCACTTGGAGCCGCTGGTTTTAGGCGAAAGCTAATCCGGATCCGCACGCCGTAGGACTGGGAAGAGGTGAGTGCAATCAGGCGACACAGCAGAGCACCCCCGATTGGCAAGGACTAAAACTCAGGCTACTCAAAATCCTGGGTTTTGATCTACTTTAACAAGCATTCCCATGAATTGCTCCCCCCATGAATTAACAACCTCCTCCTAAGAAATGTCCGATGAAGAAAGACATTTTCGATTTAAAATTTTTGCCTTTAACTCTCCTTTGTACTTGTACAGCCCCCAACAAAACAATGAAATGCAAAATCTTGCAGCAATGCAGAAAAGTTTGTGGCTGCCATAATATCTCCCTATATTAATTCATCAATAATTAACTACTTTATAAAATGACTGACAAGCGACAGAAATACGCGCAATGCTGCTGTTCCCGGATGTAAACGGCATATGTAAAAAAAAAGAAGAAAAAAACTAATAAATAAAATATAAAAAACAAATATGCCAACAAATGAATTCTGCAGCCGCTCAGATGATTTAATTTCCATTAATATACACAAAAAATGACAAAAGTGCAGCACACAGCAACACTGAATAAATAAGGTTTTATTTTTCTAGTTGTGAGCTGAGCAGTACTGTAACTTAAAGTGGACCAAAACCAAGGATTTTGACTATTCTGGGTTTTGGTCCCCCGATCGGGGGTGCCCCGCTGTGTGAAACCCCCCAGGTCACCCGAACAAACTCATCTCTTCCCAGTCCTACGACGAATATGTGGCAGCTCCAATCAGTGCATTTGGAACTGTTCGAGCCTGTTCATCTAGGAGCTTGTCTAATACTAGCAGCACCCAAGCGCTCTGGCAGCCACATTCCCCGCTACCCTCTAACTGGGAGCGTGCCTATGCCGGCCATTCACAAATGCCTAGTGCAGGCACACGCCTTGCTGGGGGGATATCAGGGATGCGGCCGCTGCTCACGCATGCGCTGTTGAAAGAAGGTGAGTTTATGGGCGATCTGGGGGGTTTCACACAGCGGGCATCCCGATTCCGGAATTTTATAGATTCCTGGGCTGATCTCTGTGGGTTTTGATATTTCAAGCAAAGGAAATTGTTTGGCTTTATGATTTCTATTATGATTTCTCATCTGAAGCATGTGGGCGTGGCCCTTGAAACAGTGATGCTGCATAAAAATCAGCCCAATAATAACAAAATGTCGACACTAGGAGCAAGAACGCTTGCTGGGACGAGGCTGGGCGGAGAGTAGGGAGGGGTTAGCTGGGCTTGAATGGTAGCTCTGAGAGTGCTATCAATACCTGGGGGGGTGTGGTCTGGACTGGCTCCTCAAGCTAGTATTGGTGGTCCACATTGGCAGGGTGGTGCTAGAGGGTCAGATCAGAAAGTTTATTTCCTCATTGATGAATGGAGAGGAAGCACAGCACTGGAGGAATGCTTGGCAAGGCAAGCTGCTGATGATCTTTTTTAAACTTTTTGCATGAAAAATCCCTTTAAAGGAGATCTGTCATAAAAAAAGCTTGTTAATTATATATATATATATATATATATATATATATATATATATATATATATATAATTTTTCGCCCTATAAGACGCACAGTTTTCCCCAAACGTTGGGGGAAAATCTCAGTGCGACTTCTTGGGCGAATGTAAAAAAAAATAAAAAAGTGAAAAAAAAAATACTTACATGAGCCTCGCGCTCCCTGTCCCCGCTCTAGCATTCGGCGCTGCCACAGCGTGAGCTGACAGCTGAGGGTTTGTGTCAGCGCCCGAGAGTCAGCTGTCAGTGCGCACCAGGCAAGGAAGCGGTGGCAGCGCAGGAAGCCAGGGCGGGGACGGGGCTCATGTAAGTATGCTTTTTTTTTCTAACTAAGTGGATGGGGGGGGGGGGGGATGCCACACTGCCTATGGGAATGGGAGGGGGAATGCCACACTGCCTATGGGAATGGGAGGAGGCCATGCCACACTGCCTATGGGAAGCGGGGTGGATGCCACACTGCCTATGGGAATGGGAGGGACAAAGCCACACTGCCTTATATGGGGAATGGGATAAGGGGTAAGCCACACTGTCTATGGGGAATGGGATGGGGGATGCCACACTGCCTATGAGAATGGGAGAGGGGAAATGCCACACTGCCTATGGGGAATGGGGTGGGGGATGCCACACTGCCCATGAGAATGGGAGAGGGAAATGCCACACTGCCTATGGGAAAGAGATGGGGGGGAAGGCCACACTGACTATGGGAATGGGATGGAGGAATGCCACACTGCCTATGGAAATGAGATAGGGGAAGGCCACACTGGCTATGGAAATGAGATGGGGGAAGGCCACACTGCCTATTGGAATGGGATGGGGGAATGCCACACTGCCTATGGAAATGAGATGGGGGGAAGGCCACACTGACTATGGGAATGGGAGGGGAAAATGCCACACTGCCTATGGGAATGGGAGGGGAAAATGCCACACTGCCTATGGGAATGGGATGGGGGAATGACCCACTGCCTCCTCCAAATCCTAGGTGCGTCTTATGGACAGGTGCGTCTTATAGGGCAAAAAATATGGTATATATTTCTAAAAAAAAATCAATCGATGAATTAAAAAACGCCTTTTTAACTACCAAATGGTAATGTGCAAAAAATATATTTAATAAAAGGAATACAATTATTTAAAAACAAAACCTTGCACTTGATTGGATGTTGCAATGGAAAGCCTCGCCATATACCTTTTAAATAGCATTCAGGGTGTAGAGATAATTTAGCATGCTCATGCAGAATTTTACCATCACGCTCATTGGGGAATAGGTTTGACTTTGGGTTGGGGTCAAGCTTGGTACCCAAACTGAACTTTTGAATAAATCTCATCCGAACTTGCCAAGTCCGAATTTGAAGCAAGCTTGAATTTCAACGCTAACCAAGACTTTCAGTGGCAAAGAGTTGCCTGAGAAGATTTAGGCCCACTTAAATATTTAAGATAGCACAGAATACAAATCTTTAGGTAATTATTTGAGACTATTTGAACCGGACCTTTAGCATGATTCAATGAAAAGCCCAAACCCTTAAAAAGCTATTCCTCAGCATCTAAAATTAATATATTTTAAGTTTTTGGTCACTTATTCTTTCCCCCGCACAGTCAAAAGACATTTCCTGTTTGCAGGCTGCCTGAGGCTCCATGAGCCGCAATCTTGGATGTTTAAAGGCTCATCACATGCAGTAGATGCAGGTGGGATGATTTTTAATGTGGGCAATCTGTATGTACAGGGTGTGGGAAACATATAAGATATGATCTTATTCGGAGTTAAGGTCCGGATTTATGTGGGCAATCTGTATGTACAGGGTGGGGGAAATATATAAAATAGGCTCTTATTCAGGGTGAAGGTCCGCTTTAATTTCAATTTAATTTCAATTTAACTTCCAAAAAGGTCTTTTTTTTATTCTTCTTTCGGATGATTCAAATCGAAACACAACATATCTCATGAGCGAATCAGACATGGAACTAATCTCAGAGGTTTCCCTCATCAGTAGCGGGTGAATTATATTAGCTGAACAGTTCCACATCCAATGTTTTTTTCTTTCTTCCCCCATCAATCTGCCTTCAGATTTTATCCTTTTGTGACTTGTGGTCTTTTTATTTTATTGTTTGAGATGTTTGATTTTTTTTTTCTTTTTCAGGCTTTAAAAGAGAAGGAGAATGATGAGCTTGATATTCAGCTCAAAGTGTTTGATGAAAATAAAGAAGATGACCTCTTGGAACTCTCGCACCGCCTCAGGGACATTCGGGCTGAGATGGAATATCCTTTACTGTAACGTTTTACCCGGTGTTGTCTGGTTTCTTTGCAATTCATTTCCCTGTGTAAAGAACAGGTCAGGCTCCCCATACTCATCCTACAAAGTGATTGAGTAATCATGCTGCCCTGCAGATGCTCTACAACGGGTGCTTAACTTTTATTATTTTTATTACAAAACTGGGGAATTACGACCTTGTCTTTGTGCTTACTGCTTATGCAAAAGGAATAATGGTGACCAGTGAGTCAGGATCTTGGAGGAGAGGCTGGAAAAGGTGAGTTGTGATATGTATTTACCAAGGATGAATTAGATTTGTTTTATTGCAAATTGGGTAAAATGAGATAGGACCTCTCCAAAGTGCTCAGGTAAGTTACAACAGAGCTTCCTGCTGCACACTCTGCACCCTAACCCCCCTCCATGGCCATCGTATTTGTTTTTTCACCCTATTCTGCCCAGAGGCCCCCTATTGTTCGGGTTTGCATTGATTTCAATGGGGACCGGATTCTGGTCTCTGAACCCAAGCGTTTATTCAGAGTTCCGATGGACTTGCCGAACCTGAACCTTGGGGTATAATAAAAAGGCTGGTGCATTGAACTCACATTCCCTGACATTCCCTGTGGTCCAAATACACAAGGAAAACCAGTCTTAATTTGACTATAACAGCATTATTAGGCAGTAAATGGCAGAACAAAAGGTGACCAGTGAGTCGGGATCTTGGAGGAGAGGCTGGAAAAGATGAGTTGTGATATGTATTTACCAAGGATGAATTAGATTTGTTTTATTGCAAATTGATTGGGTAAAATGAGATAGGACCTCTCCAAAGGCTACCAGCCCAGTACATAAAGCATGTGTATTTTCATGGTCTGCTCCGCCTAGTTTTTCTGAAAAACTAGGCCCCCTTAATAGATTACATAGGGTAAATAATGAAACATAGGGTACCGTCTCTCGTTTAGCTCCATTTAAAACTACACAATTATAACTATTAGATAAGGTGGACCAGGGACTGAATTCTGCAGAAAGGCCTTTATTTTGGATGTTTCAAAGAGGAGCACGACATATCGTATGACCAAATCAGACACGGAACGAATCTCTGAGGTTTTTTTTCATCAGCAGCCGGTGGAATTGTTTTAGCTTAAACAATTCTATATTCAATGTTTTCTTCTTTACTTTCTTCCCCATCAGTCTTCACATTTTATTCTTTTGTTGTCTCATTTTTTAGCTCCTGTCAGTGTAACACTGAAGACTAGTGTTGGGCGAACCCGAGTCACAAAGTTTGGGTTCGTACCGAACTCCCAAATCTGAACTTCAGCCAGAAGTCCGTGTTTGAGTTCAGGGTCTGGCTGCTGAGCCCATCAGCCCATCAACCAGTTACCTAAAGGGTGCAGCAACAGGAAGCTGCTGTACAACTTACCTGAGCCCCGCAATCTGGTCATATTTTTTTCTCAACCCGATTCTGCCCAGAAATTGCCCCCCATTGTTCGGGTTCCCATTGATTTCAATGGGGACTGGGTTCAGGGCTTGCCACTGGACTTACTGAACTCGAACTTTGGGCTGTACTGAATACCTAATGCCTATAATAAAAAGGCAGGTGCATTGAACTCACTGACAGTCCCTGTGGTTGTCCAAACAGACAAGGAGAACTAGACTGACTAGAACAGATATCAAAGAATTATTAGGCAGTCAATGGCAGAACAAAACTCCACATAGCCCAAGAGCAACCCTCTCTTGAAGAGATTCTCCGATGGCGACCTTACAGGCAACCCTTAGAGAATGATGTATAAGTGAGCCCTCCTCTCATTAGCCAACATGTTTCTATGGATTTTTTTAATATTACACAATTTCGCAATAGCACTCCTGGAAGGCTAAACAAAAGCAGTAATACAGTAGGTATAGATAGGAATAGCCTAAACGGAGACAAAATTAACTGGGGCAGGCCAACAAAGGAAATGCCTTAGCTCCTGTCAGTGTAACGCTGAAGACTAGTGTTTGGCAAACCTGAGCCACGAAGTTTGGGTTCGTACCGACATTTGCGTGTTTGGGTTCCCAAGCCCGAACTTCAGCCAGAAGTCAGTGTTCGAGTTCAGGGTTCAGCCCGAACATGGAAAAGCTGTTTAATAGGCTACTGAGCAGCCAATCAACCAGCTTTACCTAAAGGGTGCAGTAGCAGGAAGCTGCTGTGCAACTTACCTGAGCCCTGCGATCTGGTCCCTTGTCTTTGGTGGAGCTCCTTTTAAACTGTCCACGTCCGGGGGCACAGAAAGATGCAGGCCACTTCCATGAGTGAGAACACTCCTAGTGTCAGCTGTCAGTGATGGCACTAAAAGTGTCCTCACTCATGGCAGCGGCGGCCATCTTTCTGTGGCCCGTGCCATATTGAAAGGAATACCGATGGCAATGGGAACTGGATTGCAGGGCTTAGGTAAGTTACAGCAGCTTCCTGCTGCACACTCTGCACCTTAACCCCCCTTCATGGCCATCGTATTTGTTTTTTCACCCTATTCTGCCCAGAGGCCCCCTATTGTTTGGGTTTGCATTGATTTCAATGGGAACTGGATTCTGGTCTCTGAACCCAAACTTCTATTCAGAGTTCCGATGGACTTGCCGAACCTGAACCTTGGGGTGTTTGCCCACCTAAGGCCTATAATAAATAGGCTGGTGCATTGAACTCACTGACATTCCCTGTGGTGGTCCAAATATACAAGGAAAACCAGTCTTAGTCTGACTATAACAGCATTATTAGGCAGTAAATGGCAGAACAAAACTCCACATAGCTCAAGAGCAACCCTTTCTTGAAGAGCTCTTCTGATGGTGACCATATAGGCAACGCTTAGAGAATGTCTCGCAGTTTGCCATACCAATGACCAAAAGAAGAAAAATGCAGAAATGCTGCTGAACTTGATAGATAGATTCAACCTAGGAGCTTAGGGACAAACCAACAGACAAAGGAAATGTCTGAGGACAGGCAAATCCTGGTTGGACAGCCAGGGACAGACTAGAAAACTACTCAGCTATAACTATTAGATGAGGTGGACCAAGGAAGGCCTTCACCAAAAAAAGCTGCCTCCAGCTTTCTTAGAGACAAAAAAGCCTAAGAGCTTACGTGTTTTTGAGCAGATCCTCTTGTGTGAGGGTGAAGATACTGGGAACCCCTGGGAATATGGTCCACATTTCACCACTTTTGAAGACTGGACAAATGCAGGAATACAGTAGAACTGGATAAGAGCAACCAAGGGATAAAATCATCTGGATAGACCACCAGACAAAGGAAATGACAAAGGAAAATAGGCAAAACTTGGCTAGAAAGTCATGGGCACGAAACAAGATTACAAGGCTTACTATAGCAATGACTAAGACAGGAGGGACCAATGACTGATTACAATAGGAGGCCCTCACCAAAAGAGCCTCCTGAATTCTCAATGTTGCCACCAAAGTATGACTGCACAATAATAAAACACCAACGGAAGATGACAAGATTAATTAGGACAAACCAACAGGCAAGAGAAATGCCCCTCGAAAGCCGAGGCGGACCAATAACTGTCTACAACAAAAGGGTTTCACCAAAAGAGCTGCCCCTAGCTTTCAAAGGCATACAAAGCTCAAGGGAAAATGGCCCAATTATAAAAAATCCATATAAATATGCTGAATGGTGGGAGGAGGGGTCACTTATACACCCAGCATCAAGAAATATCCAACCAGGCTTGTTTTTTCTTCTTTTTTTTCTTCTAATGGAAGGAAGAGGCAATCAAGGGTGACGGGTTCTGTCACCCTTGATACACTATACCTGTTACACCTGGGTTTTCTTCTTACCACAATAGAATAAACCACAAATATGGTGGGAGTTTTATTCAGGCCGGGTTTATAAGTGACCCCTCCTCTCATTAGCTGACATGTTTTTATTACACAATAAGCAGTTATACATTAGGTATGGATAGGAATAGCCTAGAGGCAAAATTAATTGGGACAGGCCAACAAAGGAAATGCCATAGGTAATTGTCAAAGCTTGGCTAGGCAGACGTGGCCAGAGAACGAGATTACAGAGGTTACTATAACAATGGCTGAGATAAGGTAGGCCAAGGACTGAGTACACCAGAAGGCCTTCACCAAAAGAGCGGTTGCTGGATTCCCAAGGTGACCTTCATGACCACACAATAATAAAACTCCAACTGAGAACTAAACAAATGCAGAAAGACAGAACTGTCGAAGATTAGCCTTGAGCAGGAGAACCATACCTCCCAAATTTCAGGGTGGGGAATTAAATTTAGCCTCTTTGATGGATGGATAGGAGATTTTGTTGTAACATAAATGCGTTGAATTGGTAAATTAAAAATATATTGATGCAGATCTGGATGTTACACCTCAAAGAGGGACAAATGAAAACAACAAGGGATACAGGGACATGGACTCAAAAGAGTTAGTTTCTCCAAATCAGGGACAGTTGGGAGGTATGAGAAAACCACTGGCGGTACAGAAGTTACAAAGCTCAAAGAGCCATATATTAGGTTGGGAGGTAGAACTTCGAGATGCATTATCTATCCCACCTGCTGTGACTGTAACAAACAAGATGAGTCATTCTAAAAAGCCTGCATCAGGATGGGCATAGGTGCTCATGACCAGATCATCATTTTACCCCTGTACAAGTCACTGGTCAGACCCCATATGGAATACTGTGTACAGTTCTGGGCACCTGTGCTTAAGAAGGACATATCAGAACTGGAGCGCGTTCAAAGAAGGGCAACAAAGTTAATAAAAGGAGTGCGGGGGCTAGAGGACCCTGAAAGACTGTCAAAGTTAGGTTTATTTAGTTTAGAAAAAAGACTATTGAGGGGTGATCTAATAACTATGTATAAATATATTCGGGGTCAATACAAAGATCTGTCCCACAATCTATTTATACCTCGGAGTGTAACTATAACACGAGGGCATCCACTAAGGTTAGAGGAAAGGTGCTTTCTCCACCGACATAGGAGAGGATTCTTCTCTGTAAGAGCAGTGAGACTATGGAACTCGCTGCCAGAAAGTGGCCTTGATACCTTCCTGGCATGTAATAACATTTCCAGCTATGGCTACTAGACCACTGGAAGGAGTTAAACAGCCTGAACTGGATGGACTAAAGTCTTTATTCAGCCTTACATACTATTTTACCCTGCTGAGAGGTCCATTGTGTTACATTATTTAGGCCAAATAGCAATTCATTTATCTTAATTGTTTCTATTGAAATCTGCTGTGATACTTTCTAAAGCAGTCATGAGCCTTTAATTGTAATTCAGATAGCTTACAGTGCAATGTGATGTGTGCATCGCACCCTGGGGTGGGGAGGACTCTCTAAATATGGTCTTCTCTGTATCTGAGAGCCTGTCAGGTGTTAGTCGACAAGGCTGCAGACTAACCTGTACCCAATCCTGGTCTGCAGCCATCTATATTTCACCCAGGCCTGATCTGCCCCATAAGTACAAAACTGCTCCAAAATGTGATGAAAACTTTGATTACCTTGGTTTTAGGTCACTGACAACCTACGTGCACCACCCAAGTGGTACTAGATATAACTAGAAAATGGAAAGTGGCGCTTGAAGAAAAAAAGTTGAGAACCACTGTCACAAGGACAGACTAACAGACAAGGGAAATGCCCAAGGTATCCTAGGCAAACTTGCCTTGGCTAGGCTGGCAGGTACATAGATCAAGAGTAGGGATGAGTGAACCCCCTATTGCTCGGGTTCGGCAAGTTAGGCCAAACTTTGATTAAAGATTGTGCTGTTGGAAGCGGGCTGTAACTTACCTGAGCCCCGCGATCCGGACCCTGCTTCCATTGCACCAGCATGCGAATGGTCTACGAGCGGGACCACAGAAATATGGCCGCCGCTCACTCACCAGTGAGGATGCTCCTAGTGCCAACACGGGCAGGCTGATTCATTACTAGTTCCAGGTAACGGCAGATGAGCGTCTGTACAGCGGCGCTAAGAGCGACCAGTCGCTACTACAGAGCGCCGCAGTCGCTGTAGTAACATGGCCGGAATTGATGCATTTGATGTGTGAGTCGGTATAACACCAATACAGTACTATATGGGAGCGAATGGTAGCGATTGGTCAGTGTGAGCGACTCAAACCATATTCATAAAAAAAACAGCCTCACACAGCGCCGGCGCTCAAAATTGTGTCGCTGTAGCCCAGAGCGCCAGACGCTGTGTGATTAAAGTCTGTATTTGAACACATATCCACTAGTAATAAAGCAAAAACATATGGAATGACATTGTGACATTAAATATCAGACCTGTAATGACAATTCTGCATAAAAATATAAAAAAAAAAACAACATTTTCAAAAATGTATTTAAATAGGCCAGGAGAGGTCACACAATGATTTGATACAAAACAAAAAAAATATTAAAAGAAAACCCTGTTTAAAGAGAAGAAAAGTAACGTCCATTGAAATGTATGGGAGAGCAACAGGTAGCGACAGGTAATACCAGGCGCTCTGAAAGCTAGAGCGCCGCCGGGATCCGCTGAGCTGTCTGTGATGATGAATAGGTCGCTACGTGTCGCTGTAAGAGGCGCTCACCAGAATTGCCTTCATAAATGTGGTATTACGTGCCGCGGTCGGCGTTCACCTGGTGCTACCTGCCGCTTACAAGGCGCTACCTGCCGCTATCCCTTTGTAACTTACAGCTGCACCCTCAACCGAATGTCAAGCACCCCCCTTCCCCTCCCCCGCCATGGTCCATCAAAAGACTCGTGTTTTTCTGGAGCTCCACTGGGCAAGTCGTTGTTTTCAGCACCAAATAAAGTCTCTTATAAGAAAATATGAAAAACAAAAACATGCGAGGAATAATCTAAGCGACGGCATCACGGGCCGGCACGCAGCCGAAAAAGAAATCAATTTAGATTGTATCCTCTCTGTGTCAACAGGAGGAGCTGATAAGCGAGGATCAGGCTATGCATGAAAATCCATCGACAACTTTATATTGTGCTCGCTGCCAACTGGCGCAGCAGGAACGCGGCCATAGGAAGTAAGCCGCAGCCTTATCCACTTTAACTTAATGAATGCAGAGCGAGGAGCTATACATCTGCAGTATGTAGACAAGCCCGGGCCAGGTAATCCCAGGGAATATATTTACCATTGATCCCACAATGTGGAGAACTTAAGGGGGGAGCGTCGGCCGCTTCTAATAAAAACGTCGATTGCATTAGGATAGAGTAAGAGCTAGACGCCATTCAATAGAAGAATACTAACCGGCTATGAAAATTCTATTTAACCTATTATAGCGGCCCTGAGTTAAAAAACAGAGAATACTTTATATGACGGGGAAGACGGGGAGGATCACATTTCTTAAAGGAGAACTGGTGTTTGGCATCTTGGGAAGTCGCACAAAAATGTAACATCATTGGAAAAAAAAAACTGGTCAAATTCAACTTGTCTCTAAATTTCCCTGCTATAAAAATTCAATAAAATTAAAATAAAATTCAATAAAAATTGAAATTCAATAAAAAAAATTTTTACTATAAAAATATTTACTATAAAAATTATTTTTCTCTGCCCTCGGTTAGCTGCATCCCCCACCCTCCTGAGCATCCTGATTTAAAGTGGACCAAAACCCAGGTTGCCCCGCTGTGTGAAACCCCCCTAAAGAAACTCACCTTTTCCCGGTCCTGCGGCCATCTGTCCAACCAGCGCGCTCTGAGCCACTGACGTCAAGCCATCTAAGACGGTGTCTAACGCCAGCGTCTCTGAGTGTACTGGTGGCCGCATCCCCCGATTCCCTCTAACAGGGAGCGTGCCCAGAGACTATTGTGTGGAAAGAGACTATTGAACTGAGTGTGTACTGACTTCACGGACCTCAATCCTAAGTTCCCTTAGAATCCTAACGAATTAGTGAACAAGACCCGCACGCCGCCTTGTCCTGTTAGTGGCATGTTGGTAACAATTAATTAATTTGGATTACCCCCTGGGCAAAAGACTTCCGCAATGGAAAATCCCTTATAGATCTTCTGCCTCTATCATTTTTCAGAAGCCCTTATTCTGATTGGTTGGTGTTGGTTGGACACAAACGCAGTTGTGATGTTCCTTGACTCCTCACACCGATATCAATGAAGTCTACCATCTCCTGTACAACATGTTGAAGGACACCGCCTCCGAGCCTTACCTGCTCTCCATCATGCAGCACTTCCTCCTCATCCGTAACGACTATTACATCAGGTATTGTTGCCACCCCCATATTTTATTCTTCTCCATATTTATTTTGCAATGGCCTCATTTCCAAGCCCCACAAACAAAACTCTAGTCCTTACTATGACTCTTCTACTTCAAGGAATGCGGCATCTTGATAACGGGCCAAGGCTTTCCATCTGCCAACTCCGGCACTTGCCAGAAGGGTTGGCATGTTTAATAATATACGTGGGCTGTTATTGAGCGCCTGTGGGTGGTACAGTCCTGGTTTGTTACAATATTAAGTTGCGATAAGCTGTTTTGTTTTTCTTTATTTTGTCACTGCGCTATACCAAACGCGTCGCGTAACGTGAGGCAGGAGCGCCACTTTGTGGTTTAGGGGCATTTCTATGCAATAGGTAAAAATGGTTGACATGTTACAAATACCCAACCCAATGGGGGTCTAATGGTTAGTATTGCCTAAACTGCAAGAGATAAACACCTAACACTTAAAGAGGAACTATGGTAACTGTGGGGCAATGTGCCCACATGACCACTAGTAGCCTATCAGCGCTAGGCGTGGAGGTGGATAGACTGCTCCAAGGCAACCGTGAAATAGGACATGGACGAAGTCAGTTCCCAGGCCACCGGTTCTTGTTTTACTAGCACCAATGCTCAGCGGGGAAGCCTGAGTTGCACTTCCCCTGGTGCATATTAAAGAAGTGCTATGGTCATTTCTGACCATAGTCCGTCTTTAAAGAGGACTGCTGCCCCCCCTCCGGTTTCAGTTTGTACTCACCTCACCAGGGCATCCATCTTCTAGGTCCCTCGGATTGCGGGTGACCTCCCGATGAGCAACACCATTAGGCACTCTGCGCAGCCTCCAATCACGCGCCTGCGCAGTGCCCATGAATGGGATACAATGGGTGCCATCCGGAATGCCATGAGACTTCACAGAGCGGCAGTAAACTTTGGCGAGCATGGCTAACACTGTGCTGTCAAGTAGCAATGGTCGTCAGGGGAGCAGATGATCAGCATGAGGTGGAGGCGACATCCAAAAGGTAAGCAGGGCCCATGGGGGGGGAGCCCATATTTTTTTTTAGTCCGATGTTCCCCTTTGAAAAGACTGTAAACTTATCAGCAATAATGAGGGAGCAAAGAGCTCTCCTGGAGCCTGTCCCATGTTCCTATCCTCCATTTCCTGCAGTGGTGGGTGGAATCTGTAGTAGGGCTCCATAGTTTGCCCTTCAATTTCATTCCTCCAGGACCACACACAAAAGTGGTCTAACAGGCTCCCCGTCCATTGGCATGCTTAGCACAAACAAGCCTGGAAAGCCACAGTGGGCCTGTAGCTAGGTGTGACCACATGACTCCTAAATCTGAGCCATGATACGGCCTTCCCAGCTCAGCTGCGACCCAGAAATTAAAGCAAACTATCTGGGGTGTACATAGCCCTGATGGGGACCCATAGCCCCTACCACGGGCCTCCATCATCAGCTGATGCCACCCCCCAAACCCCCCTCCCCCGTGGACACTCTCTAGCCAGAAGGCCACTGCATGGTGCCGATAGAGAAGTGGGCCCGCGCGCAATGAGAGCACTGCCGGAGTGCAGTGCCAAACAACATACAAGGCTGCTCGTCACCCGGCAGTGCAATGGGGCCACGTGCCCCACCGACAGAGCCCCCCTTTTTCCACGGGCCTGCCCCTATGGTATGTACACCCCTGAGAACTACATGAGCTATTTCCATATAATCAAAGATGTGCTGACATGATTTGTTACACACTGTTCACATTGGGAATACGATGTGAGTAGTACTAATGTGTGCCAGGACAGGTAAAAAAGAAATGAAAATACAGTTTTAAAATTACAAAAACAAGAGGGACTGTGGACAAACTCGCCACATCCACCTCAAAAAGGAGCAACAAACAATAAATATAATACAAAACTTTATTATACAAAAATATATATATTTACACACAAAAAAGGAACACACAATCATACCATACAAGACAAAGTTAAAAAACAGCTGCATTTTCCCCAAATCATCAAATATTAATATATATCCATAAGGCATCCAAGACAGGAGCAATTGATAGCAATTAATATAACTTATCAAGGAACGGAAACCCCACAAATACCTCGCAGTTATTTAAAGAGGGGGGGTTTTGAACCATACAATGCTAAATCCCAAAACATCAATTTGCCCTAATCCACAAAAGCAAAAGAATAAAGTGACATGTGCTAAACCCACATGCTGGGTAGTGCAAAAACAATAATAAATATACAATTATACCCTATATAAAAGAAGTTTTTTTGCATATAAGTGTAACATGCAGCAGGAAACACCTGCTGTAGTAAAAGCCTCCCTCCCTGGCTTTAGCTTGGTGAGATGCCAAGAAAGGAGAAGGGGAGACCTGTGCCCCCCTCACTAAAGATGCAAGTCGGGGGGTTCCAATAGTGGCTCCCCACCAGCAGCAGATCAGTATCCACAAGGGTTCTCCGAACTGGCAGACCTGCAGAGAGGATGCCACCCAGTGGGAGACAGAATGAATTTTTTTTATAAAGCTTTTTTTTACTGTGTGAACTGGTAAGTGGTCCAGGGAACCCCTATGCCGGTTCACAGGGTAGTGATGCCCAGCTTGGCAGCTGCCAGCGTCAGCAGGTGGCATGCCGGACAGTTTGATCCAAGATGGGGTAAACTGGACCAAATCGCTAAGATGTGGGTTGAATCTATCTTCCTAGATCTGAAGCACATCACTTATTTTGACATTTCATATAAAACCATGCTGACCATATAATATACCATAGTTTTCACTCTATAAGACTCACTATTTTCCCCAAAAGTGGGTCTTATTGGGTGAATGTAAGAACAGAAAAAAGTATACTTACACGAGTCTCACACTCGCGCCGCACCCACTGGGAGGCCAGCCGTGTAGTGGGTGGACGGCCAGGGTAAATGAACGCTGTCCGCTGTCCCCGCTCTGGCTTCTGGCGCTGACATAGCCTCTCGGGTGTCAGCACCTGAGTGTTTGTGTCAGTGCGCGCCGGCCCGAGAGACGGTGACAGCACCAGAAGCTTTGTTCACTACAAGTCAGCACCATGAGTCACGTGCTAGACGCCAGCCACATGCACGCCGGTGGCCAATCAGGAGACTCCTTTCCTTGCGCTGCCGTGTAGTGAATGTAAGGATATCGGGCGTTCTGGGGGGGGGGGGATTCTGGATGCCCCCCTCCAAGCTTGTTTTTATTAGGCTGTCTGCAGGACCAACACCTATTAAAGAGAAAACGGATGAATCTTTTCTAAAAAGCAAGCAAAATAATGTTGGCATTACTCTATTGAATGTTTTAGGTGGAAACAAACTCCCCCCTTTACTGAATCACACTTTAGTGTATCTCACGTCTCATTCTGAAATAAAGCAAGAAACAGTCTTTATGATTACAAGATATTTTAAGGCAAGTTTACTGAATCGAGGCCTTAGCCCAAAGTTTCTTGAGGCTGTCGTCAGCTTGTTCAGAATATCTAACTTTTTCTCTATAGCTGTTTCAGTTAAGCAGCTCTGTGCAGTGAATCGCTCACATTTCTCTTCTCTGTGAACAGAACCATTTTTTTGTGGTACTTTGTGTATTTTACTCTAAAGAATCTTTAGCTCAGGAATTGTAGCCATTTCTATGCTGAGAACCATCTCTGTAGCTTTGCATTGTGTGGCAAGGTCATATTGGCAAAAGAAAAGAACGTCATCTATATACCCGACCATCATCAATGCTATACACAACATTTCAATTATATTTAACAGAGTAAATACTGGAAGATTACTGATCACACTATGTACTCCTTGTAAAGTTCTCCAAGCAAAGATATATTTATGATGTGCTCCATCAAGAATCTTTTTTGGTGGCTAAAGCGCCAGTTCCGGAATGCCGGCATTTTTCTGGCGCTGCCCTGTGGACTACAATTGGCGCTAGAAATCGCAGCGGCAAATGCTAACTAATTAGCTGTGTTTGTTGCACTTAGATTTTGGCTGGCCTGTGTCAGCGCCTGTTGGCAATGACTACCCGACCCATTATCCCCGGCAGCAAGTGCCATTTTGTCCCGCTGCTTTTCCAGCACTGCACAGTGTATTTAGGATTTTTTTACTCCTTAAAACGATTGGCGCTGTATTTTTTCGGTGCTGGTCGGCCTTTCATCATTACTGTTACAAGAAATCACTGCTGTCTAACTTTACAGTGCGTTTATGATGCATTTAGGTTGTTGTCCAAATTACTCAATTACTAAAAAGAAGCCACGAAAAATCATTTTATTAAAAAAAGTAAATTGTGTTGGGTACTGTTTGGTACTGTGAAAATATTTTCTGTTTCAGGAAAGCGCCTCTTTTCCTTTACCTTTGAGTAGAGGTTTGGTCTCTATAGCCCCCTATATTAAGCCTAACATGGATCTCTCCACATATTGGTTTGCAACCCTATTCTAAAAAAAAAGATTTGGCGGCATCTAGGTCCTGCATTTCCATTACTGACAAGTCCCAATGCAAGCTCTGTACAAATAAATGTGTATAATATTAATTCTAAGCATTAAACACTACAATCCAGTTCTGCCCATTGTGCTCTATGGGATTTTCACCTACAGCGCCACAATAAACCAGCGCAGCTTCAACCAGAGAGCCCGGAGCTGCAACCTTTTTGGAGCTGTGTGGCGCTGACACTTCATAAATAAGGCTTCTGGTGGTTTGGGGGTTTCACCTTTAATATTTCACATTTTATCCAAACAGCAGTTCTATTCCTCATCTTTTAGAAACCAGAAACATAATCAGATATCAGAATTAGACAGGGGCTGACTAGCCATAGGGAGAGGCCAGTTGGGCTGCTGAGATTGTGAGTGAATCTAGGGGGTTTCACAAAGAGGGACAGCACAATTCGGAAAACAAAGTGAAAATCCCGGGTTCTGTTCCTCTTTAAAGTCCGTCAATATTCTTTCTTGAGCAAACGCTCGCCGTCTCTTTATATAGAGATGCATATTAAGAGAGTTTTGGCATCAGGAAAACAATTGTCCGCTCCAAGATTTTTCTCTCGTTCCAAGGTCTGCATTGTACGAGTGATTGATCTGACATCTTGTCATGAAATCATCACAAACAATATGCGCACCTGTTAACTCTTGTGCATTCATTATATCCGCCATGACATTGCTGCGGTATTAGAACGTGTTTTCCTGCGCATAGAAGATGTAAATTCAATTTGAGATGCATTATGATTATCAAGGCTCACCATTGCCATTCTCCGTATGTATCTTTTTTTTCTTTTTTTCACATGCGCGTGAAGGTCGCTTTATCGCGTGTCAGGAAATCAATAGCTTCTTCTGTTTCTTATTTTCTTTTATTATTATTTTTTTTTTTTTTTTTTACATAAACTAATTTGGTTAAAGAAAATGAAGAGAATGGAAAAATCTTGTTGGCGTTCAGATAAAAATGGAAGAATGTTATTGATAAGAAACGGGATAAAGCGTGAAATGGATGTCAAGTATCTCTCTTAAAATCTGCATCCATAGAGGCGTGCAATCAGTGATAGAGAAACATTGGAGGAAGGAATATAGAGATACAGGCGATAAGAGGCGGCGTCATCCGAACAACACAAAATGCGGCAAAGCTTTCCTCCCATTTATAGAGATAAAGAAGAGTATCAGCTCGCCCATCCTCCAGGATGAAACCGAAAGGTGCACGGATTTGACTTTCCCAGGTTTTAATCCGGGATGCCCCCGCTGTGTTAAACCCCCAGGAAGCCCCAAAAACTCACCTAGTGGTCACCTGCTTAGACTCTCGTCCAGTGACATCATTCTGCAGACGGCTCCCATTCTAATCAACGGGGAGCGTCATGCGCACGCTCAGAATGGCTGGGGCTGCCGCACCCCCTGCATTGTGCATGCACTCCTGCCCCAGCCATTGAGAGCGTGCATGGCCGGGGATGCGACAGTGAGCTTTCCATTGTAAACAATGAGAGACGCCCACCGAATCAAGTTTTGTCATAGCAGACGGCTCTCATTGGACGAGAGCACACGCATGCTCTGTTGGAGTTTTTTGGGGCTTTCTGGGGCGGCTTCACACAGTGGAGGCATCCTGATACAGGATGCCACATAGAAAGTCCAGTTGCCGGCCGTGAAATCTTTTAGATAGAGATAAGGAAGAGTAACAGCTCGCTGGTCCTCCAGGATGAAACCGAAAGGTGAATGGATTTTACTTTCTTAGGTTTTATTCTGGGATGCCCCCGTTGTGTGAAACCCCCACCCAGGAAGCCCCAAAAAATGCACTTAGCAGGCACCTGCACCGGCTCTCGTCCAGTGAGAGCTGTCTGCTATGACAACCTCATTCTCAGACGGCTTCCAATCTAATCAATGGGGGGTGCCATGCACGCGCTCTGAATGGCGGTGGCTGCCACATCTCCTGCGTCGTGCATGTGCTCTTGCCACAGCCATTCAACAACAAGCTCCCCATTGTGAGCCGCCTGCCAAATGATGTTTTGTCATAGCAAGTAGCTCTCATTGGACGAGAGCCCATGCATGCACAGTTGGAGTGTGGGCGAGGTGAGTTTTTTGGGGCTTCCTGGGGGGCTACGACAACGTCATTCGACAGGCAGCTCTCATTATAATCAATGGGGAGTACGCACTGACGCATCCCCGGCCATGCGTGCGCTCTGAATGTCTGGGACTGGCGCATCCCTTGCATCCTCAGTGCCATAAATGTGCATGGCCGTGGATGCCACAGCGAGCTCCCCATTGTAAACAAGAGCCGCCGGACGACGTTTTGTCATAGCAGGCGGCTCTCATTGGACGAGAGCCCATGTATGTGTTGTTGGAGTGTGGCAAGGTTTTTGGGGCTTCCTAGGGGGGTCTCACACAGCAGAGGATGCCCCAGAGAAAATCCAGCAGCCGTCTCTGAAATCTTTTAGATTCCAGGCCGACCGCTGGTTGGTTTTGGTCCGCAGTCCCGCACTCCTAATTTGGTTTAACGGAACGTTTAAATGGAACATATTAAAGAGGTACTATGGAGGCCCTGAAGTCCAAAAGATTCCATGGCCATATGAGTCCCACTCCCAATCTGGGGTGCCTCGGTGCCACAGCTGCGTCTCCACCTCTCCTACTTGGTTGAACGTAATGTATTAACGAGGAACATTGCACTGTCCCAAACTTCAACCCCCTTTCAAAAAGTCCCTGTAGTTCCTATGTTATCTTTAAAAGTATTAGAGCATTGGAGATGCAGAGAAAAAATGAGGAGAAACAGTGGGTGTGGCAACAGGGATGTGATGTAAGCACACTATGAGGAGTGAGATGAGAGAGGAGGGCGGGGTTCAGAGTTGCAGAGAGAGGCAACCAATCAGGACATCTGGGCAGACAGTGGGGGGGGGGGTATTCCCGTTCTTGATCCACTGAAGGTTGATTGATGGACCAGATCAGCAGGATGGAGACTGAAAGCTAAATGGGGAAGTGATTTTCCTCACTAAGTAGACAGACAGAGAAGGAATCATAGCACTCCAGCCACTCAATGAAAGGGAAGCTACTGATATTTATTTTTTTAACTTTTGACTTGCCAAACACTTTAAGCTTTTTTTCAGAAGCTTTTCAAATGACCCAGACACTCCCCAGATACATAGATACATATAGTCTCAGACCCCTCCCATGCTGACAAGTTCAGTAAAAAAGTGTTTTTTTTTAGCAAGATTTCATGATTTTTCTACCCCAAACCAACTGCAGCAGTTTGGCGGCGTTCCACCAAAGCATTTTTCAAAGTAAATATCACTATTTTCCAAGTCATCTATCAGCATGACCACACAGAGAGAGACTCCACTCCCTGGGAGGAAACCCAAACTGAAACAGAGGTTAAAAGCCCCACCCCGGCTCTCGTCCAGTGAGAGCTGTCTGCTATGACAACCTCATTTTCAGACGGCATTCAATCGAATCAGTGGGGGGTGCCATGCACGCGCTCTGAATGGCGGTGGCTGCCACATCCCCTGCGTCGTGCATGTGCTCCTGCCCCAGCCATTCAACAACAAGCTCCCCATTGTGAGCCGCCTGCCAAATGATGTTTTGTCATAGCAAGTAGCTCTCATTGGACGAGAGCCCATGCATGCACAGTTGGAGTGTGGGCGAGGTGAGTTTTTTGGGGCTTCCTGGGGGGCTACGACAACGTCATTCGACAGGCAGCTCTCGTTATAATCAATGGGGAGTACGCACTGACGCATCCCCGGCCATGTGTGCGCTCTGAATGGCTGGGACTGGCGCATCCCCTGCATCCCCAGTGCCATAAATGTGCTTCTGCTCCGGCCATTTAGAGCACTTACATGGCCTTGGATGTGACAGAGAGCTCCCCATTGTAAACAGGAACCGCCGGACGACGTTTTGTCATAACAGGCGGTTCTTTTTCTACCCCAAACCAACTGCAGCAGTTTGGCGGCGTTCCACCAAAGCATTTTTCAAAGTAAATATCACTATTTTCCAAGTCATCTATCAGCATGACCACACAGAGAGACTCCACTCTCTGGGAGGAAACCCAAACTGAAACAGAGGTTAAAAGCCCCACCCCTTCCTGCCCACCTCAGTCTTCACCCAACACCTTCCTCTAACATTATAGGCTTGATTTACTATCTGCAAAACATCAGGCCTTCGGTAGAAGGGTACTACTTGCCGCTTCCAACCCCTAAGGTATAATTACTCGCCTAATCCTTTCCATGTGTTCATGCTGAAGGATGACTTAGAAAAAACACTGTTAGACTTACCTGTAACGGATTTTTCAGGAATCCTTCAGCATGGCCGCTTATTACCCACCCAGAGTCCAATGGTTATTTAGGTTATTTTCTAAAGACTGAAGTGGACTGGAAGAGGTGGGGCTTTTAACCTCTGTTTCAGTTTGGGTTTCCTCCGAGGGGGTGGAGTCTCTCCGTGTGGTCATGCTGAAGGATTCCTGAAAAATCCGTTACTGGTAAGTCTAACGGTGGTTTTCTCCGACTGCGAATTGCGGCACGAACACAAAATTCCTGCGGAGAATCAGCGGTCACTTGTGTTCGCCGCTTCAATTTGAGCTCCATCTACCAAGGTTTTTCCCTCGCCCTGCACACACAGCCAACACAGGAAAGACAAGAATTGCGCAAAGCCGCAAAAGTTGTAAATCCCCCCCCCCCAGTGAACATACAGCTAGGTCCATAAATATTTGGACAGAGACATTTTCCTAATTTTAGATCCATACATTCCAACAATGAATGTTGAACAAAACAATTTAGATGCAGTTGAAGCTCAGACTTTCATTCCATAAACCTTCAGCTGCCAACCACCCGCAGCCTTCCCCATATAACCATCCAGACAACCATTTCTTTGGAATGATGGAATGTAATCGGCCATAGCCTCAACAAAAATAGTAATAAATAACAAGTGCAAACTAAGTCCCCCCCATTACTAATCCGGGTCTGAGATTTCCACCACAATGGAGCTAGAAAAACGAGGGAGGGGAGACAGACCAGGCAGGCTCTGATACTTTCCGATCCGAAGAAAGCAGAAGCCAATTTTGAGCTCAGCCGCATCCCTCCTAGGCCTGGGAGCTCAACTGGGCTAACCACAAGGATCCAAATCCCCTCTTCTGCCCCTCCCCTCCCCCCACAGCTCATACACCTACCCTCCTGGCCGGTTTCAGCAGAAACAGACGCTTACTTGACTCCTCCTGTTACCCATTTTTGTGCTATCTCAGACCAGAAATAAAAAAGCACACATACCTAGAAATCACAGTAACTAAAAACATGTAATAACAACATCCGCGATACATATGCATTGACAAAATCCGTACCATAAACATCCATTTATACATAAATACATAAAAAAAACCTTTTTTTTAATTAAAAAGTTAACAAAAAGGCAGTGCAAAACCTAACCACCTTTCCACTGTGACCAATTAAACCATTCCATCACCCAGAGTGCGGGAGGGTGGGAAAGCTCGTTCCAGGCGGAGTTCGGGGGTCAAAGAGGAAGGGGAGGGGGCAACCAAGCCCCTATATACTCCCCCCCAGGTTACTTTTCCCCCATCTAGCCCCCCCATCACCATGGCTGGTCAGCTTCTGGAGGAAGCGTAGGCCAGTTATGGAGCTGCCGGCCTTGAAGGGCCGGCGCCCTTCTTTCAGTGGGTTGAACAAAAAGATTGAATAAAATGAGAAGAAACTAAAGCATGTTTTAAACACAAACCCTATATTTCAGGGGCTCAAACGTAATTGGACAAATTAAATAATTGTAAATAAAATGTTAATTTTTCTTCTTGGTTGAAACCCCTTTGTTGGCAATGACAACCTGAAGTCTTGAACTCATGGACATCACCAGACATTGCTGTGTTTCCCTTTACAGCCTTTACTGCAGTGCTTTTCAGTTGCTGTTTGTTTGTGGACCTTTCTGTCTGAAGTTTAGACTTGAACAAGCTTAATTGGGTTGAGATCAGGTGATTGACTTGTCCATTAAGGAATATTCTACTTCTTTGCTTTAATAAACTCCTGGGTAGCTTCGGCTTTATGTTTTGGGTCATTGTTCATCTGTATTATGAAATACTGACCAATCATTGTGGCTAGATTTGAGCACACAGTATGTCTCTGAAAAGCTCAGAATTCAGTCATGCGTGGAAATATAGGACCCACTTATGCTTGGCCGTATAGGACCTACTTATTCTTGGCAGTATAGGACCCAGTCATGCTTGGCAGTATAGGACCCACTCATGCTTGGCAGTATAGGACCTTCTTATGCTTGGCAGTATAGGACCTACTTATGCTTGGCAATATAGGACCCAGTCATGCTTGGCAGTATAGGACCCAGTTATGCTTGGCAGTATAGGACCCAGTTATGCATGGCAGTATAGGACCCAGTTATGCTTGGCAGTATAGGACCTAGTTATGCTTGGCAGTATAGGACCCAGTTATGCTTGGCAGTATAGGACCTAGTTATGCTTGGCAGTATAGGACCTAGTTATGCTTGGCAGTATAGGACCTAGTTATTCTTGGCAGTATAGGATACAGTTATTCTTGGAAGTATAGGATCCAGATATGCTTGGCAGTATAGGATCCAGTTATGCTTGGCAGTATAGGACGCAGTTATTCTTGGCAGTATAGGATCCAGTTATGCTTGGCAGTATAGGACCTAGTTATTCTTGGCAGTATAGGGCTCAGTCATGCTTGGAAGTATAGGACCCAGTCATGCTTGGAAGTATAGGACCCAGTCATGCTTGGCAGTATAGGACCCAGTTATGCTTGACAGTATAGGGCCCAGTTATTCTTGGCAGTATAGGATCCAGTTATGCTTGGCAGTATAGGACCTAGTTATTCTTGGCAGTATAGGGCCCAGTCATGCTTGGAAGTATAGGACCCAGTCATGCTTGGAAGTATAGGACCCAGTCATGCTTGGCCGTATAGGACCCAGTTATTCTTGGCAGTATAGGACCCAGTTATGCTTGGCAGTATAGGACCCAGTTATACTTGACAGTATAGGACCCAGTTATGCTTGGCATTGTAGGACCCAATTATGCTTGACAGTATAGGACCCAGTTATGCTTGGCAGTATAGGACCCACTTATGCTTGCCAGTATAGGACCCACTTATGCTTAAATAAACAAGAAAGATCCTGCACCACTCTGAATATAAATATGGGTGCTGGTATGGCAGAAAACCTCAACCATATGTAAGTACTTCTTATCCGTGGCTTACCAGACAAACCACAGAGAACACTTCTGCCCAAAAAAGTATATACCGCACACCAACTATGAGATACCAATAATAAATGTTTTATTTAGCAAGGTTCTACATAACCACCATGTAGTACATACGTTTAAAAAACATAAATAAAAGCCCCAGATATCTGGGGTTGGGTGGACCTCTAGGTCCGACTTTTGCATGGCAGTATAGGGCCCACTTTTGCATGGCAGTATACAGTATAGGACCCAGTTATGCTTGGCAGTATAGGACCCAGTTATGCTTGGCAGTATACAGTATAGGACCCAGTTGGACGTCGACTCTGCTCATCTCAATTCGTTTGGACCCCAAATAAAACTTCCTGTCGAATTCCAACAAGTCGTCACAAAACGAACCCTAAAAAGGAAGGCTGAGATTTCTTGTAATGAAGACACCTCCATTTTTCTCAGGCCGGCATCTTTTGGAAAGCCACTTAGGTTCCCATTGCACATCATTCACGTCACACAAGCTTCTTCTGTAACGTAGCTTTCATTCCTCCGAGACATTTGCAAGATAACAAAGGGGACAGATGTGAATTCTGAATATTCAAACACAGTCATCTGTAGATACTGCATTGTATGGAGCCATTTTTCTCTTCCCTCCCATAATAAAACACATTTCCAGCTAAGTGTCTGCTCCTCCTGACTATTGTCTTTTTTTTTTTTTCTTATTTTATTTTATTATTCGCCAGCTGACGAGGAAAGCGCACAAACCCTCTTTATTGTGTCAGGATGCGCGTGCGGCGTATCTGTTGCTGGGGAACATGTGGCTTGCCATTGTCTGATTATGAATAGATCATTTAAGCACGATGAGTAGGTAAAGACTCTCATCCCGAATTAACGGAATTGTCAATTTTTGGAATTTCTACCCCTAGAAAATAATAGGATGCAGTTGTAAAATGCTGTCAGAATAGTGTTTTTGAGAAAAGAAAGGAAGGATATACTGTAATCTTGTAATCACTGCTTACAGTGGACCAAAACCCAGGATTTTGGCTCTCCTGGGTTTTGGTCTTTTCCCCCCTGGTCACCCCGATCGGGGATGCCCTGCTGTGTGAAACCCCCGGGTCGCCCGATGTCACTCACCCTTCCCCAGTCCTACGACACATGCGCAGACTCTCGTCCAGTCAGCAAAGCTTGCATCCGCTCCCGCCCCTTCGTCCAAGAGCTCGTCTACAGCGAGTGTATCCGACCGCTCTAGCGACCGCATCCCCGCTACCCTTTAACAGGGAGCATGCCCGTGCCTGCCATTCACAAACGTCTGGTGTGGGCACAGGTCCTGCTAAAAGGATAGCGACCACTGCTCGCGTATGCGCAGTTGGATCAGAAAAGAAGTTGAGTTTTCGGGTGACCTGGGGGGTTTGACACAGCTGGGCATCCTGTATCTGGATGCTCCGGGGGAGCGAGTATGCCTGCCCTGGAGTCTCATAGACTCCAGGGTAGGATTTGGTCCACTTTAAAGCAGACCCCCAGTCAAAAATATCAAAGATTAGTCAATTTCTCCCCTAAAGCCCCCATTTGGCAATCAGTGACATAAGAAGGAGGGAATAAGAGAGGGATTAACACCATGCAAATGTTTGGAACAGCAGGTTCTGTACTTTTAAATCAAGTGAAAACCTGCACAGCATAGCTCTGGAATCTAAGGGACTCCAGGGCCAGCCATTAGCCTGCCCCCCGGGGCATCCTATAACGAGATGCCCCACTGTGTGACACTCCCCTGGGTCGCTGGTAAGCTCACCTTATTCCAATAGGTCCCGCAAGGCTGTGAATGTAGGCCACTGCATCATTGGCTTCCCAGCGTCCTTAGGTGGTCCCACACCCTACTTTCTGAATGGCGCACCCGAGCAGAGAGCAAGGGATGCAGCCAGCTGATGGCAGCAATGGTTTAGCCTAGCAATTAAGAATGCAAATTACATTTCAAATGTTGTGCAATGAGTGACTTAAAGTTATCAACCTTTTAAAAAAGGGGGTTCCTACACCACATGACTTTGAGACCCCAAAAAGTTAGTATATAGAATATTTTTATTTACTTCATATGCCTTTCCTCATAGTTAAATTTACATTTTATGTTCTATCTCAGGCCGCAATACTACAAAGTCATTGATGAATGTGTTGGCCAGATTGTTTTACAATGTGGAGGAATGGACCCCGACTTCAAATACAAAGGAAGGCTAGAAGGCGTTGACTTTAATCTTTTAGTTGGTGAGTAAAAAATGTTGCTATATTAATAACATCCCCAAAGGCATACAATACACTCAGCAGGAGAGAAGAACCCAACCCGTAGAACCTTGTCCAGTACTATTAAGTGTTTGGAGCTTCAGGTTGAACAAAGTCGGGAATGACCACTAAGCAGCCTCTAGGGGGGTACTTCTTATTTTATACCAGCAATCAGATCCAGTAGGTACAGGACACCAGGAGAACGACCACTCCTCCATGAGGCCCAAGAGACACATTTTCGGGAATAAACCTCTAGGTATTTAGTTCTCCGATGAGGTACGACTGTCTTTAGAATCATAGGATACAATCAGCAGGAGACAAGAACCATCCCCAGTACTATTGAGTGATTGGAGCTTGGGGTTGAAGAAAGTCAGGAATGACCACTAAGCAGCCTTTAGGGGGGCCCCCCTATATTGTTTATTATTATTTTATTTTATACCAGCCTTTGGCAATCAGCTCCTTCAGACTTGGTGATCCAATAGGTCCAAGTCCCCAGGAGAACGACCCCATGAGGCTGAGTGACACATTTTTGGGAATTAACCACTAGGTATTTAATTCTCCAAAGAGGCAAGACTGTCTTTAGAATCATAGGATACAGACAAGAACCCAACCCATAGAACCTTTTCCAGTACTATTAAGTTGTTGGAGCTTGAGGTTGAAGAATGTCAGGAATGACCTCTAAGCAGCCTATAGGGGGGCAGTTCTTATTTTTTACCAGCCTTTGGCAATCAGGTCCTTTAGATTTGGTAATCCAGTATGTCTAGGATACCAGGAGAATGACCACTCCCTCATGAGGCTGAAATAAACCTCTAGGTATTTAGTTCTCCAATAAGTTACGACTTTCTTTAGAATCACAGCATACACTCAGAAGGTGACAAGAACCCAACCCATAGACCCTTGTCTAATATTATTAAGTGGTTGGAGCTTGAGGTTGAAGAAAGTCAGGAATGACTACTAAGCAACCTTTGGGGGCACTTCTTATTTTATACCAGCATTTGGCAATTAGGTCCTTCAGACAGAAACCCAACCCATAGACCCTAGTCCAGTAATTTTCTGGTTTACCTATAAAGTGGTTAAGGCTTGAGGTAGAGGAAAGACAGGAGGCACTAAGCAGAGGAAAACAATGCCAACCTTTGGGTGGAATCTATTATTTTATACCAGCCTTTGGCAATCAAATCCTTCAGACTTGCTGATCCAGGAGGTCCAGCACTCCAAACGAATGACCGCCCCCACCCCCCCACCCCCATGAGGCAGAGAGTCACATTTTTGTGAATAAAGCTCTAGGTATTTATGAGTTAGTTCTCCGATGAGGTAGAGTCATAGGATATTTTTAGCAGGAGACAAGAATCTAACCCATGGACCCTAGCCCAACGGTTTACCTATCAAGTGGTTAGGACACGAGTTTGAGGAAAAGCAGGAATGGAGCACTTGTTTATCCAGGAGGTCCAGGACTCCAGAAGAATTATCAATCAAGGAGGTGGGGGAGCTCTTTGTACTGTAGTAAACAAACCCCACAAACGTGGAGAATTTTATTGTTGCTGTTGACTAGTGATTAACTGACCACTGGATGCTCTAGATGTTCCTCAGAGTTTGGGATTTGGGTACTCCCAAATCCAAATCCCTTTTTTAAGTTTGTTTTAATGGTGTGGGGTGCTTCACCCTGGGTCTGCGTGCTTGCCTGTCACACCTGGCTTAGTGGCTGGCATCTTCAGGGCTTGGAGGCCAAATGGCTGGCCTCTGCAATGGCAGCATACCAGGCTTTATGCCCATATGGGTCTTCCACATGGAGGGAGTGCAGGTAACTGGGCGGGTATCAACCAATTCCCCCTATCCACATGGTAAGTGGTTACCCTTACCCCTTAAACCCCCTGGAAGAGCACCTATCCTGAAGGGCAGAGGCGCTAAGGTCCTGCCACAGCCATTGGCCTTTGATCCTTGACGATACCAACCTCTATTCCTGGTGCACTGAGCTGGTAGGCTAGTTTTTTTTTGGAACATTTTATAAAAAAGAGATGCACAAATTAGGCCCAAATTTTACCAAAATTTGGGTCTGGCCAAACCAAACGAATTGTCAAAACTGAATTCAATTTACTACTGGTAACGCCGATGTTCCATAAAAGCTCCTGAATACAATGCTTTCTTTTTTTATAGACTCGCTGGTGGACAAAGCTCGAGTGGAGGAAAGCGAGCAGAAAGCCGCCGAGTTCTCCAAGAAGGTGAGGTGATAAATCACAGTAACTCGAGGCCTAGACAAATGACGCTCTCTCGGCAGGACACTTTGAGAAAAGTTGTTTCTCCCCTCCTCGGCTGGAGACGGCTATTGATTTGCTGTACCGGTCAATGTTTGGCAGTCTGAGAGTGTGTCAACTACACAAAGGTCAATATTGATGGATAAGGTCGGAAGGTGGAATGGACGGATTATATTTATGAAAACCAAATACCTTCCTAATGAGCTTCATGACATGCGCCCGTTAATACAATAGAGCTGCGCTTCCTCTAGCTTTATAAAATAGGCGGATTTGAAGAGCCTCTCGGCTTTCATAAATATCTACCCCAAAAAACAATGCAAAAAGTGCAATATATATATATATATATATATATATATATATATATATATATATATATATATATGCAACTTGGGGTTCCCCAAACCGAACCAAGAAAATAGTGACACTGCTAATATTAACCAAAATTTACATCTTTATTAAATTTCCACATAGCCATAAAGGCTCATTCAAAGCCATTAAAAAACATATATACATACAATGAACAAGTCCCAAGGAGGACAACATAAATATATAGATGATCTCAGGGAGTTTCACAATGCATGGCAGCAGGATTTGAAATGCTGGTTTGGTCCACTTTAAGGACACTTAGAGCAGGCCAAAACACCAAAAACACCAGCGGGAGGTACTTGGCCCTCCATTCATTTAGAATAGATAGCAGCACAATTCTGATTGGCCAGCGACACGTGGAGATCTATTCTGATTGGAGAAGAGCCCACTCATGAGCCGTGAAAGCTCTTGAGAGGTGAAATTATCGGACAGATCGGAGGAGGGGTGGGGGGGTTCACACACACACAAAGGCATCCTTACACCGAATGCCCCAGTAAGGCCAACCCAGTTGAGTTTAAAACTTGAGTTTGGGTCTGCTTTAAGGTGGACCAAAACCCACTGCGATCAGTCAGGGAATCTAAAAGATTCCCTGGCCGATTGATTCCCTCCCCCTGGGGCATCCAGAATCGGATGCCCCGCTGTGTGAAACCCCTTAGGTCACCCCATACACTTACCTTGTTCCCGGTTCAACGGTGCAAACGCGTGCTGCGGCCGCATCCCTGCTATGCCTCTAGCAGGGCGCTTGCCCGCACCATGGCCGGAACAGGCATGCTCCCTGTGGGTAGCGGGGGATGCGGCCACCAGCGCACTTGGAGGGCTTAGGCGAAGGCTTAGACGACGTGACATCAGCTTCTCCGAGCGTGCTGATTGGATGAGCAGCCGCGCATGCCCCATAGGACCGGGAAGAGGTGAGTTGGGCTCAGCGATCTGGGGGGTTTAACACAGTGGGGCATCCCCGATCGGAGTGCCCGGGGGGAAAGGACCAAAACCCAGGATAATCAAAATCCTGTGTTTTGGTCCACTTTAATGATGATACAATGTAACACTTTAGTGATACCTTTGTATCAGTGTGGTAATGCTTCTGTACAATACATGGAAAATAGGAAACCGCTGAGGATCTGGAGAGCGGAGTTCCTCTAAAAGAAAAAAATGCTCTGCTGAAAGTAGTAGGGCATGCTGGTACTTGTAGTCCCACTTGTAGTAAAGCCTAATGAGCCGGCCCGGGGGCCGCACGCTCTCTTTTATCTGAGTGACATATTGGTGGATCTATTTTAAACAAGCGACAGCTTTGAAGTGTTTCAAAGGAACTTTAGATGTTCGGCAGGAGCAGCAGGGGGAATCTGCACACGCGCGGGGCCCACGAGCGACCGAGCCAAACAATGGATGACATAACGTTTCCTGAGCCCGAGCGTCTTCGTATTGTAGTAACATGGAAACATAGAAACATAGAATTGTGATTGCAGAAGGAGACCATACGCTCCATCTAGTCTGCCCTTATCTGTATACTGTATGTTCTCTATATCTTATGTGTATACTGTATGTTCTCTGTATCTTATGTGTATACTGTATGTTCTCTGTATCTTATGTGTATACTGTATGTTCTCTTTATCTTATGTGTATACTGTATGTTCTCTGTATCTTATGTATATACTGTATGTTCTCTGTATCTTATGTATATACTGTATGTTCTCTGTATCTTATGTGTATACTGTATGTTCTCTGTATCTTATGTGTATACTGTATGTTCTTTGTATCTTATGTATATACTGTATGTTCTCTGTATCTTATGTGTATACTGTATGTTCTCTTTATCTTATGTGTATACTGTATGTTCTCTGTATCTTATGTGTATACTGTATGTTCTCTGTATCTTATGTATATACTGTATGTTCTCTGTATCTTATGTGTATACTGTATGTTCTCTGTATCTTATGTATATACTGTATGTTCTCTGTATCTTATGTATATACTGTATGTTCTCTGTATCTTATGTGTATACTGTATGTTCTCTGTATCTTATGTATATACTGTATGTTCTCTGTATCTTATGTATATACTGTATGTTCTCTGTATCTTATGTATATACTGTATGTTCTCTTTATCTTATGTGTATACTGTATGTTCTCTGTATCTTATGTGTATACTGTATGTTCTCTGTATCTTATGTATATACTGTATGTTCTCTGTATCTTATGTGTATACTGTATGTTCTCTTTATCTTATGTGTATACTGTATGTTCTCTTTATCTTATGTGTATACTGTATGTTCTCTGTATCTTATGTGTATACTGTATGTTCTCTGTATCTTATGTATATACTGTATGTTCTCTGTATCTTATGTGTATACTGTATGTTCTCTGTATCTTATGTGTATACTGTATGTTCTCCGAGCAGGGATGCCCCTGCTGTGTGAAACCCCCCAGATCGCCGAAGCCAACTCACCTCTTCCCGGTCCACGGAGCATGCGTCCAATCAGCGCGCTCAGAGTGACTGACGTCACGTCGTCTAAGCCTTCGTCTAAGGCCAGCGGCTCCAAAACCGCTGACGTCTGCATCCCCTGCTTCCCTCTAACAGGGAACGTGCTCGGGCCGGCCATTCACAAATGCCCGGTGCGGACACGCGCCCTGCTAGAGGGATAACGGGGATGTGGCCGTGGCTCGTGCATGCACCGTTGGACCGGGAGCGTAGGTAAGTGTATGGGGCAATCTGGTGGGTTTCACACACAGGGGCATCCCGATTTTGGATGCCCCGGGGGGAGGGAATCTATCGGCCCATGAATCTTATTAATTCCTGGGCCGATCGCCTTGGATTTTAGTCCACTTTAAGTTTTAATATCCCAGCATGTTCCTTTTTGTAAGCACTTCCGAATTGTTATGTAACATAGACATTATAGTTGACCTGTAGGCGGCGGCCCTTTAAGTGTCAGTAGCTATTTCTTTTACTAAGCGCGTCCGTCGCCTCTCAGAAGTGGCGGCCTGATCGGCGGCTTTGATCGTCAATTGGAAATGATGACTCTGAGCTCTGATCTTTGCAGTTTGATGAAGAGTTCACCGCCCGGCAAGAAGCACAGGCCGAACTTCAGAAGCGCGAGGAGAAGATCAAAGAGCTGGAGAGCGAGATCCAACAGCTCCGCACACAGGTAACTAATATATATATATATATATATATATATATGCTCTACATATCTATAAACTGGTATGGGGAAGAGCTTACACTCTATTAGGGTATAAGGGAGGATACAGGAGGAGAAGAGCTTACAATCTATTAGGGTATAAGGGAGGATACAGGAGGAGAAGAGCTTAATATCTATTAGGGTATAAGGGAGGATAAAGGAGGAGAAGAGATTACACTCTATTAGGGTATAAGGGAGGATACAGGAGGAGAAGAGCTTACACTCTATTAGGGTATTAGGGTATAAGGGAGGATACAGGAGGAGAAGAGCTTACACTCTATTAGGGTATAAGGGAGGATACAGGAGGAGAAGAGCTTACACTCTATTAGGGTATAAGGGAGGATACAGGAGGAGAAGAGCTTACACTCTATTAGGGTATAGGGGGGGATGCAGAAGGAGAAGAGCTTACACTCTATTTGGGTATAAGGGAGGATACAGAAGGAGAAGAGCTTACACAATCTATTAGGGTATAAGGGAGGATACAGAAGAAGAAGAGCTTACACTCTATTTGGGTATAAGGGAGGATACAGAAGGAGAAGAGCTTACAATCTATTAGGGTATAAGGGAGGATACAAAAGGAGAAGAGCTTACAATCTATTTGGGTATAAGGGAGGATACAGAAGGAGAAGAGCTTACAATCTATTAGGGTATAATGGAGGATACAGAAGGAGAAGAGCTTACAATCTATTAGGATATAAGGGAGGATACAGAAGGAGAAGAGCTTTCAATCTATTAGGATATAAGGGAGGATACAGAAGGAGAAGAGCTTACAATCTATTAGGATATAAGGGAGGATACAGAAGGAGAAGAGCTTACAATCTATTAGGATATAAGGGAGGATACAGAAGGAGGAGAGCTTACACTCCATTAGGGTTCAGTTCTTAATACTTTACGCACATTGTTAGTCTCATAGAGTGGAGAGTCTCTCCAGTTGGCCATCAGATAAATAATAGCATGCTCACTATCCCTTTAAAGGACGCTTAATAATTAGAATCTGATTAGTTTCTGTTTTTAGATCTCTGATGGTGTGTACAATCACTGGGGAGCTCATTATGTGCTTAATGAATCATACCTCGGCCCCCCGCTATGAGGACATATAGACAGAGAAGGCTTCCAGCTTTGATTAATTCATGGAATTGATGTATAGTCTTGACATGTTTTACATTTTCTGATTGGTTTGTCGGGATTGAGACTGAACACACCAATGATAATTGCCGCAAGTCACCAATTAGGACACTTACAGTGCTTTTGCAATACATCATGATGCATAGAGGTCATGTGACTATAGCCGTATATAGAGTATTTGTTAAATTGTGGAGGTGAAGAAACCTCCAGTCTGTCAGAGACATGAAAGGTCTATCAGTGACATGAAGGTCTTTCAGAGACATGGATGGTTTCTCTGGATATTTTATCATAGACATAAAGAGACTACCAGGGACATGAAGGGTCTCTCCAGCCTAGAAAAGTCTTACTGTACCTTGCAGAAACCATCATTCTATAAGGAACATAAAGAGGCTACCAGAGTCACGAATGGTCTATCAGAGACATGAATGGTCTATCAGAGACATGAATGGTCTATCAGGGACATCACATGAATGGTCTGTTAGAGACATGAGGGGGTCTATCGGGTACCTGAAGGGTCTATTAGGGGCATTAAGGGTCTATCAAAGACATTATTGAGTCTTTCCAAACCAGAAAAGTCTGATGGTACTTTTGTCACCACGCCCATTCTATCAGGGACATGAGGGGCTATCAAGGACATGAGGGACCTATCAGGTATATGAAGATCTATTAGAGACATGATGGCTTTATCAGTGACATGAAAGTCTATCATAGACATGAAGGATTTATCACGGACATTAAGGATCTATCAGGGGGCAAGTTCTATTACAAATATAGAGGGTCTGTTAGGGACATGAAGGTGCTATCAGGGACATGAAGGTTTATCATGTATACATAGGGTCTATCAGGGACATGAGGGGTCTATCAGAGACATGAGGGATCTATCAGGAACACAAAGGGGTATATCAGGAACATGGGTGGCTATCAGGGACACAAGGGGTCTATCAGGGACACGATGGGTCTATCAGGGACATGAGGGGTCTATCTGGGACACGTTGGGTCTATTGAGAGACATGAGGGGTCTATCAGGAATGCGAAGGGTCTATCAGGGACACGAAGGGGTATATAAGGGACATTGTGGTCTTTCAGGGACATGAGTAGTATTTCAGGACATGAGGATCAGTGAAGGATTTGATGGGTCGATCAGGGACATGAGAGGTCTATCAGGGACAAAAAAGGGTCTATCAGGGACATGAGGGGTCTATCGGGGACACGAAGGGGTATATAAGGGACATTGTGGGCTTTCAGGGACATGAGTAGTATTTCAGGACATGAGGATCAGTGAAGGATTTGATGGGTCGATCAGGGACATGAGAGGTCTATCAGGGACAAAAAAGGGTCTATCAGGGACACTAAGGGTCTATCAGGGACACTAAGAGTCATTCAGGGACATAAAGGGTTTATCAAGGAAATGAGGGGTCTATCAGAGACACAAGGGGATCTATCAGTAACATGAGGAGTCCATTGGTGACATGAGAGCTTTATAAGGGACATTAAGGGTCTATCTTGGACATGAGGGTTTTATCAGGGACACAAATGGTCTATCAGGGATAAGAGGGCTCTATCAGGGACACAAAGGGTCGATCAGGGACACAAGGGCTCTATCAGGGACATGATGGCTGTATCAGGGGCATGAGGGGTCTGTCAGGGACACAAAGGGTCTATCAAGGCTCTATCAAGGACTCCATCAGGGACATGAAGGGTCTATTGGGGACATGAGGAGTCTATCGGGGACATGAAGAGTTCTTTCAGGAACATAAAGGAACTATCAGGGACATGAGGGTTCTATCAGGGACATGAGAGCTCTATCAGGGACATGAGGGGTCTGACAGGTACACAAGGAGGTCTGTCAGGGGCATTACGGGTCTATTAAGGATAATAATTGTCTCTCTGACCCAGAGCCAAATTTAACCTTTGCAGAAATCTCTATGATATCAGTCACATAAAGGGTCTCCTGCTCTAATGATTCTCACTGTCTTACCTTAAAGCAGACCAATTATTATACTTTTTTATTTTTTGAGTGAACTTTAAGCCCACTTGCATGATTGTTTTTTTCAAACACTTTGGCATGAATTTTGGGTCCATTTGGGTCAAAGCTTTTTTTTTTTTGTTGTGGACTTTAGGGCTGCCATAAAATTATTGAGCAGCCCCTACCGAGGCTCATTACGCTGAGCTCTTCCGGGAAAGCAGCGCGATTAAGAACCATCTTGGGGCCGCGAGCCGCTCTGAGCTTCTAGTAATCAAGTTTCCTTGTAGTAACCTAAAGCCCGGAGAGAACTTGTGAACAATCAGAAAGTTGTTTTTGCAAATCGCATTACAATCATCCTGAATGCATTAGTGTTTAATGAGGCCGGCACTGGACAGCGTGGAGCCAGCCATTGGCAAAGCCGCTCGGGCCGCCATCAGAGCCGCGTAACAGGAGCTCGTAAAAAGAGCTCTACAGCGGGATTACTAGAGAGGCAGAGCTGACTATTTTTTCTCTCTATTTACAGATAAACCACATCACATCTTCTCAAATGAGTTTTAATCACTCCACCCTGCCCCTGGGGACCCTCATGGTCTGTTTCATGGGAGAGCCAGGGTCATTCTATCAGCAGGGCGAATGAGACGATCTTCTAAAACCTATGGGACCGGCTTAAGTGTTGTAGTTAGCTTGAGAAAGATGGTGGTTTAGCGTTTCTGGGAATCCTTTTCAACACTCATAACTGACACTCCATGTGAGGTTGGGGGAAAAATCCTTAGCGGGTCTCAGGGCTAGGGTGTGACAAGGTGTCACGCAGTGTCGGACTGGGGCCAAAAATCAGCCTGGGATTTAACCAGCCTCTGGCTGGCCGGAGACATGAGGGGTCTATCAGAGACATAAGGGGTATATCAGAGACATAGGTAGCTATCAGGGACACAAGGGGTCTATCAGGAACATAGAGGGCTATCAGGGACACAAAGGGTCTATCAGGGACACAAAGGGTCTATCAGGGACAGGAGAGGTCTATCAGGGACATGAGGGGTCTATCTGGAACATAAGGAGTCTATCAGAGACTTGAAGGGTCTATCAGGGACACAAAGCGGTATATCAGGGATGGCCCGGGATTTAACCAGCCCCTGGCTGGCTCGAGACATCCCTGCTGAGCCCCCCCACCCATGATGCTGGGTCTATAGCATTCGGAAGCTGGCGTTCTTTGGCTTGTGGGTACAGTGGGGCTGGGTACAGGGGGCTGAGAGGGAGACTAAGGGGGCAGGGATTGAATGTGGGTGTTAAAAGCAGCAGTCCAACTGGCCCCAAAGTAGAGCGGCCCACCAGGCATTGTCCCGGGTCACCCTATGGCAAGTCTGCCCCTGGTGTCATGTACAGACAACCACCAACACTACCACCTGCTGCCTCCCCAGATGAGAGGTACTAGGGAAAAACAGCAGAAGGGAAGGCCAGAGTGTCAAGTATAGATATGTTGGAGGATGAGCAGAGCTGGTATTCAGGAAAATCTGGAAGATAAGAAGGGGTTAACACGGACTGTACCTTGGGAGAACCAGCAATAAGTGACTGGTAAAATGCTACACCATGCACTGGTTCCAGTTTGGGAGTCTTGGTCTTTACCGGAGCCCCCGGCAAGGGAGAACAGATTGTGCTGCAAACAACCCGGGTTCCCACAATGGTTACGTGTAGAGATGGGCGAACCCAAACCCCAAAGTTCTTCAGGTTCTCAAACCCGAACACGGCATTCAGTCAGAAGTCTGTGTTGAAGTTCGGCATCGGCTGCGCAGCCCATTAACCCGCTTCACCTAAGGTTGCAGCAGCAGGAAGCTGCTGTAACTGACCTCTGCCCAATACTCTCCCTGTCAGCGGCAACCAAACGGTGGCGGCGGCGGCATCAGCCGGGGGTACAAAAAGATGGCCACTGGCTTCCATGAGTGAGGACACTCCTAGAGCTGCTGCCGCTGACAGGAAGTGGGTCTGGCTGAGGTCAGTTACAGCACTTCCACCGGGACACCTGGCTGTGTAAAAAACCCCCAGAATGCCCAGCTCACTCACCTCTCCTCAAGCCCACGGCACAGCCGATCGTCCAATCAGCTTCTCCCAGTGTGCATATTAATCTGGGGCTAGAGAAGCTGAATTGAACCCTAGTTGCACTTACCCACGGTCATTCAGTTGTTGTGGGGGGCATGCAGAGACGAGAAGAAAGGTGACTGATGCTGGTGCCGGCCGCGCATGCCCCGTGGACTCAGGGGAAAGGTAAGATTATCAGGCATCCTGGGGGTTTCACACCTTGGGACATCTCAGTCCGGGATGCCCCAGGGAGAGGAAGTAAGTCTGCTATGATGTCTCACTTTAAAACTCCCAGCCCTAGTTTTATTACTCTCAGCGCTGCTGCCTCAGGACTGGAGTAAATAGACAGGCAGAGAGGATAGGGTCATCGTGCATTGCAACCTTCTGCTTCATAGAGACCCAATGATGCTGGAGGAAGGTGAACCCATCACCAGTCTTTGCCCAATATAAATAGAAAAAACTAGAGCTCATGATTTAGGAAGACTAGAGTCCCACCCTAATTTTTTCTCGATTTATTGTCTGAAAAAAAAAACAATCACACGCTCAAAAGCTCAATATGTCCCACCAGAACTTAAAGCGGAACAAAACCTAACTCTGGCCTTCCCTGCGTCAATTCCCCATTGCGCAGCAGGAGAGAGAGAGAAAGAGACAGAGATGCAGCATTGCGAGTCTTAAAGCTCCCAGCCCGAGTTTCGTTACTCTCAGTGCTGCTGCCTCAGACCTGGATTAAACAGACAGGCAGAGAGGATGAGGTTGTCATAGACTGCAACCTTTTGCGTCCCAGAGACCCAATGATGCTAGAGGAAGGTGAATACATCACCAGGCTCTGCCTAATATGAATAGACAAACTAGAGCTCATGATTTAAGTAAGACTAGAGCCCCACCGTAATTTTTTCTCAATTTATATTCCGAGAAAAAATCATCACAAGCTCAAAAGCTCGTTATGTCCCACCAGAAATTAAAGCGGAACAATATCCAACTCTGGCCTTCCCCACATCCAATCCCCATCGTACAGCATGAGAGAGTGAGAGAGGCAGCATTGCGAGTTTTAAAACTCCCAACCAGAGTTTCATTACTCTCAGCATACACTCACACTCTGCTGCCTCAGACCTGGACTAAATAGACAGGCAGAGAGGATGAGGTCATAGTGAACTGCAACCTTCTGCTTTATAGAGCTGAACAAAACCCAACTCTGACCTTCCCCACGCCCACTCCCCATTGCATAGCATGAGAGAGAGATGCAGAATTGCAAGTCTTAAAACTCCTAGCCCGAGTTTCATTACTCAGAACTGGAGTAAACAGACAGGCAGAGTGGATGAGGTCGTCATAGACTGCAACACCGCTTCTTCCCAGAGACCCAATGATGCTGAATAAATCACCAGGCTCCGCCCAATATGAATAGAAAAACTAGACCTTATGATTTAAAGGAGCAGTATTGCGAATTTTTCTTGGTGACATATTTAAATGGTACTTTGAATGTAGGTAAGTGTTGGAGTAAGAATTACAAATTTAGAAAAAAATGATGTGTGTGTTGAGCAGCTGGAGACTAATAGCTCATGTATTTGTCTGCTGAGTGTCGGAACCCCACACTCTGGCCTGTTCCACGCTGAGGAGAGAGGTGAAACAATGTATCAAAGTATCAGCTGTTCAGTGCTGGCAGCCGTCCAGCATAAGATAACAACATTGCCTGGCCAGAACTTATATATCTAAAACAGAGAGAAAAGCTCTAGAAGTCATTTAGCTGATTTTGACAGTTTTCCCTTCATGTTGGCTCTGCTGCAAAATCTTTCAGATTACAATTTTCTCTCTCTTTTCTCAACACATTTTTCCATATGATCTTTCTTTCAGCTTTGTGTGTTTTGAGCAAAGCCCAACCCAGGATTTTCACTATCTGGAGTTTTGTTTTGTGCCCCTCGGGGCATCCCGACTTGGGATGCCCTGATATGTGAAATCCCCAAGTTCGCCTGTGAAAACGTACCTTTCCCTGTCCCACAGCGCATGAGCGGGCTCTCATCCAATCAGCTCTGTTTGCACGCAGATGGGGAGTCTGAGCAGTAACCTTCCTGGCCGCCCGGCCTGTCTAAATGACTATCTGCGTGAGCGCGCCAGAAAAATGGGGGGATCTGTGGTTATCCAGGGGTCGTTTCACATAGTGGGGCATCCCGATTTAGAATTCCCAAGGGGGAAGGTCAATGGCCGGGTCTTATAGACTTCAGGGTCGGTCACTCAGGGTTTTGTTCCACTTTAATACCTTTAGATTTTCCTGCACAGTTATTCAAAGAAGAATTTCAGTCGTTTTCAGCCAGTTTTGTTTATTTTGTATAGATTTTACACATTTGAGTCACCTGGTCTCATAACAAAAGCAGCACCTCACCATACACAGCCGTTACCACTGATTACAGTGTCAGCCTCTGAGGTAAAGTGTTGCTAGGAGACCAGTGGACTAAATGAAGCAGCTCACTAAATACAACCCAGCAGATCCCCCTATTCAGCAAATGGACTGAGCCATTGTCATTATACAATTTAAAAGAAAGGCAGATATTTTTTCCTTTTTCTATCGCCACATTATTTATACACATGTTAGAAGCTATTGTGTGGCTATTTCATTATTTATCTTTTTTTAATGCAAATTTCGCAATACTGCTCTTTTAAGTTAGACTTTAGCCCCACCTTCACAGAGACCCAATGAGGCTGGAGGAAGGTGAATACATCACCAGGCTTCACCCAATATGAATAGAAAAACTAGACCTTATGATTTATGTTAAACTAGAGCCCCACCTTCCCAGAGACCCAATGACGCTGGAGGAAAGTTAATAAATCACAAGGCTCCGCCTAATATGAATAGGAAAACTAGACCTTATGATTTAAGTTAGACTTTAGCCCCACCTTCACAGAGACCCAATGACGCTGCTGGAAGGTGAATACATCACCAGGCTCCACCCAATATGAATAGAAAAACTATGATTTAAAGTGGACCAAAACCCACGGCGACTGGCCCGGGAATCTATAAGATCGATTCCCTCCCCCGGAGCCACAGCCACATCCCCGATATCCCTCTAGAAATGCATGTGCCCATGCCAGGCATTTGATAATGGCCGGCACGGACACGCTACCTGTTAGAGGGAAGCGGGGGATGCGGCCACCAGCACACTCGGAGCCGCTGGCCTTAGACGAAGGCTTAGACGACGTGACGTCAGCGGCTCCGAGCTCACTGATTGGCCAAGCAGCCGCGCATGCCCCGTAGGACCGGGAAGAGGTGAGTTGGCTTAGGCTATCTCACCCGATCGGGTGCCCCACAGTTAGGGGACTGATCAGTCCGGAAATCTTATAGATTCCCGGGCCGATCATGGGAGGGTGTTGGTTCACCTTGAAGTTCTGTGAGACCTTCTAAGAATGTTACAGTTGCACTAAATATTGACTAAACGTGCAATGAATGATTAATAGAACAAGACAAACTGTAAAGTGTTCATATGATGGGCACCAATTATAAAGTGCAGTGCTAGGGCTCAGATATAATCAGGCTGATTCATTATTAGCGCCAGGTAGCGTCAGATGAGCATCTGTAGCAGGCATTTCTAGAGCGCCCGCTAGTAGTCGCTGTGCTCGGCCGTGGTTCGCTAGTTCAGAGCGATTCAGTCGCTGTGCAGCGTTGATGAATATATTGTGGGGAGTCGCTATATGACCAGTGCAGTGCTGTATGGGAGCGAATGTTAGCGACTGGTCAATGCGGCTGACTCCCACCATATTCATAAAAAAAATAACAGCCTTACACACCGCCGGCGCTCAAAAATGCTTCGCTGTAGCCCAGAGCGCCGGAGGCTGGGTGATTAAAGGCTGTTTTTTAACATGTATCCACCAGTAACAAAGCGTTAACATGAACGCATTAATGCCGGACCTGTAATATCAATTCTGCATAAATATATAAAATTAAAAAAAAAAATGAAAGAATGAAAGAATGGCTTTTTCAAGGCCAGGAGAGATCCCAACATTATTTGAGAATTAAAAAAAAAAAATATAACAAAACAAAAACCCTGTTTAAAGAGATGTAAAAGAACGTCCATTGAAATGTATGGGAGAGTGACAGGTAGCGAGAGGTAATACCTGGCGCTCTGCAAGGCTGAACGCCGGTGCTGTACGCGGAGCCTGGGATAATGATTAGGGATGAGCGAACCGGAATTCGCTCCGAATTTCAGGGAAAATTCGATTCGGCACGAACCCGAATTTTTTTTGGTTCGTGCCGATCGAATTTTCCCTGAAATAATAAAAAAAAAATGCCGGCATGATGGGAGCGGGTAGGCCGGCTACGCTGTCAGCGGGCCGGCTTCCACCGCCCGCTGACAGCACTGGCCTGCCCGCTCCCACCATGCCGGCATTTTTTTTTTCAGATGAGCGATTCGTGAAAGTTCGATTCGGGCGAACCCGAATTTCTTGGGGAAGAAGTTCGCTCATCTCTAATAATGATGAATCTGACGCTACATGGCGTTATCCCAGTCGCTCAACAGAATCCGCATGATAAATGTGTAATTGCTGCCGTGTCCGGCGTTCACCTGTCGCTACCTGTAGTTTACAAGGCGTTACCTGATGTTATACCTTCATGAATAAGGCCCAATGTTACCAATTTGGTGAAAGTCAGTAGAGATGAGCGAACTTCTCAAAAATTCGATCCGGGCGATTCGCCGTATTTCTCAAAGAAATTTGGGTTCGTCCGAATCGCACTTTAACGAATCGCTCATCTCTGGTGGGAGCGGGGAGGCCGGCTGCGCTGTCATCAGAGGACGCGTCATCAGAGGAGGCCGCTTCCACCGCCCGCTGACAGCGCAGCCAGCCTCCCCGCTCCCACCAAGCCCTGAAATGGAAGAAAAAAATGCCGGCATGGTGGGAGCGGGGAGGCCGGCTGCGCTGTCAGCGGGCGGTGGAAGCGGCCTCCTCTGATGACGCGTCCTCTGATGACAGCGCAGCCAGCCTGCCCACTCCCACCATGCCGGCATTTTTTTTTTTTATTTCATGGAAAATTCGGTCAGTACTAACCACTAAAAATTCGGGTTCGTGCTGAATCGAATTTTCCCTGAAATTCGGAGCGAATTCAGGTTCGCTAGAACCGATTCGCTCATCCCTAATAGTCAGCACATGGCGTCCATAAGGTGGGG
>CM051235.1:14338750-14468750 GCA_027917425.1 Gastrophryne carolinensis | reverse complement strand
CATTTCAACGGGCGATCCTATCCTTCTCTTTAAACGGGATTTTTTTTTTTTTCTAAAAAATCACAAATAATTCTGTGGCCTCTCCTGACATTGAATAAGCAGTTTTTTCACAATTTTATAATTTTTTATATATTTCTTCAGAAATGACATTACAGCTCTGCCATTAAAGTGTTCATGTTACAATGTTGCTACAATGTAATTCCATATGTTTTCGCTTTGTTACTAGTGGATAGATACTGAAAAACAGACTTTAATCACACCGCCTCCTGCGCTCTGGGCTTCAAACAAATATTTTTCAGCGCCAGAGATTTGTGAGGCTGTTTTTTTGCTGAATATGAGTCGGTCCCTATGAGCAGTCGCTAACATTCGCTCCCATACAGCGCTGTACTGGTCAAATAGCGACTCCTCACAATGTATTCAACATAACTGAACAGCGACTGAGTCGCTATAAACTAGCGACTCACGGCCGAGCACTGCGACTACTAGCGGGCGCTCTGAAAATGCTGCTACAGACGCTCATCTGTCGCTACCTGGCGTTAGTGATGAATCAGCCTGTCAGTGTGTGTGTCTGTCTGTGTGTCTATGTGTGTGTGTCTGTGTGTGTGCTGTGTTACACCTAACTGGCTGCAATGAGGGATGCCCCTCACTGTATTATTATTATTTATTTATTTATTTATTATTTATTTTTATTTAATTCTTAGGTGCGGTTTCCCTTTAAGGGTGTTGCTGGGGGCGTGGTCGGGGGTGTGGCCAGGTGTGGCTTAAATGTGTCCCTCTTTACAGCTTTAAAAAGTTGGGAGGTATGCTGCATGTGCGAGCAGCGTCCGCATCCCCGTTATCCCTTTAGCAGGTAGCGAATGGCCGATGTGTGCACGCTCCTTGTTGGAAGGTAGTGGGGGGCTTAGACGAAGGGGCGGGAGTGAATCCGAGTGCGCTGATTGGACGAGCAGCTGCGCATGTGCCGTAGGACCCGGGAAGGGAGATGAGGCGACCTGGGAGGGGGGGGCAAAGACCAAAACCCAGGATAGTCAATATTCTTGGTTTTGGTCCACTTTGAATACACTTACATAGACAGTGACAGTGAGCTCATGTTCTAGTCTATCCAAAAATTCAAACTCACTCTAATTCTTAAACAAAAATAAAAAAAAGTTTTAAAGGTAAATGTTTACATGTAAAAAGTAAGCGTGTGATTGGCCGGTCTTAGCCCATAGACAAGGAGACATTTTGATATACATTAACATTTTTACACACATTTACATTTTGATACACATATAAGAATGCTATGACAGGCTAACCCCAGGGAGAGGGGAGGGGCTTCCATAACCCGCTGCCATCCAAAGCCTGTTAGGATCAGTTGTCTGTTCCCCTCTCTGACCCCTGACCCCCGGAGCCAGGTCTGGATTATAAGGGGGGTGTGCCCCGGGGGCCTCCACCACTTGCCCTGCGAAGGGGGGCCTCCACCAACCTTTGGGTTATGGTCTGGTCCAGGAGACTTTTCCGGCTTTGGCCTGATGGACCAGCAATGAAACTATCAACGGCAATACCTGGGCAAGTCCTGAAAAAGTGCAGCCAAAGCCACTAGGGATGAGTGAATCGGTTCTAACGAACCTGAATTCGCTCCGAATTTCAGGTAAAATTCGATTCAGCACGAACCCGAATTTTTAGTGGTTAGTGCTGACCGAATTTTCCCTGAAATTAAAAAAAAAAATTGCCGGCATGGTGGGAGCGGGGAGACAGGCTGCGCTGTCAGCGGGTGAAGGAAGCCGGCCTCCTCTGATGACGCGTCCTCTGATGACAGCTGACAGCGCAGCCGGCCTCCCCGCTCCCACCAGAGATGAGCGATTTGCTAAAGTTCGATTCGGACGAACCCGAATTTCTTTGAGAAATTCGGCGAATCGCTCGAATCGAATTTTTGAGAAGTTCGCTCATCTCTAAAAGCCCCCACAGGGCAGGACGGAGAGTCTAGAGCAGCAAAGCCGCCGCCAGCAACGCTACAGTGATGGGTGCAGAGCTGTCACTGCACATAAGCCACCAAGCACAGCCGCTGGCAGCTCAATGCAGGGAACCAGCCGGGCGACTACACTACCCCCCACCCAGAATGGCAAAGCAGGAGTTCCCGAGCAGCACGCACCCGCACAGGGGGGCACAAGGGACTCCATCTGACCTTCCAGTAAGTGGGCGGGGGCCAGACAACCACCAATCAGCTACTTGGCTGGACTATTATTTTAAAGGGAAAAAAATACTGGATCTGGGGCCTTCACCACACTTAGGGGGTTATTCATGAAGGGATAGCGCCAGGTAGCGCCTCGTAGCGGCAGGCAGCGTCTGGTGAATTTATGAAAGCGAATCTGGTGAGCACCTCTAACAGCGCCATGTAGCGTCACATGTATTATTACAGGCGGCTCAGTGTATAGCGCCTCTAACAGCGTCATGTAGTGTCACATGTATTATTACAGGCAGGTCAGTGTATAGCGCCTCTAACAGCGCCATGTAGCGTCACATGTATTATTACAGGCAGGTCAGTGTATAGCACCTCTAACAGCGCCATGTAGTGTCACATGTATTATTACAGGCAGGTCAGTGTATAGCGCCTCTAACAGCGCCATGTAGCGTCACATGTATTATTACAGGCAGGTCAGTGTATAGCGCCTCTAACAGCGTCATGTAGCGTCACATGTATTATTACAGGCAGGTCAGTGTATAGCGCCTTTAACAGCGCCATGTAGCGTCACATGTATTATTACAGGCAGGTCAGTGTATAGCGCCTCTAACAGCGCCATGTAGCGTCACATGTATTATTACAGGCAGGTCAGTGTATAGCGCCTCTAACAGCGCCATGTAGTGTCACATGTATTATTACAGGCAGGTCAGTGTATAGCGCCTCTAACAGCGTCATGTAGCGTCACATGTATTATTACAGGCAGGTCAGTGTATAGCGCCTCTAACAGCATCATGTAGCGTCACATGTATTATTACAGGCAGGTCAGTGTATAGCGCCTCTAACAGCGTCATGTAGCGTCACATGTATTATTACAGGCAGGTCAGTGTATAGCGCCTCTAACAGCATCATGTAGCGTCACATGTATTATTACAGGCAGGTCAGTGTATAGCGCCTCTAACAGCGCCATGTAGCGTCACATGTATTATTACAGGCAGGTCAGTGTATAGCGCCTCTAACAGCGTCATGTAGTGTCACATGTATTATTACAGGCAGGTCAGTGTATAGCACCTCTAACAGCGCCATGTAGCGTCACATGTATTATTACAGGCAGGTCAGTGTATAGCACCTCTAACAGCGCCATGTAGCGTCACATGTATTATTACAGGCAGGTCAGTGTATAGCGCCTCTAACAGCGCCATGTAGCGTCACATGTATTATTACAGGCGGCTCAGCGTATAGCGCCTCTAACAGCGCCATGTAGTGTCACATGTATTATTACAGGCAGGTCAGTGTATAGCACCTCTAACAGCGCCATGTAGCGTCACATGTATTATTACAGGCAGGTCAGTGTATAGCACCTCTAACAGCGCCATGTAGCGTCACATGTATTATTACAGGCAGGTCAGTGTATAGCGCCTCTAACAGCGCCATGTAGCGTCACATGTATTATTACAGGCAGGTCAGTGTATAGCACCTCTAACAGCGCCATGTAGCGTCACATGTATTATTACAGGCAGGTCAGTGTATAGCGCCTCTAACAGCGCCATGTAGCGTCACATGTATTATTACAGGCGGCTCAGCGTATAGCGCCTCCAACAGCGTCATGTAGCGTCACATGTATTATTATAGACGGCTCAGCGTATAGGGCCGGCGCTCTAGCTTCCAGAGCGCCAGATATTACCTGTCGCTACCCGACGCTCTCCCATACATTTCAATGGACGTTACTTTTCTTCTAATTAAACAGGGTTTTTTGTTTTTATATATATTTTTTTTGTTTTCGCTGAAATAATTGTGTGACCTCTCCTGGCCTAGAAAGAGTCATTTTTGAAATTTTTTTTTTCACTTTTTATATTTTTATGCAGAATTGTCATTACAGGTCTGGCACTAAAGTGTTAATGTCACAGTGTCATAACAATGTCATTTCATGTGTTTTCGCTTTGTTACTGGTGGATATGTGTTCAATAATAGACTTTAATCACACGGCGTGTGGCGCTCTATGCCCAGATCCAGAGCGCTGACGCTGTGTGTGAGTTTTTTGATGAATATGATGTGAGTCACTGAGAGTCAGTCGCACTGAGCTGGTGCTACCTCTCACTCGCTGCAGCGCTGTACTGGTGTTAGAACGCCCAACACAGCGCCCGATAGCTTATACTAGCGGTGGCTCTTAGCGCCTCTGTACAGACGCTCATCTGCGGATACCTGGCGCTAGTAATGATTCAGTCTGTCAGTCCGGACCCCGGGCAGGAGCGAGCAATCAATGGCCGGACAGCAGAAGGGAGCGGACTACATGGACTTCAGCTTCAGTCTCCTCAAACTTCTCAGGAATGAGATCAGTGAGATCAGCTGCTTTATGGGCGTCATTAGCGTCCGGGCGGAGAATTCCTCCGCCGCCATTTCCTATGGGCAGCAATAAAAGGAGACCTAAATTCAGGGGCAATTTGCGATCGATCAGTGTTACGCCGCCGCCGCCGCCATGCCGGGAAAGGTTTAAATAATACATCACGATGATTTATTAAATAGCTCCTTAATTCCCTTTTGTTACGCTTAAAAAAAAACACCCCATAAAGAATAAAGGGGTTAAAGGGGATCAAAACCCACCACGATTGGCCGGGGGATTCTATAAGATCTATAATTCTTTCTTTGTGTCTTTCTTTATTTTTTTCTTTCTTTCTTTTTCTTGCAGTCATTTCTTTGTGTCTCTCTTTCTTTCTTTTTTTCTTGCAATCCTTTCTGTCTTTCATTTTTCTTGCCATCCTTTCTTTGTGTCTCTCTTTCTTTCTTTTTATTGCAATCCTTTCTTTCTTTCTTTTTCTTGCCATCCTTTCTTTGTGTCTCTCTTTCTTTCTTTTTTTCTTGCAATCCTTTCTGTCTTTCTTTTTTCTTGCCATCCTTTCTTTGTGTCTCTCTTTCTTTCTTTTTATTGCAATCCTTTCTTTCTTTCTTTTTCTTGCCATCCTTTCTTTGTGTCTCTTTCTTTCTTTTCCTTGCAATCCTTTCTTTGTGTCCCTCTTTCTTTCTTTCTTTTCTTGCAATCCTTTCTTTCTTTGTGTCTCTCTTTCTTTCTTTCTTTCTTTCTCCCCTTCTTCCTCTCTGGTCCCACTTACCTCTGCCCTCTCTTTTTCTTCCCCTATTCACTGCTGTAAAATCCTTTGGCCGAAGGCTTAGACGCTGTGACGTCAGTGGCTCTGATTGGACGAGCGGCCGCACATTGACTTTGATGATCTGGGCGGTTTCCTGATCGGTGGCCCCGGGGGAAAGGACCGGAACTCAGGAGAGTCCAAATCCTGGGTTTTGGTCCACTTTAACTGCAGGAAGGGACGGGCCGCTGCCGAGCTGACCTAGCCAGTCTAGTTGCCTTGACCTATGACTCCAGACATAACACGGCCTGAGACAATGAGAAACTTCCCTTCAGAATCAGATGCCGTCTGATTGGTCGTTGTTAGCAGCAGCTTCACCCATCCGGCCATTAAAGTGGACCAAAACTGTTTTTACCTCCCACTTGGGCGGTGCTGCCGGCTTAAAGGTGACCCCCCCCCCAAAATAAAAACGTTATTTCAACCACCAAAACCACATCCTCTGGCAGTAATCACCGATTGGCTGATATTTCGTATTTCCGGTTTCGCTGTGGAGTGTGTGCCCGACCTGTGTGAGTGCTGCAGGGAAGCCGAGGAGGCGGCACCAGAGAACACAGTGCTGTGGGAGCCGCCAGTTAGGGTGAGTTTCTGGCGATGCCGGGGGTTCCACACAGCAAGGCTTCCCTTTAGGAAACAAGCAGAGCTTATTATTATTATTATTATTGTTTATTTATATAGCGCCATCATCTTCCATAGCGCTTTACATAGTGTGATTACAGACAAGGTAAAACATATAGTACAGGGAACAATACTAAATTAGATGCCACAGGTTAAAACCAATGCAGGCTGATTCATTATTAGCGCCAGGTAGCGACAGATGAGCGTCTGTAGCAGCATTTTCAGAGCTCCCGCTAGTAGTCACTGTGCTCGGCCGTGGGTCGCTACTTTATAACGACTCAGTCGCTGTGCAGTAATGTTGAATACATTGTGACGAGTCGCTATTTGACCAGTACAGCGCTGTATGGGAGCGCATGTTAGCGACTGCTCATAGCGACCGACTCACACCATAGTCAGCAAAAAAACAGCCTCACAAATCTCTGGCGCTGAAAAATGCTTCTCTGAAGCCCAGAGCGCAGGAGGCTGTGTGATTAAAGTCTGTTTTTCAGCATCTATCCACTAGTAACAAAGCGAAAACATATGGAATTACATTGTAACAACATTGTAACATGAACACTTTAATGGCAGAGCTGTGATGTCATTTCTGAGGAAATATATAAAACATGAAAAAATTATGAAAAAACGTCTTATTCAATGTCAGGAGAGGTCACAGAATTATTTGTGATAAAAAAAAACAAAAAACAAAAACCCTCTTTAAAGAGAAGAAAAGGATCGTCCATTGAAATGTATGGGAGAGCGACAGGTAGCGAGAGGTCATACCTGGCGCTGTGCAAGGCTGAACACCGGCGCTGTTCGCTGAGGCTGTGAAAATGATGAATCAGACGCTACATGGCGCTATCCCAGTCACTAAACAGATTCTGCTTGATAAATGTGTAATTGCGTGCCGTGTCCGGCGTTCACCAGTCGCTACCTCTCATTAACCAGTCGCTACCTGTCGCTATCCCTTCTTACCAAGTGTTGTGAGCACAGGAGACAATAGGGAGGAGTGCTCTGCCCTTGCGAGCTTACAGTCTAAAGGATGGGGGTGGAGACAAAGGGGGCGGGGTCACAAGTGGTGGAGCTTGAGTTGGGCTGCATGTGCCATTGAAGGTTATAGGAGTTGCTTACACCAGGTCATATACTTGTCTGAAGAAGTGAGTTTTGAGGGCGCTTTTAAAGGCTTGGAGTGATGGAGAGTGGCGGATTGAGCGGATGTGGCACCGGCACCGAGAGTTGCCTTGACTCATCACTACAGAAATCCTAAAATATTTAAATATATTTTATATTTCAATATATTTTATATTTTAATATATGTTATATTTTAATATATTTTATATTTTAATATATGTTATATTTTAATATATTTTATATTTTAATATATGTTATATTTTAATATATTTTATATTTTAATATATTTTATATTTTAATATATGTTATATTTTAATATATGTTATATTTTAATATATGGTATATTTTAATATATTTTATATTTTAATATATGTTATATTTTAATATATTTTATATTTTAATATATGTTATATTTTAATATATGTTATATTTTAATATATGTTATATTTTAATATATTTTATATTTTAATATATGTTATATTTTAATATATTTTATATTTTAATATATTTTATATTTTAATATATGTTATATTTTAATATATTTTATATTTTAATATATGTTATATTTTAATATATTTTATATTTTAATATATGTTATATTTTAATATATTTTATATTTTAATATATCTTATATTTTAATATATCTTATATTTTAATATATTTTATATTTTAATATATTTTATATTTTAATATATGTTATATTTTAATATATTTTATATTTTAATATATTTTATATTTTAATATATTTTATATTGTAATATATGTTATATTTTAATATATGTTATATTTTAATATATTTTATATTTTAATATATGTTATATTTTAATATATTTTATATTTTAATATATATTATATTTTAATATATTTTATATATGATATATATTTTATATATTATATATATTAGAATGGTGGCAGTGGGCGTATGAATAGGGAAAGAAAAAGAGAGGGCATAGGTAAGTGGGACCAGAGAGAAAGAGGGGGAGAAAGAAAAAAAAAAAAACAAAAGAAGGCAAGAAAAAGAAAGAAAGAAAGACACAATGGAAGGATGTAAAAAAAAAAAGAAAGAAAGAGTAAAAGAAAGTATGGTAAGAAAAAGAAAGAAAGACACGAACAAAAGGAAGGCAAGAAAAAGAAAGAAAGAGAGACACGAAGAAAGGGTGGCAAGAAAAAAAAAGATACAGACAAAGGATGGCAAGAAAAAGAAGAAAAGAAAAAGAAAGAAAGAGAGAGACACACAAAGAAAGGATTTCCAGTAAAAGAAAGAGAGAGAGACACACAAAGAAAAGAATGCAAGATAAAGAAAGAAAGAGTGACACAAAGAAAGGAAGGCAAGAAAATGAAAGAAAGAAATAGAGACACGAAGAAAGGATGGCAAGAAAAAGAAAGAAAAAAAGAGAGACACGAAGAAAGGATGGCAAGAAAAAGAAAGAAAGAGACACACAAAGAAAGGATTTCCAGAAAAAGAAAAAAAGAAAGAGAGAGAGACACAAAGAAAAGAATGCAAGAAAAAGAAAGAAAGAGTGACACAAAGAAAGGAAGGCAAGAAAATGAAAGAAAGAGAGAAACAAAGGCAGACAAGAAAGAAAAAGAAAGTAAGAGAGACACGAAGAAAGGATGGCAAGAAAAAAAAAGAAAGACAAATAAAGGATGGCAAGAAAAAGAAACAGTGACACGAAGAAAGGATGGCAAGAAAATGAAAGAAAGAAATAGAGACACGAATATAGGATGAAAAGAAAAAGAAAGAAAGAGAGAGACACACAAAGAAAGGATTGCCAGAAAAAGAAAGAAAGATTGACACAAAGAAAGGAAGGCAAGAAAATGAAAGAAAGAAAGAGAGAAACAAAGAAAGGAAGACAAGAAAGAAAAAGAAAGTAAGAGAGACACGAAGAAAGGATGGCAAGAAAAAGAAAATAAGAAAGAAATGGAGAATGTCACATAGGGTCCTCTTGGTGCCCGTGCCACATGGGGTCCTCTTGGTGCCCGTGCCACATGGGGTCCTCTTGGTGCCCGTGCCACATGGGGTCCTCTTGGTGCCCGTGCCACATAGGGTCCTCTTGGTGCCCGTGCCACATAGGGTCCTCTTAGTGCCTGTGCCACATAGAGTCCTCTTGGTGCCTGTGCCACATAGGGTCCTCTTGGTGCCTGTGCCACATAGGGTCCTCTTGGTGCCCGTGCCACATAGGGTCTTCTTGATACCCGTGCAACATAGAGGCCTCTTGGTGCCCGTGCCACATAGAGTCCTCTTGGTGCCTGTGTCACATAGGGTCCTCTTGGTGCCTGTGTCACATAGGGTCCTCTTGGTGCCCGTGCCACATAGGGTCCTCTTGGTGCCTGTGCCACATAGGGTCCTCTTGATGCCTGTGCCACATAGGGTCCTCTTGATGCCTGTGCCACATAGGGTCCTCTTGATGCCTGTGCCACATAGGGTCCTCTTGGTGCCTGTGCCACATAGAGTCCTCTTGGTGCCTGTGTCACATAGGGTCCTCTTGGTGCCTGTGCCACATAGAGTCCTCTTGGTGCCTGTGTCACATAGGGTCCTCTTGGTGCCCGTGCCACATAGAGTCCTCTTGGTGCCTGTGCCACATAGGGTCCTCTTGGTGCCCGTGCCACATAGAGTCCTCTTGGTGCCTGTGTCACATAGGGTCCTCTTGGTGCCTGTGTCACATAGGGTCCTCTTGGTGCCCGTGCCACATAGAGTCCTCTTGGTGCCTGTGCCACATAGGGTCCTCTTGGTGCCCGTGCCACATAGAGTCCTCTTGGTGCCTGTGTCACATAGGGTCCTCTTGGTGCCTGTGCCACATAGGGTCCTCTTGATACCCGTGCAACATAGAGGCCTCTTGGTGCCCGTGCCACATAGAGTCCTCTTGGTGCCTGTGTCACATAGGGTCCTCTTGGTGCCCGTGCCACATAGGGTCCTCTTGGTGCCTGTGTCACATAGGGTCCTCTTGGTGCCCGTGCCACATAGGGTCCTCTTGGTGCCCATGCCACATAGGGTCCTCTTGGTGCCCGTGCCACATGGGGTCCTCTTGGTGCCCGTGCCACATAAGGTCCTCTTGGTGCCCGTGCCACATAGGGTCCTCTTGATGCCCGTGCCACATAGGGTCCTCTTGGTGCCCGTGCCACATGGGGTCCTCTTGGTGCCCGTGCCACATAGGGTCCTCTTGGTGCCCGTGCCACATAGGGTCCTCTTGGTGCCCGTGCCACATAGGGTCCTCTTGGTGCCCATGCCACATAGGGTCCACTTGGTGCCCATGCCACATAGGGTCCTCTTGATGCCCGTGCCACATAGGGTCCTCTTGGTGCCCGTGCCACATGGGGTCCTCTTGATGCCCGTGCCACATAGGGTCCTCTTGGTGCCCGTGCCACATGGGGTCCTCTTGGTGCCCGTGCCACATAGGGTCCACTTGGTGCCCATGCCACATAGGGTCCTCTTGATGCCCGTGCCACATAGGGTCCTCTTGGTGCCCGTGCCACATGGGGTCCTCTTGGTGCCCGTGCCACATAGGGTCCTCTTGGTGCCCGTGCCACTAAGGGTTCTCTTGATGCCCGTGCCACATAGGGTCCTCTTGATGCCCGTGCCACATATGGTCCTCTTGATGCCCGTGCCACATAGGGTCCTCTTGATGCCCGTGCAACATAGGGTCCTCTTGGTGCCCGTGCCACATAGAGTCCTCTTGGAGCCCGTGCCACATAGGGTCCTCTTGGTGCCCGTGCCACATAGGGTCCTCTTGGTGCCTGTGCCACATAGAGTCCTCTTGGTGCCCGTGCCACACAGAGTCCTCTTGGTGCCTGTGCCACATAGGGTCCTCTTGGTGCCCGTGCCACATAGGGTCCTCTTGGTGCCTGTGCCACATATAGTCCTCTTGGTGCCTGTGCCACATAGAGTCCTCTTGGTGCCTGTGCCACATAGGGTCCTCTTGGTGCCCGTGCCACATAGGGTCCTCTTGGTGCCTGTGCCACATAGGGTCCTCTTGGTGCCTGTGCCACATAGGGTCCTCTTGGTGCCTGTGCCACATAGAGTCCTCTTGGTGCCTGTGCCACATAGGGTCCTCTTGGTGCCTGTGCCACATAGGGTCCTCTTGGTGCCTGTGCCACATAGGGTCCTCTTGGTGCCTGTGCCACATAGGGTCCTCTTGGTGCCTGTGCCACATAGGGTCCTCTTGGTGCCTGTGCCACATAGAGTCCTCTTGATGCCCATGCCACATAGGGTCCTCTTGGTGCCTGTGCCACATAGGGTCCTCTTGATGCCATGAACTTTAGAAGAGAAAGGAAGTAGCGCTGTCGCCATTCTCACTGTTTCCTGTTGCCTTGACTTTTGCTTTAATTCCCAGAATTTCATTTCTTTTCCAATATTTTATTTAAACGAGAATTAGAAAAGCGCGTAATGACATAATACACGCTAATCCCCTCCCCTAATATCTATCAGCAGCACGGAGGTAAGAAATACACCATATTGCTCAAATGTAATTATTACTTACTTAATTATTAATTCTACATTTATTACATTACGCGTTACCATGGTAACTGGCTTTTCTATTAAACGCTCCACAGGAATTACGGGACTCGGCTCTTTAATTAAAGATTTTTTTTTTACTTTTTTTGTTCCTTATAACAGAAGCAAAAATCACAAAAAATCCCCAACTTTAACCCCAACCCGGCCCCTAAGTTGGACCCTAACTTTGCTCCTAAACTTAACATTAAAGTCCCAGCTAAACTTAACCAGCGAAAGGACAGCAATCCCAGAATGCAGAGCGTCATAGTCAGAAGGCACTTCATGTTTGCCGGCAGCCTGATGCTCCATGTGCCGCCATCTTGGATGTATAAAGGCTCATAACATGCAGTAGATGCAGGTAGGATGATTTTTAATGTGAGCAATAGGCTCTTATTAAGGGTGAAGGTCCTGATTAATGTGGGCAATCTGTATGTACAGGGGGGAAACATATAAGATAGGCTCTTATTCAGGGTGGGGGTCTGGATTAATGTGAGCAATCTGTATGTACAGGGTGGGGGGAACATACAAGATAGGCTCTTATTCAGGATGAAGATCCAGATTAATGTGGGCAATCTGTATGTACAGGGTGCGGGAAACATACAAGATAGGCTCTTATTCAGGGTAAAGGTCCGGGTTAATGGGGGCAATCTGTAGGTACAGGCGGGAAACATATACGATAGGCTCTTATTCTGGGTGAAGTTCCAGATTAATGTGGGCAATCTGTATGTACAGGGGGGGAAACATATAAGTTAGGCTCTTATTCGAGGTGAGGGCCTGGATTAATGTGGGCAATCTGTATGTACAGGGGGGAAACATACAAGATAGGCTCTTATTCGGGGTGAAGGTCTGGATTAATGTGGACAATCTGTATCTACAGGGTGGGGAAAACATACAAGATAGGCCCTTATTCAGGGTGGAGGTCCGGATTAATGTTGGCAATCTGTATGTACAGGGTGGGGGAAACATACAAGATAGGCTCTTATTCAGGGTGAAGGTTCAGATTCATGTGGGCAATCTGTATGCACGGGGGGGGGGGGGAGCATACAAGATAGGCTCTTATTCAGGGTGAAGGTCCGGATTAATGTGGGCAATCTGTATGTACAGGGGGAAACATATAAGATAGGCTCTTATTCAGGGTGAGGGTCTGGATTAATGTGGGCAATCTGTATGTACAGGGGGAAACATACAAGATAGGCTCTTATTCAGGGTGAGGTTCCGGATTAATGTGGGCAATTTGTATGTACAGGGGGAAACATACAAGATAGGCTCTTATTCAGAGTGAAGGTCCAGATTAATGTGAGCAACAGGATCAGCCCATAACTATTGAAGCGATCGAACATACAAGTCTCTCCGAATGTAACAAAACGTTGTTATTTTTATTTTTGTTTTTCTCTGATAAATGATAAGCTTTCACTAGAAGCCGCCTTATTATCCGCCAGTTCCCCACAATGCATTGCCAATCAGCAGGCGAATGGCCTGTAATTTCTATTAACTGCATTGACACGCCGTCTGGAGAAATATTTGGTGATGAAAACCCTTCGAAAGGCCGAGCCCGGGGAGAAAATGGCTCAGAAATGCTCAATACAGCAAAACGCGCGGCCCCAGCAGCCGTCCTCATTCGGATTTTTTCTTTTTTTTTGGGATGTTCCTGGCAATGGCAGAAAGAGAATATAATTGCGAGAGCCTAAATTATCATCACAAATCTGTCATGTTCACATTATCACTGCCGCAGAATATCCATCTGCTCAAATGATTTCCTTTCTTTCCTCATCCCGGTCACAGCGCCAAATGATCCGCTGCTCGCTGCCGCTGTTCTTGTTTTTGTTGACGGGCACATTTTATATGCTGAATTTATGCTAGTAAAAGTGATGAAATGGCTTTTCCAGTTATTGCTGCCACCAGGGGGCGGGCTGATCATTTCTGGGGCCCCATGCAACGTTGTGTCTGGGGGGCCCCTAATCAAAGGCAAATGTTGTATAGCGAAATACAATATTAACGCTCCTTGTTAGGGGATGTAGACGCAGCCTGCACATGCGCTGCGGGAGCGCGAGTGAACCCAGGGGGTTCCCATACCTCCCAACTGTCCCCCACTCCCTGTCCTTGTGTCCCTTATTGTACCTCTCTGTCCTTTTTTTGAGGTGTAACATGCAGATCTGCATCAATAAATTAGTTATTCTTCTATTTAAAGCGTTTCTGTTGTTGTAACTGTTACACCCTATATCCTATTCATCAATCAATAAGAGGGCGTGGCCTCATTTATCCCTCAATGAGGGGGTGTAGCTTCATTTACATATTGTCCAATCCTAGAGATGTAACATGCAGATCTGCATCAATAAATTATTTATTCTTCTATTTAAAGTGTTTATATTGTTGTAACTGTTACACCCTATATCCTATTCATCAATCAATGGGAGGGCGTGGCTTCATTCATCCCTCAATGAGGGGTGTGGCTTCATTTACATATTGTCCAATCCTAGAGGTGTAACATGCAGATCTGCATCAATAAATTATTTATTCTTCTATTCAAAGTGTTTCTATTGTTGTAACTGTTACACCCTATATCCTATTCATCAATCAATGAGAGGGTGTGGCTTCATTCATCCCTCAATGAGGAGGTGTGGCTTCATTTACATATTGTCCAATCCTAGAGGTGTAACATGCAGATCTGCATCAATAAATTATTTATTCTTCTATTCAAAGTGTTTCTATTGTTGTAACTGTTACACCCTATATCCTATTCATCAATCAATGGGAGGGCGTGGCTTCATTTATCCCTCAATGAGGGGGTGTGGCTTAATTTACATATTGTCCAATCCTAGAGGTGTAACATGCAAATCTGCATAAATAAATTATTCATTGTCCTATTCAAAGTGTTTCTATTGTTGTAACTGTTACACCCTATCTACTATTCATCAATCAATGAGGGGGTGTGGCTTCATTTACATATTGTCCAATCTTTGAGGTGTAACATGCAGATCTGCATCAATAAATTATGAATTTGCCTATTCAAAGTGTTTATATTGTTGCAACTGTTACATCCTATCTCATATCCATCAATCAATGTGGGGGTGTGGCTTCATTCATTCCTCAATGAGGGGGTGTGGCTTCATTCATCCCTCAATGAGGGGGTGTGGCTTCATTTACATATTCTCCCATCTTTGAGGTGTAACATGCAGATCTGCCGCAATAAATGATTCATTTGCTTATTCAAAGTGTTTATATTGTTGTAACTGTTACATCCTATCTCCTATTCATCAATCAATGTGGGGGTGTGGCTTCATTAGTCCCTTAATGAGGGGGTGTGGCTTCATTTAACAATTGTCTCCCTTTCCCACCCTGAGAAGTTGGAAGGTATGTAATTATGCTGTATTGTCCCTTTTTTCCCCAGGGTTTCAAGCCTTCATCTGGGCCTCCACAACTACCTGGAGCAGCTCCACCTCCACCTGCGCCTCCTCCACCACCTTTTCCTGGAGGGACAGCTGCTGGCCCACCCCCACCGCCGCCACCACCATTTCCGGGAGGGGGCCCACCTCCTCCACCACCACCGCCACCTGGCTTTGGACCTCCTGGTGCTCCTCCTCCTCCTCCTCTATTTGGAGGTCCAAGACCCCCCATGGCTCCTCCACCTGTGGTTTTACCTCATGGAATGAAGCCAAAGAAGGTGTACGCCCCCGAAACTACCATGAAGAGAATCAACTGGTCTAAGGTAACACTTTATATATTTCGTAGCTGTTATTCTACACCCAACAGGAGTTGTGCCGTTTGCAAGGGATTGTGGGGATTCTAGGGAACCTTGACAGACTGGTTGACTGTTGTCATAAACAAAATAAGGTACAGTATTCACCCCTAATGGAACACAGGGGGGTGAGTATTGTGCCCGTTATTGCCTTTCTAGGAAAAGTAAACAAATTAACCCCATTTACCTCTGGCCTGCAGTCATGCAGGGTCCTGTTGGCTCCGACATTGACACAGTGCTCCCTACACAGCCTCATGGGAAGAAACTCCCTACCCTGTTTCATATACATATACATATATATACATATAGTATAAGGGGGGATACAGAAGGATAAGAGCTTACACTCTATTAGGGTATAAGGGAGGATAGAGGAGGAGAAGAGCTTACAATCTATTAGGGTATAAGGGAGGATAGAGGAGGAGAAGAGCTTACAGTCTATTAGGGTATAAGGGAGGATACAGAAGGAGAAGAGCTTACAATCTATTAGGGTATAAGGGAGGATAGAGGAGGAGAAGAGCTTACACTCTATTAGGGTATAAGGGAGGATACAGAAGGAGAAGAGCTTACACTCTATTAGGGTATAAGGGAGGATACAGAAGGAGAAGAGCTTACACTCCATTAGGGTATAAGGAGGGATACAGGAGAAGAGCTTAGAATCTATTAGGGTATAAGGGAGGATACAGAAGGAGAAGAGCTTACACTCTATTAGGGTATAAGGGAGGATAGAGGAGGAGAAGAGCTTACAATCTATTAGGGTATAAGGGAGGATAGAGGAGGAGAAGAGCTTACAGTCTATTAGGGTATAAGGGAGGATACAGAAGGAGAAGAGCTTACATTCCATTAGGGTATAAGGAGGGATACAGGAGAAGAGCTTAGAATCTATTAGGGTATAAGGGAGGATACAGAAGGAGAAGAGCTTACACTCTATTAGGGTATAAGGGAGGATAGAGGAGGAGAAGAGCTTACAATCTATTAGGGTATAAGGGAGGATAGAGGAGGAGAAGAGCTTACAGTCTATTAGGGTATAAGGGAGGATACAGAAGGAGAAGAGCTTACAATCTATTAGGGTATAAGGGAGGATACAGGAGCAGAAGAGCTTAGAATCTATTAGGGTATAAGGGAGGATACAGAAGGAGAAGAGCTTACACTCTATTAGGGTATAAAGGAGGATACAGAAGGAGAAGAGCTTACAATCTATTAGGGTATAAGGGAGGATACAGAAGGAGAAGAGCTTACACTCCATTAGGGTATAAGGGAGGATACAGAAGGAGAAGAGCTTACACTCTATTAGGGTATAAGGAGGGATACAGGAGAAGAGCTTAGAATCTATTAGGGTATAAGGGAGGATACAGAAGGAGAAGAGCTTACACTCCATTAGGGTATAAGGAGGGATACAGAAGGAGAAGAGCTTACACTCCATTAGGGTATAAGGGAGGATACAGAAGGAGAAGAGCTTACACTCCATTAGGGTATAAGGAGGGATACAGAAGGAGAAGAGCTTACACTCTATTAGGGTATAAGGAGGGATACAGAAGGAGAAGAGCTTACAATCTATTAGGGTATAAGGAGGGATACAGGAGAAGAGCTTAGAATCTATTAGGGTATAAGGAGGGATACAGGAGAAGAGCTTACAATCTATTAGGGTATAAGGAGGGATACAGGAGAAGAGCTTACAATCTATTAGGGTATAAGGGAGGATACAGAAGGAGAAGAGCTTACACTCCATTAGGGTATAAGGGAGGACACAGGAGACAAAGGAGTTGCCAAATTAGTAACATATATGATTAGCTTCCATAAGTTCCCTTATCTGTGAGCGGCTCATGAGTTTGGATGCTGATGTCAGTTTCCTCCTAATGACGAGGAGTGGATCCCCCGTCACGGCGAGTGAGTGACGGTTAATTAAAAATTTCCTCTAAACAAACTGACAGGTTTGCGGCGTCCGAGACAGGCGCTGATTGGAAAATATTATTCTGCTCCTAAATAACTGTTAATGGACTCTGATGCTTCGCCACGCGGGACAGAGCGGGCTATAGATTTAATTACCTGAGCTGCAGATTTATTTTAAAGTAGGTTAACTTTTATAATTTTTATGACTGTATAAAAGTTACCTTGTGTGGGGGTGTGCATGGTGCTACTTGGTCCATGAACTCTGGGGGATGTTCAGATGCAAAGGACACTTCTGTAGGTTCCCCTATTAGGGACCCTACAAGATCTAGGCCAGGGGTTTCCAATGGTGCTGGTACTGGTGATACACAACCTAGCCTTTGGTGGTACTCCAGTGGTAAAAAGTGGGGGGACATAGATGGCTGTACAGGGCCGGCTCTAGGTTTGTGGGGGCCCTTGGGCAGGAGAGTCTTACTGGGTCCAAAAGTAGTGTGTCACGTGATGTATCACATGATGTCACCTTTCAGCTCTGCTGCCACAAATGGATCATCGCCTGCTGCTGATCACCCTCCAGTCCTTATTGCCTTCCCTATAGACACCAATCACTCTCCAGTCCTTATCACCTTCCCTATAGCCACCAATCACCCTCCAGCCCTTATTGCCTTCCCTATAGCCACCAATCATCCTCCAGTCCTTATTGCCTTCCCTATAGCCACCAATCACCCTCCCATCCCTACTGCCTTCCCTACAGCCACCAATCACCCTCCAGTCCTTATTGCCTTCCCTATAACCACCAATCAGCCTCCAGTCCTTATTGCCTTCCCTATAGCCACCAATCATCCTCCAGTCCTTATTGCCTTCCCTATAGACATCAATCACCCTCCAGTCCTTATCACCTTCCCTATAACCACCAATCACCCTCCAGTCCTTATTGCCTTCCCTATAGTCACCAATCACCCTCCAGTCCTTATTGCCTTCCCTATAGCCACCAATCACCCTCCCGTCCTTATTGCCTTCCCTATAACCACCAATCACCCTCCAGTTCTTATTGCCTTCCCTATAGTCACCAATCACCCTCCAGTCCTTATTGCCTTCCCTATAGCCACCAATCACCCTCCCGTCCTTATTGCCTTCCTTATAGTCACCAATCACCCTCCAGTCCTTCTTGCCTTCCCTATAGTCACCAATCACCCTCCAGTCCCAATTGCCTTCCCTATAGTTACTAATCACCCTCTAGTACTTATTGCCTTCCCTATAGTTACCAATCACCCTCCACTCCTTAATGCCTTCCCTATATCCACCAATCACCCTCCAGTCCTTATTGCCTTCCCTATAGCCACCAATCACCCTCCAGTCCTTATCACCTTCCCTATAGCCACCAATCACCCTCCAGTCCTTATTGCCTTCCCTATAGCCACCAATCATCCTCCAGTCCTTATCACCTTCCCTATAGCCACCAATCATCCTCCAGTCCTTATTGCCTTCCCTATAGACATCAATCACCCTCCAGTCCTTATCACCTTCCCTATAGCCACCAATCACCCTCCAGTCCTTATTGCCTTCCCTATAACCACCAATCACCCTCCAGTCCTTATTGCCTTCCCTATAGTCACCAATCACCCTCCAGTCCTTATTGCCTTCCCTATAGCCACCAATCACCCTCCAGTCCTTATTGCCTTCCCTATAACCACCAATCACCCTCCAGTCCTTATTACCTTCCCTATAGCCACCAATCACCCTCCAGTCCTTATTGTCTTCCCTATAGTCACCAATCACCCTCCAGTCCTTATTGCCTTCCCTATAGCCACCAATCACCCTCCAGTCTTTATTGTCTTCCCTATAGTCACCAATCACCCTCCAGTCCTTATTGCCTTCCCTATAGCCACCAATTATCCTGTAGTCCTTACTGCTTGCTCCGCTGCCACTACAGTCTCCATCATTGCTGTCAGTTGTCACCTGGTTCTCGCCACCTTCTGAGCTTCCATCAACTGCCCTCCATTCCAGGCCACCTTCCCCAATGTTGCTGATCATCCCTTGTTGCTAAGGGGTATTAGATGCAGCAACACAGCTGGCACCAAAAACATGGCAGCCCACCACAGGACTCCCTATGGCCAGTCCGCCTCCAGCGATTAGTTATAGTGCAGAAAGCAGGACAAGGATCAGATTATAAGTGGCAATGGATAAAGTGATAAGGGATGGAGGGAGATTAGTGGTAGCCCAGAAGACAGCGAGTACTGGAGGATGATTGGAAGCAGTGGTGGACCCTTCAGCAGAAATGGAGAAGGCGGCGAGGACCACAGTATAATTGCCAGCAATGGTGGACTCAAGTGGTAGTGGCAGCAGAGAGGGCAGAGAAGAATGAGAAAGCAGTAAGAACTGGAGGGAAAGTGGTGTTAGTGGATAAGTCAACAAAGACCAAAGGATGATGAGAGGCACTGGAGAAGATGATGAGAAATGGAGTGCAATTAGTGGTAGACCAAAATGTGTCAAGGACTGGAGTATGATTGAAAGCAGCATTGGACCCTTCAGCAGCAAAGGAAAAATGGCCGAGGCCTGAGAGGACAATTGCCAGCAATAGTGGACACAGCATGTGCACAGAGGGCAGTAAGGACTGGAGAATTGATAAGAACCAGAAAGCAATGGGTGGCAGCAGAGAAGGAAACAAAAACCAGAGGCTGATTAGTAGCAGAATAGAAGGTGCCAAGAACAATTGATGATTGATGGCATTGAACAAGGCACTAAGGATCAGAAGGCAATAACTGACAGAGGAGGACCTATTGGTGTCAAGGACAAGGATTAGATAATGGTGGCAATGGAGAAAGTGATGGAGGGAGATTAGTGGTAGCCCATAAAACGGCAGGTACTGGAGGATGACTGGCAGCAGCGGTGGACCCTTGAGCCGCAATAGACAACGTGGTAAGTACCAGAGGACGATTGGCAGCAATATTGAACTCCAGAGGCAGGGAGGGCTGGAGAATGAGAAAGCAGTGAGAACTGGAGGTCGATTGGTGACATTGGAGAAGGAAAAGGACAGAGGATGATAAGTGGCAATGGGGAAGGTGATCAGGAATAGAGGGCAATTAGTGTTAGTCCAGAAGGAGGCAAGGACTGGAGGATGATTGGCAGCAGCGTTGGACCCTTCAGTGGCGATAGAGAAGGCGACGAGGACCAGAGGAAGATTGCCAGCAATGGTGGACTGGTCAGCTGGCCAAATGCATTTTTATAGACTGAAATGTAGTGTTAGTTTTGGGGGGGGGGGGGAACTTGACATGAGTGTTTTTGACTCAAATTGTTTTAAAGTGGACCAAAACCCACCCTGGAGTCTATGAGACTTCAGGGCAAGCATAGTCGCTCCCCCCGTGGCATCCAGATTCAGAATGCCCCGCTGTGTAAAACCCCAGAGGTCGTCCAGAAACTCACCTTCATTCCCGGTTCAACAGCATATACATGAACAGCGGCCGCATCCGCTCTATCCCTTTAGTAGGACGCATACCCGCACTAGGCATTTGTGAATGGCGGGCACATGCATGCTCCCTGTTAGAGGGTAGCGGGGGATGTGGACGCTAACACTCTAGGATCCGCTCTCCTTAGACAAGCTCCTGGATGAAAGGGCTCGAGCAGATCCGAGCACGCTGACTGGACGAAAGGCTGCACATGCGCCTTAGGACCGGGGAAGGGTGATTGAAATCAGGCAATCTGGGGGGGGGGGGGGGGGGGGTTCACATGGCGAGGGCAGGGACCAAAACCCATGATAGTCAAAATCCTGGGTTTTGGTCAACTTTAAGAGTCTGTATTTAAGTAGAGTTTTGGTTAAGACAGCAGTACAGCATAAATAAATGCGCGTCTAATGGTGGGAGCCAGATACCCCAGTCTGAAACTGTTCTCAATCACAACTACTGCAAATATTCAGTGAGGTAGGGGAAAGAAAAGAGTAATAAAGAATAAAATAGTGTTAAAGTTAGGGTGGGGCAACAAGGAAGATAGAGAGAAAATAGGGGAGTGGGAGGGGGTTGAGAAGGGAGTGGGCGGCTGTGGATTTGAAGGTAAGGAAGGCCTAGGGCATCACAGGAAATTATTTAGAAATATTTTAGTAAATTATTCCTAAATAACCAATAAATTGCAAGTAAAGTAGTAAGAGTGGCCCTTAGACCCTTCTGATGCATATTTTTTATCTGCTGTAAGCTGGGAAGTCAAGTCTGGTTCCATCCCGCAGCAGAAATTGATACCAAGATTGAAGGATTGAAGGAAGATTTTAGCCCCCGGCCTGCTCAACATTGGTTTGATATTAACATTATCATAGCATCTCCATCTCCACACACTCATAACTAACTCCAGATTGATGAATATTGTGAGAATCCAATCATTCAATGACCCCAGGCTCCATTCTCCTTTCTTGTTGTTCTTCCACAATTTTATTTTCCTGTTGCCAAAGAAAATCATATTGACCCAGAAGGTAAAATGGAGAAAATAAGGTAGAAGGAACACTGTAATGGAGGGCAGTGGAAAGGTCAGAAATATTATAATATGCAAATATTGTTGTAGTCGGTGCTCCTCCAGCATAGTCGTGAAAATGGAGATTGTACTGCAGCAATAATCCAGATAAGGCTGCACACAGATAGAATAGAGACCTGTAATTTACAGATAATCAAAATCTCATGAAACTGGAAGACCCCAGAGCTACACTGTTCTTTGCATAGTTTGGAAAGCAAGACCCCAGAATCGTCACAAATTGGAGCCCAGATGGTGGAGGTGAGAGAAGGGCCTGGTAATTTCTGTTGAGAAATGCTAGGAGAGGTAAAAAAGCATAAGACAAGTTAAAAGGGTGCATCCCTGGAATAGGGAGAGAGAATGGTTAAAAGATCCTACTGTCCTTTTATTTTGTATCTTTATTTCCAAAAACTCTACTATGGTCAGAGATTCGGGTACAAGAACGTCCATTACCTCCTGGCCATAAACAGCTCTCAGCTGACTCACAGCTTTCTGCGATGTTAGGAAGAGATCAACATCAAGGTACAAGACTGGCTTTTACCTCCTGGCCAGAAACAGCTCGCAGCTGACTCACAGCTTTCAGCAACTTCAGGAAGAGATCCACATCAAGGTACAGGAACGGCTATTACCTCCTGGCCATAAACAGCTCTCAGCTGACTCACAGCTTTCTGCGATGTTAGGAAGAGATCAACATCAAGGTACAAGAATGGCTTTTACCTCCTGGTCATAAACAGCGCTCAGCTGACTCACAGCTTTCTGCGATGTTAGGAAGAGATCAACATCAAGGTACAAGAATGGCTTTTACCTCCTGGTCATAAACAGCTCTCAGCTGACTCACAGCTTTCTGCGATGTTAGGAAGAGATCAACATCAAGGTACAAGACTGGCTTTTACCTCCTGGCCAGAAACAGCTCTCAGCTGACTCACAGCTTTCAGCAATTTTAAGGAAGAGATCCACATCAAGGTACAAGAATGGCTATTACCTTCTGGCCAGACACAGCTCTCAGCTGACTCACAGCTTTCAGCAATTTTAGGAAGAGATCCACTTCAAGGTACAAGAACAGCTATTACCTCCTGGCCATAAACAGCTCTCAGCTAACTCACAGCTTTCTAAAATGTTAGGAAGAGATCCACATCAAGGTACAAGAATGGTTATTGCCTCCTGGCCAGAAACGGCTCTCAGCTGACTCACAGCTTTCTGCAATGTTAGGAAGAGATCCACATCAAGGTACAAAAATGTCTAGTACCTCCTGGCCATAAACAGCTCTCAGTCGACTCACAGCTTTCTGCAATTTTAGGAAGAAATCCACATCAAGGTACAAGAATGACTATTACCTTCTGGTCATAAACAGCTCTCAGCTGATTCACAGCTTTCTGCTGTATTAGGAAGAGATCCACATCAAGGTACAAGAACAGTTATTACCTCCTGGCCATAAACAGCTCTCAGCTAACTCACAGCTTTCTAAAATGTTAGGAAGAGATCCGCATCAAGGTACAAGAATGTCTATTACCTTCTGGCCATAAACAACTCTCAGCTAACTCACAGCTATCTAAAATGTTAGGAAGAGATCCACATCCACAAGTTACAAGAATGGCTATTACCTCCTGGCCATACAACGGCTCTCAGCTGACTCACAGCTTTCTGCAATCTTAGGAAGAGATCCACCTCAAGGTACAAGAACAGCTATTACCTTCTGGCTCTCAGCTAACTCACAGCTTTCTAAAATGTTAGGAAGAGATCCACATCAAGTTACAACAATGGCTATTACCTCCTGGCCATACAACAGCACCTTAGGACCTCACATACTGGATCTACTGTAATGTACTCATTATGGTTTATCCAAAAACTCCACCGCAGTTGAAAATTTAGGGCTCTACTAATGAAGAATGGCATGGTACAATGACAGCTACTGGTCAAACAACTGCTTGACTCTTCCCATCAAATCCCTCTGGGGACCAAAATAACTGAAACTCTATGTACTCATCAAGGCTAATCAGACAACTCTAGTCAGAGATGCGGGGTTCCACCAACAACATTTTTTAGGTGTGTCAAGTCTCCCGAGTATATGGGCAAGATATGGGTGGAGCTTCAGGTGTGCAGGCGCAGCAGAAAAGTAAAGTCCAATAAACAATTCCGAGTTCAGGGGCTGGCAGCAAGAAGCAAAGTCCAGTAAGCAAAACTGAGGTCAAACCAATTAATCCGTCCAAGAGCCAATCCAAGAGCAAGCCGGGTCAATCCGGGAAACGAGTCAGGAAACATAGAGAACGCAGAAAACAGGAATAAACGTGCATGTCCGCGACTGCGTACAGACAGCGTCGGAGATCCAGTGGCACACCTGTGCCTGACAGATGAGCGAAGAAGGTGAGGAGACTGACAAAGTGTAAGAACAACCATTACCTTTTGGCTACACAATTACTCACCTGTTTCTATCCACTTTTCATTGGGACCGTAACTAGGGGGACTACATGAGCCCAAAACTCCCCTTTAGTTTGAGAATGTCAAGGTATAAAACATCTAATACACATGCCACAAACAATGCTCAGTTCTTCCTGGCTACTTTTCTTACTTTTACTTTCTTTTCTTTGGTATTTTTATATTGGAACTACATCAGGGTTTATCTAAAAACTTCCCTTTGGTCTGGGATTCAGGGTTCCACTGATGAAAAATTGAAGATACCCATTGTTCACAAAACTGCTCAACTCATCCTAACCATTTCTCTTTGGGACCATATTTAATCAGAATGTAATCATCTAGGTTTATTAAATAAGCTCCCCTCTGGTCATAGATTTAGGGTTCTACTAACGAGAATTAAGTTGGACTGGGTAGAGGTGAGTTTGAATGGGTGATGTGGGGGGTTTCACACACCCGATTCTGGAACAAAACCTGGGAAAGTCAAAATCCTAGGTTTTGTTCCGCTTTAAACAAGGATGAATCTAAAGCCAATCACAGAAGATTTGCTTATCACTAATTACAGTGCAGCATTACTGAATATCGGGCTGGGGGGTTTTACCTGGAGCTGCACCATCTCTCCTGAAATGCTCTATCAAGCAGAGACTAGTCATCATCTTATATTTGTAAAAGCCAACTAGCTCCATGCTAGTAACACATTGTAACAGCCAGGCTCCATGCTGTATATCAATTGTAACACGACATATCCCTCATGTGATACATTACATATCAACCATGAGCCTGCTGTTACAATGTAAACAGTTCATGGCCGACCCAAAGCTTTGTGCAATATCTGAATGTGTTCTGTGATTGTGATCTATATCAGTATTAGGTAACTGTGACAAATGACTGATTAGAATTTATTAACATCCTTTTATTTACTGAATAAAATCTATGCTTTTATGTTAATTTAGCTTGAACCCCAAGAAATTTCTGAAACCTCATTCTGGGTAAAGGCAAAGGAGGATAAATTTGAAAATCCCGACCTCTTTTCCAGGTTGTGCCAGACCTTCGCAACGCAAATAAAAGGTAGGAGAATAATTTTTTTCAGTATTCTGGTTTCTTGAGTATATTTGTGACTGAATCCAAAGGATCGCTGTTGTTTTGATGCCGCTGAGATTTTTCATTTCATAAGAGATTTGCAGGGCTTGTTTTATATTGCTTCAGTGGACTTCAATCTATTCTGAAGTGTATGATACAATATACAATTTGCAGTGTTGCACAGCCCTGCTATTTTGTTTGTTTTGTTACTATTTGGTGTTCGGATCATACAGGTTGTCTGGTGTTGCGTTCGATTGTATTGAGTCCTCATTATTTTTCTTCTCCTGCCGCCGATGAGTTTGGCTGGAATCAGCAACGTCTAATAAAATAATGCAAAAGCTTTCCTGAACTAAAGGTATAGATATTCCAATGGCAAGATCGAAACGAAGGTTTGCGGAAATGTGTATTCACACACCTTAAACATTTTTAAAAGTTACAGGCGCAAACTTAAATGTATTTTATGTGATAGGGCAACACAAGATGGCAAGTATTTGTGTAAAGAAAATCATACATGCTTTTACAAAAACATGTAAAAGCGTGCCGGGCATATATATTCAGCCCCCCCCCCCCCCCAACGCAGTACATTGTAGGTGAAAATTCAGCTGCTGTAATTCTGTTGGGGGTATGACTCTAGAGCAGAGGTACTCAACCACTACTTGTAAAGGCATCCGGTGAGAGGTGTAGGTCCAGGCAGGGGGTTGTCACGGGGAGTGGATCTTTAGATTCCACAGGCAAAACTATAAAAGGCTGGGGCAGATCTGGGGGGCAGGAATGGATGGGGCAGAGCTGGGGGGACAGAGAAGGATTGGGCAGAGATGGCAGGGCGAGATGGTGGGACAGGAATGGATGGGGCAGAGCTGGGGGGCAGGAATGGATGGGGCAGAGCCGGGAGACAGGAATGGATGGGGCAGAGCTGGGGGTGACAGGACTGAATGGGGCAGAGCTGGAGGGGCAGCAAAACAGGATTGGATGAGGCAAAGAGACTGAGGAGCAAAGTTTGTGTGCACCTTGCAATGCCACTTCCTGCACCCGTAGTACTTCATATTGCAATGCTAGGCGCCAGGCAGCAGAGTCATGACACTGGCAGGGAGACTAAGCACGATCAAGTAGGGGGATCACGGCAAAACAGAAGCAACTCAGTGCACAGCTGTCAGGACAGGGGTCCAGAAATATGGTGCCGAGATCCGCATTCGGACCCCAGTCCGCCAGTTGAGTACCGCTACTCTAGAGGATGAAATGTTTGCAAAAATGTCTTTAGTGTCAGAGGCCAACGCATGCTCCAGCTCATTCTAAGCAATGCAGGCCATTATGTGTGTTGGTCAGCTGACTAGGGGAAAGCAGACTAGTAGTGTGGGCTTGTCATCTGACTAGTGGAAAGCAGGCTAATTGGGTAACACAGGTGTGTTGGTCAGCTGACTAGGAGAGAATCAATTCTGCTACTCTGGGCACTTTATAAGGAAGTCTCTGGCGTCAGTATGATGCCAGAAGATTTGTATGTAACTTTATATGTGCCTCCCTGCTCCTGTGGAAACCTGGCTTTGTGAAGATTAGACCCTTCTCATGTATGACCTTGCTCTTTCGTGGATTCTGATATTTGCATTAACACTTGGACTGCTATTCTGTGTATAACTTTGGCTCAATATTTGGAATTTGCTATCTCTAATTATTTTTGGCTTGATTATCCCGTTCAACCTCATCTTTCCTTTTGGAGCTGAACCTTTGGCTATGCCCCTTGATCAAATGCTTCTTGTCTGTCATCTGCATCTGTGCCTGTGACCCCTCACCTCAGATTACCCCCCTGTCTATGTCTTCCACTTTGCCAGGTGACCACTGCATAACTGGGGTAACCTTGACTCCCCGGGGGGCATGACCTGGGGTAGCCACTGTAGCAAATCTATCCTCCATTCCGGTGGGCTCTAGGGAAGGTAAGGGCAGCCTTTATACTCACTGGGTCGAGGTTTTATTTATATAGAAGCCTCTAGTACCTGCCTTGAAGCTGTGGGAACCTTACTTTCTCCGTAACCAGTGTTTACTCCTTGGCTAACCTTAACAGTGAGACTGGATTGATGCCCATGCCTTCATGGGCAGCGATTACCATGCCGACACTGGTGGATAGGCTATCGGATGATTTGACCCAGATCTTGCTGGTATACGGGATGTGGAAAATGTGTTCGTAATTTGGTGTTCGGGCTCTGGTTTTGACCTCGAGCTGCGCTCTCGTTTTTTGCTGTGCAATGTATCAAGCAGAGACTAGTCATCGACTTATATTCTAAAAGTCAACCAGCTCCATGCTAAAAACACATTGTAACAGCCAGGCAATAATTGTAACAAGGGCTATCCCTCCTGTGATACATTGCATATACACCATGAGTAGTCTCCGATGCCTGCCTTGAAACAGTGGGTCCCTTGCTTTCTCCACAACCAGTGTTCACTCCTCAGCTAACATTAACAGTGAGATGGAGGACGTTTGTGTGCAGCAATTTTCATGCTGGCACTAGCGGGTGGCCTACCGGATGATCTTGCTGGTATACGGGATGAGGCAAATTGGTAGGAATTGGTGTTACTAAATGCACTACATATGGGTCTGGGGGTTTTACCTCCAGCTGCACTATATTCTTATAGTCTAAAAGCCAACCAGCTCCATCCTAAAAACACATTGTAACAGCCAGGATCCATGCTGTGTAACAAGGGTTATCCCTCCTGTGATACGTTACATATCAGCCATGAGTAGTCTCCGGTGCCTGCCTTGAAGCAGAGGGAACCTTGCTTTCTCCGCAACCAGTGTTCACTCCTCAGCTAACATTAACAATGAGATAGAGAGCGTTTGTGAGCAGCAATTTTCAAGCCAGCACTAGCGGGTGGCCTACAGGATGATTTCACTCAGGTCAAATTGGTTGGAATTGGCAACATCTACATCAAATCCAGCTCTGGCCCGGATCCGAAGTCCATCACCAGTGCTAAATCCTCTCTCAAGGCCCACCAACCATCTCCATAAAGGCAGCTAAATGTTGAGCACTGATTACTTCTGCATATCTCTATGGAGATCCGCAAAACAAAAACGGTTTGTGACCCTTTTAGGAGACCATTGAGCACATGTTCTGTAGTCCCACTGTACCCATCCCTACTGCACCCCACCACCCAAGAAACCCCAGGCAATGCTCTACCTCCTGTACTATAGCCTGAGCATCATAGCTGTGGGGGGTCCACAGCCACCTCTGTCTTTTTTTTTTTTTTGGCTTTCAATGCCAGTCACTCAGCCACATCAGTGTGCAGTACATGCACCATTGGACCAGGGTAAATTGAGTGATTATTGGTGCTCTGGGGGGGGGGGGACACGCAGCTTTGGGATACTCCAAATCAGGATGCCCCGGGGGAAAGACCAGTGGCTGGTTTTGTTTCTCTTTCAGAATGACTTTCGGAATTACTCTAACACCACGATCTGTCCCTGCAATGTTACAGCCTCAGATGTGGAGCGAACTCGATTAAAAAAAAAAAAAAGTATTTTTCTTATCTTATTAACTCTGTCTTTTATAGCGCTTTTTTTTTTTTTCCTTTGCTCGGATGTATAAGCCAATTTAAACTCCATCCTCCTGTCCCGTGGTCATCGGTGTGAGAAACAGAGACAGAAAACTTTGTAATAGCAACCAACAGAAAACTGACCACTGCGGCGGTGTCCAATTAATCCACTATAGGCTGCAAGCTTCACTAAGCAAGCGCCGCTCGTGCGGTTTTAACCAGTAATTAAGAAAAGAAAACTTCAAAAATAATGACGCTGGGGGTCCTATTAAAAAGGTTTTTTTTTCCTATAGATATGAGAATCTATATTGCGCTGCCCCCCCCATACAAAGAAAAAAAACTGGCAATTAGTGGACCCGCGTAATGCTGCCGCTTATGTGAATATTCTTTAAAGTCGTTTGCTGAGAGCAACGGTTCTGCCCGGATCAATAATGAATTCACGCTGTTTTTATTTAAAGAGGAAAAAAGTGATAAATTAGGTTCATAAATTAGTTTGCCGCCGCCGCCGCCGCCACCTCTATATGCGGATGATAAATTGTGGCTGTACAGTATATAACGACCCTGCAATTAGAGGTCACTCATTCCCAATTGGACCAATTGATTGTTGTATTATTGATATCAGTTCTATGGTTCCGAAACGTATGGTTGTTGTGGTCAGTGATGACCCGGAGCACAAAAAAATGTGGTTCAGAACCCCTATGGCAGGATTGTCCCCAGTATCCGGGACTCCTGAATGCCGGCTACAAAAGCTCCGGCCACCAAAAAATGTTTGTCCTGTTATAGGGGTCCTTTGGGCCCCTTACCAGTTCACCAATGTTTGTCCTGGGCTCCTTACCAGTTCACCAATGTTTGTCCTGGGCTCCTTACCAGTTCACCTATGTTTGTCCTGGGCTCCTTACCAGTTCACCAATGTTTGTCCTGGGCCCCTTACCAGTTCACCAATGTTTGTCTTGGGCCCCTTACCAGTTCACCAATGTTTGTCCTGGGCCCCTTACCAGTTCACCAATGTTTGTTCTGGGCCCCTTACCAGTTCACCAATGTTTGTCCTGGGCCCCTTACCAGTTCACCAATGTTTGTCTTGGGCCCCTTACCAGTTCACCAATGTTTGTTCTGGGCCCCTTACCAGTTCACCAATGTTTGTCCTGGGCCACTTACCAGTTCACCAATGTTTGTCCTGGGCCCCTTACCAGTTCACCATCAGTTAAAATAGAAAAGAAAAAGATTTTTTTTTAAATAAAAAAAAGAACTCACCATTGTAGCGTCTTCCATCATCTGTCCCCCACTGGGTGTCGGCATCTCTGCAGGTCAATCAGATTGGAGGCTCCCGCCAGGCCCACCAGCCATTTAGAAGGAAGTATAGGGGACTGAGGCACTGAGATGCGGTGAGGGCTCGGGGTGAGTCGATCAGGTGACCCCAGGGTTTTACACAGCAGGGCACCTTAAAGAGGAACTTTGGAGGCCCTGGAGTCTAAAAGTCTACAACTACATGGTTTCATGCTCGGGGTCATCACTGACTCCAGGGCCTCCCGAGTTTCAGTCCTTGGGGCATTCCAAATTGGGATGCCCCATTGTGTGAAACCCCCCTGAACCCCCGGTAACACTCACCCTTTTGCAGAGCCCTCGCCATGTCTGTGCGTTCCAGTCGCATACCCACTCACCCCTAGGCGTGCGTGCACCTGAGCCCGACCTTCCTGAAGGGGCAGCGTGGTCACACCACGGCTGCCAGGTGGGCGGGGGATGTGGCTGGTGGTGGCGCTCGGATCCCTTTGGTGGCGCTCGGTTGCTTAGCCGCCCTCGGCGCCTAAGAGAGCCGAGTGACAGAGAGCTCGCTGATTGGCAGAGCGACCCACACTTCCTTCTGCGTCGTGGGAGCAGAAGGAAGTTGAAACGGGGCGGCCTGGAGGGGGGTGCACACTTTACTTTTGGCCAAACTTTGTGTCCGGTTTTCGGAACCCGAACTCTCAAATTTCCGGACAAACCCTACGTTTGCAGTTGGGGTTCGCCCGTCTCTACCGGAGGGTCACTTTAATTGTGGGTAACCTGCAGCTAAGCACAATATAAAAGCCTAAAATCTACCAGCAAAATCATCCCCAAACCCGACTTAAATTCTCACCACCCGTTAAATCTATCTATAGCGTAAGCCTAAAAATCAACCCTAACTCAAGTCCAAAAATAAAAAATGTAAAAGGTGAAATTCAAATACCACGGCAATAAAAATACCAGGGAACAATTTAAATATCACAGCGAAAATGTAAATATCAGAAAGAGAAATGAAAATCTTTGCGGCAAAGTCTGACTGGAATTTCAGGCGCGGGACGGGAGATTTCTTGTGCCCAAAATCTTCACAAAATAAACCGCTTTAAATCTGACATTTTGATCGTCAAGAGGCTTAATTCTGTCTTTAAATGATTTTTAAAGTGGACCTCCAGAGGAACATCGCACAAGGCATTGTGGTGCTGGGGGCAGGGCCCCAGGTTTATGTGGGCCCTCAGGCGGCATGGTCTCAGTGGGCCCCTTTTGAGGTGAAGACTCGCAGGTCAGGGGTCTATAAATTCCATGGCATAGAACAGGGTGCAAGATCCAGCCTCTGTGCCCACCCCCCCGCCCTGCAGGCTACAAACCCGCACTTGCCTGCCCCTAAGGCTTGTGAACTGGTATAGGGTTGAATGTAAAAAAAAAAAACAAACACAGAAAAAATGATTTTATTAGTTTTTTAATACTTACCTCTTCACCGACTGGGCTCCTCCGTGGTGAGGAGAGGGTGAAATACGAGGGATCGCGGAGTAAAAGTTTTTGGTTTTTTCTACAGTTTTGTGCCAGCTGCCAGTAGGTGGGGGTGGGGGCCCTCGGCAGCTGGTATTGTGACATGTGAGAGCAAAGACTTCTTCGTTCGTTCCACGTTCGCGGTGCATGCGCAAGCAGTGGCCGCAACCCCGCTATCCCTCTAGCGCTCGCGCACCCCGTTAGAGGGAAGTGGGGGATGCCGCCACCAGTGAATCAGATCCGCTCACGTTAGACGAAGGCTTAGACGAGCTGACGTGAGCAGATCTCAGAGCGCCGATTGGACCATTGGCTGCGCATGTGTCATAGGACAGAGGAAGGGGGAGTGCGATCGAACAACCTGGGGGGTTTCATACAGCAGGGCATCCCCGATCGAACCCCCCTGAGCACACTTTGGAAGGCCTTGGCCTTATTGAGCTCAGCATCCCCAATCGCATGCACCATTCGCCCAGGCTTCAGTTTTACCCGCCGCGGCTTTTGTATCTTCCTCACGTCCTCCTTTCCTGTGCAACACAAAGTGGAGAGATGTGAGAAAAAAAAACTATTGATCTCAGCGCTCTTATTTTGCTTTCGTCTTGTTCTGTCGACGCAGGTCAGCGCCCTCGTGCCACTCGTCAGGACGCAATTTTTTGTTGCCATGGTAACAATACAAGCAAAAGGGAAATGCAAGAAAACCGTTGAATAGACGGATATTTAGTAAAATGCGTCGAGCTCTACATCTTAATCTCATCCCACCCCCAGGGGGATTTTAAAGTGGACCAAAACCCAGGATTTTGACTATCCTGGTTTCTGGTCCTTGTCCCCGGGGCACCACGATCGGGGATGTGTGAAACCCCCCAGGTCGCCCGAACAAACTCACCTCTTACTGGTCCTACTACGCATGTGCGGCCGCTCATCCAATCAGAGCGCTTGGATCTGCTTGAGCCCCTACGCCCAGGAGCTTGCCTAAGGCAAGAGGATACAAGCGCGCTGGCAACCACATCCCCTGCTTCCCTCTAACAGGGAGCGCCCGTGCCCGCCATTCACAAATGCCTGGCACGTGCATGCTCCCTGCTAGCGGGATAGCAGGAATGCGTCCGCTGCTCGTGCATGCGCCCTTGGATCGGGAAAGAAGGTGAGTTTATGGGCGACCTGGAGGATTTCACACAGCGGGGCATCCCAAATCGGAAAGGGGAGGGAATCGATCGGCCCGGGAATTTATAGATCATATAGTGAGGGACAGCTAGTTATTTTAAACACCCTTTTCAGGGCAGTTTCAGTAAATGCAAGTGTATACTTAGACCTCTGACCCCTGTTTCAAAATTATAATGTTATTTTAATTATTTTTATTTAATTAAATATTAATAATAATTTTTTATTTTTTATTTATGTTATTTTTTTAAGTACTTTCCAGGGAATTTGTCCTGTTATCGCCCCTATTTTGCAGCCCTCTGCCCCATTTTACAGTCATTTTTGGGTCACCAAGTTAAGGTCCCCATTGATTTCAATAGGGGTTTGGGTTCAGGTTCGGGTCAAGTTTTGTTCAGAGTTCGGCAGAGCTTGCTGAACCCGAATCCCTACGGGTTCCCTCAACCCTAGTCATTATACCTTCCCCCCAAACCACTCATGTCTAGAAAAATTCCCTGCACGAATGCAGTATATACTTAGCAAAATAAACTTGAACTTGATTTGTTTTAAAGAGGATATTTTCTGATGTTCCTCTCTAAACATCCTTCCTCCCTCACTGCCTTTTGGATGTCAGCGATATATAAAACGCTAAAACATCCGGCAGCATTCCTGGCCCCTTTGCACCCCCCCCCCCTCCCCCTAAGCCGTCCCAGAGTGAAGGCTGCAAGCCTTAGCCATACTCACCCTTTTCCATCCCTCTTCAAATGCCCCGCGACGCTCTTCATTGCCTATGCAGTGACACTGCACATGCGCAAGATCTGAGAGGTAACGCAAAGCATGATGGGATGGCAAGATGGCGCTGCCCATCAGAGCCAGCACAGGACAGAGGAATTCCCGCAGCACAATGCGATCGGACAGGTTGTTTTATCATTTTAAATTGTTAAACCGGAGGGACAGGGGGGCCGAGCAAGCCAGGTTTGGGGAGTCTTTATTAACTCCCCAATACCTGCAATGTTTCTTTTTAAACCGGACCTTCAGCGTGATTTAATGAAAAGCCCAAAACTCTTAAAAAACGGTTCCCCAGCATCTAAAATTAATATATTTTACGTTTTTAGTCACTAACTTATTATTCTTTCCCCCACTGGGCTGCAACTCTGTTCAGGAATTTAGGATACGGGCGCCGCCATCTTGACTCAGAAGCATCACACTTACTGGGGAGAGGAGAGTGGGATAAGATACAGGGGGGTGGGTTATAGCTGTGCTTTGCTCAGACAGAGCAGAGCTGGGGTCAGGTAAAGGTCAGCAGTCCCAGAATGCAGAGCAGCACAGTCAGGAGGCACTTCCTGTTTGCAGGCTGCCTGATAAGATGGCGGCTTCCATAAGCCACCATCTTGGATGTTTAAAGGCTCATAACATGCAGTAGATGCAGGTAGGATGATTTTTAATGTGGCCAATCTGTATGTACAGGGTGTGGGAAACATATAAGATAGGCTCTTATTCGGGGTGAAGGTCCGGATTAATGTGAGCAATCTGTATGTACAGGGTGTGGGAAACAAATAAGATAGACTCTTATTCAGAGTGAAGGTCTGGATTAATGTGGGCAATCTGTATGTACAGGGTGTGGGAAACATATAAGATAGACTCTTATTCAGAGTGAAGGTCCGCTTTAAGCTGGATGTCCTTCCAATGCATTTCACATGCAGCTTCTTCAGGGAAGGCTGAAGTCTGTGTTCGGGTTTGGGAAGCCGTACTCGCAAAAATACGTACAAGCCTGAACTTTGTGGTTCGGGTTCTCCCATCAATATCCCTCTATTCTCCGGCATTTAACTCGGCCTAGACAAGCATGGTAATAAGTCTAATTCCGAAACCATGGTCGGAACAAGCTTCACTAATTGATGACACGATCGCCACGCTTCCTCTTGTTTATCACTTTTCAGCATCTTTGGGTTTTTTTTTTCCTAATCCTAAACTCAATACGGTCGGCTGACCTCACCATGCCTGACAGGAGCATTAAAAGCTTATGATGATGGATGATGAGGCCTAATAATTAACAATCAGTCTCTGCTAGAACGCCGGCGATGCTGTCAGCAATTCCGGGGTTCCGTAAGAAGGAAGAACGCGCCGCATATTAGAGCTGAAGCGTCTGTGAGGAAGACCTCCAGTTACCACCAGCTCCGCGACTCTGAACCCCCTTTCCCCCTGACCTGAAGGAGAATCCTTATCTTCTTTCTCTGGTCATAAATTTCCTTCCCTCTTTTCTCTCATTCCTACTTTGATTCCCTTTCTGACCCTTGTTTTTTATTCTCTCTTTCTTTTTATTTTAGTTCCTTCTGCTTTTTATGGTTTTGCTATACTTATGTCTACCTTTTTATTATTTCTTTTCATTTTTCTTTTTTTTCTTAAAATGAAGCAGACCCTCTGAGTGCCCCTGTGTGCCCCCACCTGCCCTCCTTGTCTGATGATGCCAGGTTGGTGGCTCGGTCGTTATTTTATTTCCGATTTTCTAAGAATAGAGATGGAACCAGTAATTAATGATGTTGTCAACAGGGTCAGACTGGAGCACCATGGGCCCACCAGAGGAAATCATTCTTGGGGTCCTTCAGAGGAAATCATTTTTGGGGGCCACCAGAGAAAATCATTCTTGGGGCCACCAGAGGAAATCATTCTTTGAGCCACTAGAGGGAATCATTCTTGGGGCCACCAGAGGAAAACATTCTTTGGGCCACCAGAGGAAATCATTCTTGGGGCCACCAGAGGAAAACATTCTTTGGGCCACCAGAGGAAATCATTCTTGGGGCCACCAGAGGAAATCATTCTTGGGGCCACCAGAGGAAATCATTCTTGGGGCCACCAGAGGAAATCATTCTTGGGGCCACCAGAGGAAATCATTCTTGGAGCCACCAGAGGAAATCATTCTTGGAGCCACTAGAGGGAATCATTCTTGGGGCCACCAGAGAAAATCACTCTTGGGGGCCACCAGAGAAAATCATTCTTGGGGCCACCAGAGGAAATCATTCTTGGGGCCACCAGAGGAAATCATTCTTGGGGCCACCAGAGGAAATCATTCTTGGGGCCACCAGAGGAAATCATTCTTGGGACCACCAGAGGAAATCATTCTTGGGACCACCAGAGGAAATCATTCTTGGGGTCCTTCAGAGGAAATCACTCTTGGGGGCCACCAGAGGAAATCATTCTTGGGGCCACCAGAGGAAATCATTCTTGGAGCCACTAGAGGGAATCATTCTTGGGGGCCACCAGAGAAAATCATTCTTGGGGCCACCAGAGGAAATCATTCTTGGGGCCACCAGAGGAAATCATTCTTGGGGCCACCAGAGGAAATCATTCTTGGGGCCACCAGAGGGAATAATTCTTGGGACCACCAGAGAAAATCATTCTTGGGGCCCCACCAGAGGGAATAATTCTTGGGACCACCAGACAAAATCATTCTTGGGGCCACCAGAGGAAATCATTCTTGGGACCCCACCAGAGGGAATAATTCTTGGGACCACCAGAGGAAATCATTCTTGGGGCCACCAGAGGAAATCATTCTTGGGGCCACCAGAGGAAATTATTCTTGGGGCCACCAGAGGAAATCATTCTTGGGGCCACCAGAGGAAATCATTCTTGGGACCACCAGAGGAAATCATACTTGGGACCATCAGAGGAAATCATTCTTGGGAGCCACTAGAGGAAATCATTCTTTTAATCATTTTTTTAGTAAATCATTTTTTTAGTAAATACTGGATGGGACAAAAGTCACAACACTTTTAAGTCTTCTATGTTTCCATAATAGAGTCGATAAATACAAAAGCACTGGTGATGCAGCTTGAAGTGTTAGGGCTGAGTGTTGCCCCCTTTTTCTACCCCTAAAATGTAAATGATTGATAACAAGAGCGCATACAACAAAAAATAAAAAGAAGAGATTTTCTGCTGAGTTTCTCTATAAATCCCTGAGACTTGATAAACACCTCTTTGGATAGAACAGTCAGGGTGATGTTATGCTCTTTGACAGCTTAAACGCTGTGCTATGACAAGGGAACAGGATTCGACGTTCAGCTTAATGTCGCACTGCAGGAAGAATTTCATAACTTTAGAGTGTCCTGGATTTCTGGGAACAAAAATAATAAATTCCTGTTGCAGTTTGAGCCACTGCCGTCGGTTTTACAGTCATAAACCTCAGAGGGGGCCCCCGAGCTTCTTCTACTTGACAGAAGATTCAGCGCTCTGTTCGGTTCGGCTTCAGATAAATGTTCCCTAAAATTCAGGATTTGGATACTCCCAAATTTAAAGCGCATGAAGTCTATAAAAGGGAGAAATCCCCACTCAACCACAAAAAAACAGGGTGCCGTTCCCACTCGGGACATACCAGCCTAGCACACCATGCATAGTGGCGGTATGCCCAGGGCTCCCACCACTCAGGAGCTACCAGCCTAGCACACCATGCATAGTGGCGGTATGCCCAGGCCTCCCACCACTCAGGGGCCACCAGCCTAGACCAACAAGCATGGCGGCGGTATGCCCCGGGCTCCCACCACTCAGGGGCTAACAGCCTAGCACACCATGCATAGCGGTGGTATTCCCAGGCCTCCCACCACTCAGGAAGTACCAGCCTAGCACACCAAGCATAGTGGCAGTATGCCAGAGCTGAAATGCTAAATGGATGGCCCTTTGACACGGCTGACTCCAGAACTGAACACAGGAAGGCAAATCCTGGGGCCCCTGTCAATTTCAGGGCCACTCTCAGGTCCATCCCCTCAGCCATGAGCTGTCTATCCCATGCACAGACATGCTCATGACTGGCCTCAAGAGCAGAGAACAGTGGGCAACAACAGAGAAGGTGGCAAAGAATTGTGGGCAATCACCTTCAGAAGGTGGTGAGGACCAGAGGATGATTAGTAGTGATGGGCTTCGGATCCAAACTGGCAAAAGATTCGACCCGGATTTTGCAGATTCGCTTTGGTTCGCCTCATCCTGGACATCTATGTGACACATCTAATCTGCATAATAATATACCTACCAACTTTCCAGGGTGGGAAAGAGGGGCAATTGGTAAATTAAGCCACTCCCCTCATTAAGGGATGGATGAATCCACACCCCCTCCTTGAGGGATGGATAGGATATAGGATGTAACAATTACAACAATAGAAACACTTTAAAGCGGACCTTCACTCTGAATAAGAGTCTATCTTATATGTTTCCCACACGCTGTACATACAGATTGTCCACATTAAAAATCATCCTACCTGCATCTACTGCATGTTATGAGTCTTTAAACATCCAAGATGGCGGCTTATGGAAGCCGCCATCTTATCAGGCAGCCTGCAAACAGGAAGTGCCTCCTGACTGTGCTGCTCTGCATTCTGGGATTGCTGACCTTTACCTGACCCCAGCTCTGCTCTGTCTGAGCAAAGCACAGCTATAACCTGGCCCCCTGTACCTTATCCCACTCTCCTCTCCTCAGTAAGTGTGATGCTTCTGAGTCAAGATGGTGGCGCCCGTATCCTAAATTCCTGATCAGAGTAGCAGCCCAGTGGGGGAAAGAATAATAAGTTAGTGACTAAAAACTTAAAATATATTAATTTTAGATGCTGGGGAACCGTTTTTTAAGAGTTTGGGCTTTTCATTAAATCATGCTGAATCCTGTTTAAATAGGCAAATGAATCATTTATTGCTGCAGATCTGCATGTTACACCTCAAAGATGTACTAATGAGAACAAGGGGCAGGGGGGACATGCATTCAAAAGAGGGACAGTCCCTCCAAATCAGGGACACTTGGGAGGTAATAATCTGTAGCATTGTGTAATTGGACAGTAATGTATTGTGATGGAGTATAACAAAAACACCTTGTTAAGATAAGTAATCCCTATTGATACACAAAGCTCCCACCTTCCCTCCAGTTACACTTTACTTGTTTTGTAGCAAAGTTTTCTAAAATGGCATCTTTTACCAATTAGTGCGATCTCCAAAAAGAACAATGATCGCATCCTCATTAGAGCGTCTTACGTGTGAAGAGAAAACAAATGTATGTTCATTGCCGGATTTATTGTTAATTTCCTCTGAGGAGTGACCTGCCCTTTAGCTTTTTCCCCCCTATACCGGCAGAAATGAGCTTCCTCCCCGCAATGCGACCAAAACAATATACATCATGTCTATCTGATGAGCCTTCCAGAAGCTTTAGAGAAAGTTTAGTTGTAGTTATCTGGACATAACTTTTTCTTAGCTTTGTGTACAGTAGTTTTTGTTGTATATATATATTTACATATATATATGCCCTTTTCATTGTTTCCAGAGCCGTCTCTAGGTTTGTGGGGGCCCTTGGGCAAGAGAGTCTTAATGGGCCCCAAAGTAGTGAGTCACATGATGTTACCTTTCTCATCTCCACTGTCACAAATGGGTCATCTCCTGCTGCTGATCACCCTCCAGTCCTTATTGCCTTCCCTATAGCCACCAATCGCCCTCCAGTCCTCATTGCCTTCCCTATAGCCACCAATCATCCTCCAGTCCTTATTGCCTTCCCTATAGCCACCAATCACCCTCCCATCCTTATTGCCCTCCCTATAGCCACCAATCACCCTCCTGTCCTTATTGCCTTCCCTATAGCCACCAATCACCCTCCTGTCCTTATTGCCTTCCCTATAGCCACCAATCATCCTCCAGTCCTTATTGCCTTCCCTATAGCCACCAATCTTCCACCAGTCCTTATTGCCTTCCCTATAGCCACCAATCTTCCTCCAGTCCTTATTGCCTTCCCTATAGCCACCAATCTTCCTCCAGTCCTTATTGCCTTCCCTATAGCCACCAATCACCCTCCAGTCCTTATTGCCTTTCCTATAGCCACCAATCTTCCTCCAGTCTTTATTGCCTTCCCTATAGCCACCAATCGTTCTCTAGTCCTTGTTGAATTCTCTATTGCCACCAAGCATCCTTCAGCCCTTACTGCTTGCTCCGCTGCCACTAAAGACTTCATAATTTCTGTCAGTTGTCACCTGGTTCCCGCCACCTTCTGAGCTTCCATCAATTGCCCCCATCCCAGGCCACCTTCTCCATTGTTACTGATCATCCCCTGTTTCCGTGGTCAGCCATGAGCGGGTCTGCACACGTCACCTTGCACTTGGTGGTCCTGTTCCACTGTAAAAAAAATACCATGGCCAAGTGTGAGCCTGAGTGGGCCTATGAAGATGCCAGGGGCCCTGGAAATTGCCCAGGTTTGCCCAGTGCTGGCGCCGGCCCTGACTCTGGGCATTCTCTCCAAGATGGCTGCACCCAGGACCCAAGGTTACCTAGAGACTAGACTTACACTATACGTATTTTTGCAGAAACTAATTTGATGGCTCAACTAAAGGCTATTAAATGTTTTTGGGAGGACAGCCACAAAAGGGCCCTATAGGAATCTATTTAGCCACTAGCTTTGTGATTGGGCCCCATATAGAATGCACCCTTGTGTTGCCCGTTGGTCACCCCGGGCTGTTGTTTTGTTCTCCTTTAAAACACCCGGGGTCTTGTGCGATATTCATTACGGCGCTCCATATCCAGGTCTCGGAGGAAGCTTGTTTACTTGTAACGATGATGGCAGAGAACAGCGGATCCCTCTCTGCATGGCTGACAAATAATAGAGGTCTGCCTCGAATATTATGTGGGTCACATAGAAAGCAGCGCACAATCTTCTTCATCTTCCAGAAGTTTTTTCTTTTCTTCTCCCCCCCCCTTTTTTTTTTTTTTTACCGTTAAGAAAAGTCTTCTCATTGATGTCTTGTCAGCAGCTCGCCAGAAACCCGCGTTTGTGGCGGGATTGTCGCGCTCTCGGGCCCCCAGAGAACTCATGACACTAATTTACTGCTCCCGTCTCAGTCACATCTTTAGGGGTTTGCCTTCATGTGAAAAAAAAAATGTCAATATCTCAGGCTTTAAATTTCCGCGGCGATTTATGTTCTCTGCATCGCTCGGCGCCGGCTCATGTAAATAAGACGTGATTTAGTGAAGCGCCCGGCGCAACTTTCCCGCCGCCAACCAACAGTCTGTCTTGTTTTGCCGCACAGCTGCAATTTGTTCCATCGAGATTAGTTTGAAGCGTATCTTATTTACCGCCGTTGTAGAAATTTGTAAGAAAAATTGTCCCTCTGTTTGGCCAGACATGGACAAAAATATCCTGCCTGACTACGTGAAATTATAGACACCTGAAGACCCCGCCCTCGTTGTTGCTGAAACATTTCACTCTTCTGAGAAAACTCTCTGGTAGAATTTGGGAGATGGCTGTTTTGGTTGGTTTTAGTTTGCAGATCAGAGTCTATGAGCCAATGTAACTGCCAAAGAGGTCCTGGTGGCCCTGAAACGTTGGGATCCGATGCTCTAGAGCAGGGGAACTCAATTACGGTCAGTGGAGGTCCACTTACCAGGGTCTGCCGTGGGATGAAGGTCCGGGGGGGGGGAAGTGTGTGAGAGTGCATGACTTCATGTGTAGAGTGCAAGCTCCTCAGCCAACCTGAGCAATGAGCTTTCCTGTCCCCCCACCCACCTGTCATTTACTTCCTGCTTCTCGCCCTTCTGTGTAGAGTGCAAGCTCTTCAGCTAACAACAGCTGACATGCACTCTTACTTACACCCCCCACCCCATGTCAGCTGTTGTTAGCTGAAGAGCTTGCACTCTACACAGAAGGGCGAGAAGCAGGAAGTAAATGACAGGTGGGTGGGGGGACAGGAAAGCTCATTGCTCAGGTTGGCTGAGGAGCTTGCACTCTACACATGAAGTAAATGGGGGACAGGAATCTCACCTCCTTGCACTCTCAGCAGCTCGATGAACTGGTCCCGGGTAATGGCCTCCTCGCCCCGGCCCAGCCGCTCCTCCAGCCAGCGCAGCAGTGCGTTCTGATGCCGGGCCTCCAGGTGTGTGCAGCGGGCTCTGCTTGCCGCCCGAAGCCTCCGCCAGCTCCGCGCTCTCGGCTTCTTCCTCCTCCCGCGCCTCTTCGTCTCCACTCCTCCCCCGCCGTCTACGAGGCCCGAGACGCTTCCACGTCCCCCGGCCTGGCCACGCCCATGTGCCCGCCCCCAGCACTGACAGCCCCGGCCGGCAATGGCCGGCAATTGTCACCGGCACCGCCGGATCCCGGGCTGATGTGACAGCCCTGGGCAGCGGTCCGGACAAATGGCGTCTGCGGTCCGGATTCGGACCGCGGTCCGCCATTTGAGTACCCCTGCTCTAGAGCAGTAGTCCTCAAACTTCCTCCTCAAGGGCCGAGACAGGCCAGGTTTTTCAGCTCTCCATGCTACTCCACAGGTGAATTAACTGGTGCTCAGACAGAGCTATAGCCCTAATTATTACATCTGTGCATCAGCATAGAGAGCTGCAAAACCTGGCCTGTCTCGGCCCTTGAGGAGGAAGTTTGAGGACTACTGCAGGGGGCGGGTTATAGCTGTGCTTTCCACAGACAGAGCAGAGCTGGGGTCAAGAAAAGGACAGCAATCCCAGAATGCAGAGCGGCACAGTCAGAACACATTTCCCGATGCTCCATGAGCCGCCATCTTGAATGTTTAAAGGCTCATAACATGCACTAAATGTAGGTAGGATTATTTTTAATGTGAGCAATCTGTATATACAGGGTTGGGGAAATATATAAAATAGGCTCTTATTCAGGGTGAAGGTCCGGTTTAAGGTCTGATACCAAGGTCAAAGTTATCTGAGCTCACAAATCTCTTTGAGTTCCCATACTTTTGCAAGGTCCTTTTGTGTGTCTTCTTTAACGTGGACCAAACCCAGCTCGATCGGCCCGGGAATCTGTAAGATTCCCGGGCCGATCAATTCCCTCCCCTGGGGCATCCAAAACTGGGATGCCCTGCTGTGTGAAACTCCCCAGGTCGCCCTGTTCACTCATCTTTGTTTGTTCTCCAATGGCGCATGCGTGGCCTATGGCTGCATCCCCGGTATCCATCTAGCAGGGCGCGTGCCCGTGCCAGCCATTTGTGAATGGCCGGTGTGGGCACACTCCCTGTTAGAGGGAAGCGGAGGATGCGCGCGCTCAGAGCCGCTGGCCCTAGATGAACGCTTAGATGGGATGACGCTAGCGGCACTGACCGCACTGATTGGACGAGTGGCCGCACATGCATCGTAGGACCGGGAAGAGGGGCATTTCTTTGGCCGCACATGCATCGTAGGACCGGGAAGAGGGGCATTTCTTTGGGCGATCTGGGGGGGTTTTACACAGGGCTGCCCCAGGGGGAAAGGACCAAAACCCAGGATAGTCAAAATCCTGGGTTTTGGTCCACTTTAACTTTATGCCACAAGTCACCGTGTGGAGAGACCCATATAGGGGGGTTGAAGAGCCCAAAGAAAGGAAAAAGTAAAGAAAAAGAGGGGCTTTATTTACACAGTATTTACACAGCCCCAAACACAAGGAAAAATAGAATTACCCATCACTAGGCTCGTCCGCTAGCCTGCCCCAGGGCATCCTACACCGTATGCCCTGCTGTATGAAACACCCCGGGGCGTCAGTGATCTTGCCTGATCCCAATGGGTCCTCTGACGTGATCTCCGCCAGCTTCTCTCTTTAGCTGTGCGTGTCCGAACAGCGTTTCGGGAATGCGGCCAACCAGCTGCACCTCATCACAGTGGCACTTTAAAAATAGCCAATAAGATATCTCAAAAAGTGCCATAGAGAAAAGCTCAGTTTTCTTTAAAAACCAGGCCACCACTGAGCTAATAGCAGTTCCTGGCTGCTTGGGTGGGGGAGGCATAGATTGAACAGACACATTTTTGGGTTTCCATCCGCTTTAAAGTTATACTGCAGACAAAAGTAATTGTTACACTATTGCGTCAGGCTACATTTGGCCCTGTCCTAAACTGTTTTCCATTTCTTAAATTGAAGGAAAAATTGCCTAGATATTGAGGTTTACTGTTTCACCTTATGATTATCACTTCTGAAAAAAGTGGGCGTGGCCTTTGGATCTGTGATGCTGCATAATAATCAGCATAATGGGCTGACAGCAATGTGTTGAATCTGGAGGAGGAGGCCTAGGGATGGGGCGGAAGGTGGGTATGTGACCAGCAATAAAAAAGAGACTGTCATTGGCTGAACCTGTAAACCCTATATATATATATTTTCAATTTAAAAATTGAAAACAGTTTAGGTCAGCGCCAAATGTAGCCCCACACAATGATGTAACAATTACCTTTGCCTGCAGCATCGCTTTAAAATGGACCAATTATGACTATCCTGGGTTTTGGTCCTTTCCCCCAGGGTGCCCGCTGTGTAAAACCGCGCAGATCGCCGATGCCAACTCACCTCTTCCCGGTCCTGCAGCGCATGCGCGGCCGCTTGTCCAATCAGTGTGCTCGGAGCCGCTGACGTCACTTCGTCTATGGCGAGTGGCTCTGAGCGTGCTGGTGGCCTCATCCTCCGCTTCCCTCTAACAGGGAGCGTGCCTGCGCCGGCCATTCACCACTGCCAGCCGCGGGCACGTGTCCTGATAGAGGGATAGTGGGGATGCGGCTGCCGCTCGCGCATGCAGCGTTAGACCGGGAATCATGGTAAATGTATGGGGTTACCTCGGGGGTTTCACATAGCGGGGCATCCCGATTTTGGATGCCCCGGGAGGAGAGAATCGATCGGCCCGAGAATCTTATAGATTCCCAGGCTGATTGCGCTGGGTTTTGATCCACTTTAACTGTTCACAGTAACAGTCATTTTGACCAGGGGTTCCAAAACATTTGCATGCCGCCGTCATACCTCTCAAGTGTCCCTGATTTGGAGGGACTGTCCCTCTTTTGAGTCCATGTTCCCCTGCTTGTCATTCTCATTTGTCTCTCTTTGAGGTGTAACATGCAGATCTGCAGCAATAAATGATTAATTTGCCTATTCAGTGTTTATGTTGTTGTAACTGTTACATCCTGTCTTCTATCTATCCCTCAATGAGGGTCGTGGCTTCATTCATTCCTCAATGAAGGGGTGTGGCTTCATCCATCCCCCAATGAGGGGTGTGGCTTCATACATCACTCAGTGATGAAGGTTGTGGCTTCATTCATCCCTCAATGAGGGGGTGTGGCTTAATCTCTATATTGTCCCTCTTTGAGGTGTAACATGCAGATCTGCAGCAATAAATGATTTATTCGCCTATTAAAGTGTTTATATTGTTGTAACTGTTACAATGTATCTCCTATCTATCCCTCAATGAGGGGGCGTGGCTTCATCCATCCCCCAATGAGGGGTGTGGCTTCATACATCACTCAATGATGGGTGTGGCTTCATTTACATATTGTTCCTCCTTGAGGTGTAACGTGCAGATCTGCAGCAATAAATGATTCATTTGCCTATTCAAAGTGTTTCTATTGTTGAAACTGTTACATCCTATTTATCCCTCAATTAGGGGGCGTGGCTTCATCCATTCCTCAATGAGGAGGTGTGGCTTTATTTACATATTGTCCCTCTTTGAGGTGTAACATGCAGATCTGCATCAATAAATGATTCATTTGCCTATTTATAGTGTTTCTATTGTTGTAACTGTTACATCCTATCTTCTAACTATCAATCAATAAGGGGCGTGGTCTAATGTAACAAATGTCCCTCTTTCCCACCCTGAAAAGTCGGTAGGTAAGGCCACTGTCTGTATCTATGCAAAGCATTTTATATTCAGAAGCTAAGGATGGAATTTTGGTTTCTAATAGAACTTTACATTTTATAAATTGTCTACTTAGATCGTAGTTACAGCACTTTCACTATTCAGAGGCAATATAAGTATGAAACTCAGCAGATGTCACTGGGGGGGATGTCAGAATAAATGAAGAGGGAGAAATAGACTTGGATGTCAAAAGTTCCCCCAAACTGTGATGATGTATGACTCCAGCGCTACATTTCTGTTGCATAAACTAAATTTTCAACATCTTGGAGAGCGCTGATTTATGACGAGAAAATCCCAGAGAAAAGCAACTCGAAGCAGCGGGAGTCACATGGCAACTTTATAAAGTGCAAACTTGAACACGCGTGACAGCTAAAGGCTTTCACCAACTTTTCAGGGTGGGAAAGAGGGACAATTGTTAAATTGAGCCACGCCCCCTCATTGAGGGATGGATAGGAGAAGACACGCCCCCTCATTGAGGGATGGATAGGAGAAGCCACACTCCTCATTGAGGGATGGATAGGAGAAGCCACGCCCCCTCATTGAGGGATGGATAGGAGAAGACATGCCCCCTCATTGAGGGATGGATAGGAGAAGACACGCCCCCTCATTGAGGGATGGATAGGAGAAGACACTACCCCCTCATTGAGGGATGGATAGGAGAAGACACGCCCCCTCATTGAGGGATGGATAGGAGAAGACACGCCCCCTCATTGAGGAATGGATAGGAGAAGACACGCCCCCTCATTGAGGGATGGATAGGAGAAGACACGCCCCCTCATTGAGGAATGGATGGGAGAAGACACGCCCCCTTATTGAGGGATGGATAGGAGAAGACACGCCCCCTCATTGAGGGATGAATAGGAGAAGCCACACTCCTCATTGAGGGATGGATAGGAGAAGCCACGCCCCCTCATTGAGGGATGGATAGGAGAAGACATGCCCCCTCATTGAGGGATGGATAGGAGAAGACACGCCCCCTCATTGAGGGATGGATAGGAGAAGACACACCCCCTCATTGAGGGATGGATAGAAGACACACCCCCTCATTGAGGGATAGATAGGAGAAGACACGCCCCCTCATTGAGGGATGGATAGGAGAAGACACACCCCCTCATTGAGGGATGGATAGAAGACACACCCCCTCATTGAGGGATAGATAGGAGAAGACACGCCCCCTCATTGAGGGATGGATAGGAGAAGACACGCCCCCTCATTGAGGGATGGATAGGAGATAGGGTGTAACAGTTAACAATAGAAACACTTTCAATAGTAGAATGAATCATTTATTGCTGCAGATCTACATGTTACACCTCAAAGAGGGACAATATGCATACCTCCCAACTTTTCAAAATGGGAAATCGGGACAATATGTAAATTAAGCCACACCCCCTCGTTGATTGATGGATAGGAGATACATTGTAACAGTTACAACAATATAAACACTTTAAATGGGCAAATGAAACATTTATTGCTGCAGATCTGCATATTACACCTCAAAGTGGGACAAATGAGAACAATGAGAGACAGGGGGACACGGCCTCCAAATAGGGACAGTCCCTCCAAATCAGGGACACTTGGGAGGTATGCAATATGTACATTAAGCCACGCCCCTCATTGAGGGATTGATGAGGCCACGCCCCCTCATTAAAGGATGGATAGGAGATATGATGTAACGGTTACAATAATAGAAACACTTTGAATAGGAGAATGAATCATTTATTAATGCAGATCTGCATATTATACCTTAAAGATGGACAATATGTAAATGAAGCCATGCCCCTCATTGAGGGATGGATGGAGCCACACCCCCTTATTGAGAGATGGCTAGGAGATATGATGTAACAGTTACAACAATAGAAACACTTTGAATAGGCGAATGAATCATTTATTGCTGCAGATCTGCATGTTACACCTCAAAGAGGGACAAATGAGAACAACGAGGGACAGGGGGACACAAAAGGGGGAGGGACAGTCCCTCCAAATTAGGGACACCTGGGAGGTATGGCTGAAGGTAGGACCATCGATCGCTCTGGTTCTCTTAGCGATTGTTACCACTTCCTGTTTTTTTCTGACTGCCCTACGAAGACCAGCGCTAACATTTTTGGTCACTTCATTAAAAGCTGAATGATTCTTGAAATCATTTTTGATAGCTTCCATTTAACAGCCTTAAAAAAATAATGTGATGCCTTCCCATGGGCTATTGTGGCTTAGAGGTACGAGATCGGTCTTGTGACCGGAGGCTTGCAGGCTTAATTCCCGGCCAGAACATGAGTGAAATGCTCTTGAGCAAGGCACTTAAAGTGGACCAAAACCCCAGGGCCATTAGATTCCTTCCCCCGATTCTGGATGCCCCACTGAGGAATATCTAGGCTTTTTGGTACCTGGGGCAAAGATTAGAAATGGCGCCCCCCACCTGTTCTCAGGCCCTCCTTTGGCGACCTGCTGCAAGTGCCCCTCCCCTGCTCTCCGCCCAGCTATGCCCCTGGTGAGAGCCCCCAGGTCCAGGTCGTTCAATATACTCACGGTCTCGCCTTGTCCAATGGTGCATGCACAAGCAGCGGCCGCTATCTCTTTAGCAGGGCACCACACTTGTGAATGGCTTGCGCAGGCACGCTGCCTGTTAGAGGGTAGCGGGGGATGCGGCCACCAGCGCACTAGGCTGCACTCGCCACAGCTCAGCTAGGCTCAGCTCGTTAGACAAGCTCTCGTCAGCGCTGATTAAACAGGAGGCTGCGCATGCACAATAGAACTGGGGAAAGGTGAGTTGGAGTGGGTGACCTGGGGGTATTCACACAGTGGGGCATCCCGCATCAGTGTGCCCCGGGGCCAAGGACCAAACCCGGGATAGCCAAAATCCTAGGTTTTGGTCCACTTTAACTGTTCCCCAGGCTCCACTGCTTGTGTGGCCCCCTGCTCTGGGCATATGTCCTTTCACTGCTTGCGTTTGTCTCACTGCAAGGATGAGTTAAATGCAGAGAAAAAGAATCCTATGTGTGTGTAAGCATGCAAAGCCCATATGTCCCTTTCAAAAAATCCCTGTGCCACCTTTCCTAAGCTACACACTGCTGAAATGGACTGTAGAGCAGATAATCTATTCTGGTCTATTACTGAGTTGGGCCTCCACAGAAAACTTTGTTTCTCAGAGTTACAGGGTCGCCATGAGGAGTTTTTCGAATTGAACAGGAAACGTAAAGGATTCGTGGGAGGATACGATGGGAAAAGGGCAAAAACGAAAGCCTACGTTGTAACATGTGAAAATGAAACGGAAAAGTCACGCTGGAAAATTACATCCTCGTAATTCGTAATCTGCCGTACGAACGGACGAAAATTTTACAGAAGGTTTTCAATGCATGCATAGAATCGCTCGTACACTCATACGAGAACGGAAACATTTCACAAAAAAAAAACAGATCGGCACAAAAACGGAAGGTTTTTCTTGTCTCTCTGAATCGAGCCTTATATTTTAATAAGGTCACGCCCCCTCATTGAGGGATGGATAGGAGATAGGGTGTAACACTTTGAATAGGAAAATGAATCATTTATTGCTGCAGATCTGCATGTTACACCTCAAAGAGGGACACATGAGAACAGCGAGTGACAGGGGGACATGGACTCGAAAAGGGACAGTCTCTCCAAATCAGGGAAACTTGGGAGGTATGGTTATGGGGCCACAGTAACCTATATGTGATGGCTGGGCCCTTGAACTGGGCCATTGGCCTCAAGGCATTTCTCTTGCCTTATTATTCAGACTATGTAGGAAACTAAAAGAGACCCAGCCATCACAAGATGGGTCCAATGCACAATATATAGGCTGTATAGGATTTGAGCCCCCTACCCCATAGCGTAAGACCCACCCAGGTGCATGTCGACGGCCAATCGTAGGACTCCTTTCCCGGTGCTGGCTTGAGGTGAAGGTAAGGATATCGGGCTTTCTGGGGGGTTATGTGCAGGGATCTCCATTCTGGATGGCCCTCCGAGCTTGTTCTTATGCTCCACCACAACAATGGGCCCTAGAGTAGCCCAATAGTTCCACACAATATACCGCACACCAACAATGTCTTAATCAAACAAATATTAGTTTATTAGCTAGATCTCAAACTGCATCTCTACAACGACATTAAAGACATATTAAAAAACATATATGTACAATTTAAAAGATGGAGGTTTCTCCCGTATCCGTTCTCAAAGTAAATTAATATCTATGCTAATCCCCTATGTATCTCATATATATACCATACTATATACACAGCTGAGGACCTTTATGCTCCGTCTGCAAGACAACACTCGTTAAAGTGGACCAAAACCCATGACAATCGGCCCGGGAATCTATAATCCATCCCTAGGAATCTAACAATCCATTCCCTCCCCCGGGGCATCCAAAATCAGGATGCCCCACTGTGTGAGACCCCGTACACCTTGCTTCCTGGTCCAACTGCACATGCACGAGCAGCATCCCCGCTATCCCTCTAGCAGGGTGCGCGCCAGGCATTTGTTACTGGCACGCATGCGCCATGGGACCGGGAAGAGGTGACATGCGCTCGGCAATATGGCAAACAGTGAGGCACCCCTGACGTTTGTTGGTCCATTTTAACAGTTTTGGCAAGCAAAGCCGTGACTCAACGAACAATATGGCTAATGACTCCGGTTTCAGGTCCACCCCTGTAGATGGGCCTCTGCGCACCAGGTTGTTTCCGGCACTATCAGGGTTACCCTCTGGCTTCTTGAAGCCGCCAGACCCGAGACGCTTCATTCATTTGTCAATCTGGAATCTCACCACTGGCGGGAGGAGGGACCGGCTTGTCTTAGCAGATCTTTGAATTACTGTTACGGGAAAAGCCATATCAATAACAATTATTATTAAATATTAAAAGGCCGTTAAGAAACATTATGTAGAGTAGGTCTGAGCCGGCCCGTGGCCACCCGGGGGCAATTCACTCTACCTTCCAGCTTAAAGTCGTCTGTTTAATAATTAGGCTTCAAGGTTTTCAAAGGCAGCGGTGAATTGGCAAGATCTCATCTTAACAGCTTCACTGTCTCGTCTGCTTGACAGATAGGTCTTACCTATTAAAGGAGAAGGACGCTCAATTTATATAACCGTGAAATCAGTCGTGTGCCGGATTTCTAACAGGCTTAATTTAAACCGGACCAACAGCCCAACGGCACAGTTGGAAAAGAAAGGTAGTGGCCATTTTGGAGCTTCCTCTCCCAACTGACATAACTGACAATGCACAGTAAAAGGAAGCCCAGCAGCACTTCCTGTTTGTAGGTGGCCTGAAAGTTCGTGAACCATGATCTTGTCCCAGGTCAAGCAGGTCAGGAGGCACCAAAGGGGGGCCTGAGAACAGGTGGGTGGTGCCATTTCGAACGTTTGCCCAGGGTGCCAGAAAGCCTAGCTACTCCTCTGAATTTCACACCCCCCTGGAGGCCGGGGGTCCCGGCAGCTGTCCCGCCTTGCCTGGTACTGACCCCGGCCCTGGATGCAGCATAGTGTCTTTTTCTATGGCGGCCTTGAGAGAGAGAGATGGGATGTGTATGAGAAAGGATGTGAAAAAGTGAAAAAATGGAGTGAATGTGGAAAAAGAGCAGGGGGTGTTTGAAAAAGGGAATGTGGAAAGGAGTAAATGTAAAGCAGTGCAAGAGGGAAGGTAGAATGAGAGGAAGACGTGAAGAAGGTGAAAAATCAGGGAGATTAAAGGAATATCACAGGACAAAAGGGTCGATTCATGGCCGTTATTAAAGTCATTTGCGCATATTTTTCATGCGCAAAAATGGTTTACTCACGTTTTTCCCCTTCCTTTCAATTCATGAGACACATTTTTTTCTTCTTGACTTACCCTTTCCTGGTCTTTTTTCTTTTTCATGTGATACTTCTATCTTTTATTTTCCTGTCTGTGCACCCAAAAAAAGCCAAAACCATACAAAAGTGCTTCCACATGCAGAAACTTGCAATTCGGCGCCTGATTCATGGCACCGTGCACGGTACCATAAATCAGGCACCGAATCGCACAGGCGACCCTAAAGCGATGAAGAGAATATGGAAAGGGAAATCAGGAAAAAGAAAAATGAAGGTATCACATGAAAAGAAAAAGAGCAGGGGTGGATAAGTCAAGAAGAAAGAAAACTGCTAAAGACAAAGAAAGTGAAAAAAGGAAGGTGGGGAGATAGATGGAAAAGAGACCTGTTGAGCCATATGAGTTTATTCGGAAGGAGAATTTGGCTATTGTTCCTTGGTGTCCACTTCCAAAAAGACCACGGCGTCTAGTTGGTTTCCCTTGGTGGCCCCTTCCAAAGAGACTATGGCATCTGGTCAGTGTCCCTTGGTGGCCCCTTCCAAAGAGACTATGGCATCTGGTCAGTGTCCCTTGGTGTCCCCTTACAAAGAGACCATGGCGTCTGGTTAGTGTCCCTTGGTAGCCACTTACAAAGAGACCGTGGCGTCTGGTTAGTGCCCCTTGGTGTCCCCTTATACACAGCATGTGGCTTCTCGTTAGTGTCTCTTGGTGTCCGCTTACAAAGAGAAAGTGGCATCAGGTTAGTGTCCCTTGGTGTCCCCTTACAAAGAGAAAGTGGTGTCTGGTTAGTGTCCCTTGGTGTCCCCTTACAAAGAGACCATGGTGTCTGGTCAGTGTCCCTTGGTGTCCTCTTACAAATAGACCATGACATCTGGTTAGTGTCCCTTGGTGTCCCCTTACAAAGAGGCCATAGTGTCTGGTTAGTGACCCTTGGTGTCCCCTTACAAAGAGACTGGCGTCAGGTTAGTGTCCCTTGATGTCCCCTTATAAAGAGAACATGGCGTCAGGTTAGTGTCCCATGGTGTCCCCTTACAAAGAGACTATTGCATCTGCTTAGTGTCCCTTGGCGTCCCCTTACAAAGAGACCATGGCGCCTGGCTAGTGTCCCTTGGTGTCCCCTTACAAAGAGACTATGGCATCTGGTTAGTGTCCCTTGGTGTCCCCTTACAAAGAGACTGTGGCGTCTGGTTAGTGTCCCTTGGTGTCCCCTTACAAAGAGACCATGACATCTGGTTAGTGTCCCTTGGTGTCTCCTTACAAAGAAACCATAGCGTCTAGTTAGTGACCCTTGGTGTCCCCTTACAAAGAGACTGGCGTCAGGTTAGTGTCCCTTGATGTCCCCTTACAAAGAGAACATGGTGTCAGGTTAGTGTCCCTTGGTGTCCCCTTACAAAGAGACCATGGCATCTGCTTAGTGTCTCCTGGTGTCCCCTTACAAAGAGACCATGGCGCCTGGTTAGTGTCCCTTGTTGTCCCCTTACAAAGAGACTATGGCATCTTGTTAGTGTCCCTTGGTGTCCCCTTACAAAGAGGCCATAGTGTCTGGTTAGTGACCCTTGGTGTCCCCTTACAAAGAGACTGGCGTCAGGTCCCTTGGTGTCCCCTTACAAAGAGAACATGGCGTCAGGTTAGTGACCCTTGGTGTCCCCTTACAAAGATACTGGCGGCAGGTTAGTATCCCTTGGTGTCCCCTTACAAAGAGACCATGGCGCCTGGTTAGTGTCCCTTGGTGTCCCCTTACAAAGAGACCATGGCATCTGGTTAGTGTCTCCTGGTGTCCCCTTACAAAGAGACCGTAGCGTCTGGTTAGTGTCCCTTGGTGTCCCCTTACAAAGAGACCATGACATCTGGTTGGTGTCCCTTGGTGTCCCCTTACAAAGAGACCATAGCGTCTGGTTAGTGACCCTTGGTGTCCCCATACAAAGAGACCATGACATCTGGTTAGTGTTCCTTGGTGTCCCCTTACAAAGAGACTGGTATCTGGTTAGTGACCCTTGGTGTCCCCTTACAAAGAGACTGGCGTCAGGTCCCTTGGTGTCCCCTTACAAAGAGACCATGGAGTCTGGTTGGTGTCCCCTTACAAAGAGATCATGGTGTCAGGTTAGTGGCCCTTGGTGTCCCCTTACAAAGAGATCATGGCGTCAGGTTAGTGGCCCTTGGTGTCCCCTTACAACGAGACCGTGGCGCCTGGTTAGTGTCCCTTGGCAGGGCCGGCTTAGCACCCGGCAAACCCGGGCAGCTGCCCCTGGGGGTGGGGGCTCACTGGCAGCTGGCACAAATCTGTAGGGAAAAAAAAACGTACCTGCAGCCGCGATGCCTTGTATTTCGCCCTCTTCTCACCATGGGGGGTGGGGGGGGCGATCGGAGGACCCAGGAGTGAAGATGACACCCGGCGGGGCCTCCGATCGCATCCCCCCCGCTTTTCCGTGGTGAGGAGAGGGCGAAATACCTTCTCCCCAGCGCTTCCGCAATCGCCCGGCCACTAGCCCCGCCTTTTGTGGGCGGGGCGGATGACACATTCTATGACGTCATCTCGCACCTGCCCCCAAGAGGCACAGTAGCGCCGGGCGAGCTGAGATGAGATGATCGCTGACGATTGCCGGGTGATCGATGGAGGGGGGGGCGAGGGATCACAGCCCCTCACCTCCCCTCCACAGATCACCCGGCAGCTGTCATCGGAGCGTAGCGGGACCGGATGGCCGGGGGACAGCAGAGGATCGGAGGTGAGTAAAAGAAAAATAAATGAATAAATTGTCAGTGTGTTTTTTTTACTGTTAACCCATTGTAAACTGGTAAGGAATCAATTAGATCCCTATACCAGTTCACAGGGCTTGGGGCTGGCAAGTCACCTGCGGCTAGTGACTTGCCATTAACCCCCACCCCCCAATTACCTGCCTCCCCAAAGGCCAGGGGGGGCAGAAGAGCCCGGACCCATGGAAACCATGTTGGCTTGTTTTACAAGCCCCCATAGCTGGTCCCGGGCTGGTTATATCGGGTAGGGGGACTCCATGTCTTTTTTTTCTAGGATTTTAAGAGTTTTTAACCCTTAAAATTCCAGAAAAAACGGGGTGCCCCCCCCCCAAGGAGGGGGACCCTATGTCATTTTTTTTAATTAACCCCTTATGTCAGAAGGTGTAAAAGGCTTCCAGCAGCAGGAGAGCAGAACCCAAAGTGATTGGCGAGGTACAGAGTGCAAGATGGATGGGAGGTAATATTAAAGTGGACCAAAACCCCCAAGGATTTTGACTTATCCTGGGTCTTGGTCCACTCCCCCCCCCCACTATGTGAAACCCCCCCAGATCTCCCGCATCAACTCACGTCACCATGGTCCTCCAGTGCATGCGCAGCCGCTCGTCCAATCAGCGCGTTCGGAGCCGCTGAGCTATGCACGTCTGAGCGACGTCTTAGCTCAGCAGCTCCGAGCACGCTGGCGGCCGCATCCTGCGGCACGGGCGTGCACCCTGTTACAGGGATAGCGGGGATGCTCCCCGCACATGCACCGTTGGACCGGGATTAAGGTAAGTGTAGCCTGGGGACCTGGGGGGTTTCACACAGCGGGGCATCCCGATTTGGGATGCCCCGCGGGGAGGGAATAGATCGGCCCGGGAACCTTATAGATTCCTGGGCCGATCCAGCTGTGTTTTGGTCCACTTTAAAAAAACAAATACAATTATGTTTTCTGTGTGTTTTTTTATTTTTTACATTCAACCTTTTGTGAACTGGTAAAGGGTCCAGGAGACCCCCTATACTAGTTCACAAGGCTTAGGGCTGGCAGGTGCAGGCTACAAACCCACCTACGGGGTGCAAGGACCAGCCCTTGTGCTGTTCTATGCCATGGAATTTATAGACCCCTGACCCGTGACTCTCCACCACAAAGGGGCCCACTGAGACCATGCCACCCACATAAACCTGGAGCCGGCCCTGTCCCTTGGTGTCCTCTTACAAAGAGACTGTGGCGTCTGGTTTGTGTCCCTTGGTGTCCCCTTACAAAGAGACTGTGGCGTCTGGTTTGTGTCTCTTAGTGCCCCCTTACAAATAGACTGTGGCGTCTGGTTAGTGTCTCTTGGTGTCCCCTTACAGAGAGAAGGCCCTGTGCGACCACCCAGCTTACACACCCAAAGGCGAGCCATGCCACTGATATCCTTTAGCTTTCTGTTATATAGAGGAAGTTTCCTCCTCTTTTAGCTCACACTGAGTCGTTATGCTGGATACAAATGCCCCCCCCCCCCATTTTATTTCCATACAATGACTTTGCTGCGCCACCAGCTTTCATACCCCCTCCCCTAAAGCTCTAAGTCTGTGCACCGCAATAGAAGGAACATCTCAGATTGCAATGAATTAGTTATGGACTGTTAATTAGGAAGCGCAGTTACCAAACAACACCTTGTACTATAATTTTTACTTTGTTTTCAAATCACGACGCCGCAGATGATGATACACAGATGATAATTACATCCTTCCAAACGAAACTTTCATATCGTCACTTTGATGCCCAACACAGGCAGATAGTCTTTATTTTTCATTTCTGCAAACACTCTACAGATGTATACGAAAAAGAGTAAAACCCTGTGCTACAGCCAGTGGCGGCCTGAGACCCAAAATCAGTTCGGGAAGGTACCAGCATCTGGCCATGACCAGCCTATGATCCCCACTATTTGGTTTAAGGTGGGTTAATGCATGCGCTTCCAGATTGAGTCTATAACATTGGTGGAGTAATGGGTGGGCCAGATATGGGGCTGGTGTAGACTGGGGGAGGGTGGATTAGGGAGGCAGTTATAGAGTGACAGTGTTAAAAATATAAGCTCATATGTGGAGTAGGTTTAAATGATGTAAGGTAGACAATTAAAGGGTGGGGAATGGTACAGTAGGATTGGGATAGCTAATGGGTAGGGTGCCCTGATATTTCAATTGTATTGGCCAAGAAGTGTCTGTTGAATCTACTTACTTTATCAATAATAGGCTATGTAAGTCACATGATATAAGGGTCGATTCAAAGAAACATGTAACAGCTTTGATTTAGGTGCCGATCATCCTATTTTTCCCGTCCGCTCGTGCGTTCGTATGAACTTGCGAGTGATTCTATAAGCAAATACGTTTCTATCCTAAAATATACGTCCGTTCGTATGGCAGTTCGGGAATCAGACCTATGTCAGTTTCCATCCTGAATTTTCCGTTTCATTTCTCAGGTTGCAACATTGGTTTTGCCCTTTTTCCTTTTTTGTCTGGACGTAAATCCTTCTGATCTTGCGGCTGCGCACTACAAACTTACCTCATTAAAGTGCATTCTAAATATTTGGTCTTTTATTTTTCTTTATTTCATTCATTTTGTAGTAACCAACCATTAATGAATGCATTTGCATAAGTAAATCTTACTTTGTTTAATTTTTAGTTAACTTGCATTTTTTACTTTTTTTTTTTACTTTTTTACTGGATTTAATTTTAATATTTAGGCTTCAAATGGTACAACTTAAAATTTTTTGTGTGGTTACCCACACCCTCTACATACAGATTGCTCTCAAATATTAAAAAACACCCAGCAACTTCTGCATGTTATGAGCCTAGAAACAGCCAAGATGGCGGCTCAGGTATTATCGGGCAGCCTGCAAACAGAAAGGGCCTTGTGACTGTGTTGCTCTGCATTCTTTGATTTCTGACCTTTCCGTGCCCCCAGCTCTGCTGTGTCTGTGCCAAATACAGCAGTAACCCACATCCTGCACTTTATCCCGCTCTCCTCTCCTCAGTATGTGTGATGCATCTGACCAAAGATGTGCTTAAATAATTAAACAAAGCAAAGGTAAACAACTACACCAATAAATGCAATCTAAAAATATTATTCTAGTACATCAATTTAAAAATAAATACCAAAGGACATAAGTTTCTTTAATTAACGCAAATATATTGCAAAATAAAGGTTTACATGCAAAGGACTAATTAAGGTCCACATTGAAATGCTTTTATAAGGCATACATGAATCAGGTATGCATTGCCATACAATTTATGGCCTCGGCCATGCTGATACATGCAGTTCATTGGAGCTCAAGACGCGCAGACTCCTCCACATAGCCAAAAAACCTGTTCAAGAACAGCAATCCGACTGCTAAAAGGTGTCGCCAGTGGCTTTCTTTTAAAACGTATTTAGAGGTTTGAAAACTGTTCTCTGAATCACACCTAAACACATCCAATTATCCTAAGTTTTACGTTTTCATCCTAAGTTGTAGGATTTGATCCTAAGTTTTACGTTTTCATCCTAAAATTTACGAACAAACTTGCGATGATCGTAAGAGCATATACGCATTCGAACGTAGGCTCGTGCGAGTCGGAAATGGCCAAAAAAACAGGAAAAAATGACAAACACCCACCCAAACTTACGATTCTCGATACGAAATCAATTAACTTTTGCTCTTTGAATCGAGGGGATTGACTACAAAAGAAGACATGACGCCAGGAGTGTGACTGTGAGCCCTCCACACAGACCGACAGCACAGGACCTAGTTCTCCTGTCTGTAGTTTTTAAGGGGTTAAGGGGGTTTGATTTATTGACATGCTGTAAGGTTTTTTTTTTTTTTTTTTACATTTTTGAGTTATTAACAAATAACACGTTGTAGCGAATTCCCGGTTTTGTCCAATAGTTGCTAGGATGCCATGTCTGCTCTCTGCCCGCCATGAAAGTGCTTTAAGTCATTAGCTGCTTGTCAGCGAGCACTTTCTCCTTTGTCGGAGTTGACAAATGTTCAGCTTTGCATGCTCTACGCCTTGCTGCTGAGTGCACTTAATATATGTCAAGTGTCTCGAAATTATTTAACGCAATATTAAAATATGACTTCTTATTGTCTGTGCTCTCTGGCCTCCTCCCCCTTTTCTTTTTTTTTTTTCCTTTTTTCTTTTCTTTTTTCTCCCCCCTTTTTTTTCGCTTCCATTAAATCCTCAAAATTTTGGATAAACCATCTGCAATATGTCATCCAGAGACAAACTGAGAAAGGATATGCCAGAAATGTTAACCCTAATTCAAGTGCCCTGGACACCGATCCCTGGGCAACTTCGCTTTTTCTTATTCAATAAGGTGAAGTTTTTCTTTTACAATTTAAAGGGACTGTAAACGGAAAGGCAATAATGAGGCAGCAAGCAGCTCGCCTGATGCTGGTCCTATGTGCTTCTCTTCCGTTTCCTGCAGCACCAGGTAGAAGCCATAGCAGGGCTCCAAAGTTTGCTCCTCGCCAGGTAGAAGCCGTAGAAAGGCTCCAAAGTTTGCTCCTCCTATTAATTTTGTTTCTCCAGGGCCAGGGTCTAACTGCCACTCTGTCCCTTGGCGCTCTCAGTGTGAGTGAGCATGGCAAGGCACAGTGGTCCTACAACTGCCCTTGACCACAGCAGGACATGCTCAGGAAACATAAATCTGTGCCAGTCCCATGGCCTGACATTCTCAGTGCAGCAATGGGCCAGAAACTGAAGAATAGAAAGTGGCTTCACCTAGAAAATGTAAGGTGTTTAAATAATCAGTGATTTTGAGATGCTTTGATTTACATAGTTACTGTATTTTTCACTCTATAAGACACATTATTTTCCCCCGAAAGTGTGGGGGGGAGGGGTCAGTGCGTCTTATTGAGCGAATGTAAAACAAAAAAATGGGAAAAAATGGTATACTAACATGAATCCATGAAATATGGCAGGGTACAGCAGACAGCGTTCATTTACCCTGTGGCCCGAGAAATAGCGGCGGCAGTCAGAGCGGGGACAGTGGGCAGGGTTCATTTACCCTGCCCATCCGTCCGCTGCTCCTCCATCTGCTGGCCTCCTGGTGGCCAGCGGCAGGGATGCGACCACAAGGGGGTTCACTGAGACTCTATTACCCAGGGAATTCACATGGATGGCCCTAAATCTAAATGGTGGAGAAGGCAATGAGGACTGGAAGTCAATGAGAGGCAGCAGTGGACCCATTTATGGCAGTGTAGCAAAAGGGTGACACGACATGACATGTCCTGTGACGTTACTTCACTGAGACTATCACCCAAGTGTTCACATGGACCTGGAGCCGGCCCTAAATCTAAAAGGTGGAGAAGACAATCAGGACTGGATGTCAATTAGAGGCAGAGGCGGACCCATCCTTGGCAGTGTAGCACAAGGGTACATAATGCACACTGAGAATCTATCATCCACATAGCGCTGGCCCTAACTCTCGAAGGTCTTAACTAGAGCTCCCCTGCATGAAGTTCTGCCTTTATTATGTCTTCATCATCTTATCAAAACAAAGGAGATCAGAAGATATTTTATTTTCTCTTCTTTACTCTTCACTTTGTGGATAACCCGCACTGATGGCTGTTTCATATTTCAGAGGACGACCTTGAGAAATGTCAGATGTTGTAGCGTTTAGTTTGAGTAGAGGATGGTCTGATCATTCCTGATGTCCGCACACTGTAAAGGAACCTTCCTCAGAAGGTCGGAGATTCTATTAGGGCATCTTTGTCAGGAGAATGTTGACAGAAATTAGTCAGGTACGCGAATTGCAACTGACAGGCATGTCAGGTTTTCTAAAGGCGGCCTGCACTTGATAAGGACAATTTTCTGATGATGTTGCATGTCATTGAGATGTACTGTAGGTGTAGGTGAGGGGGTCTAACAAACCGGACCACCTGAATTTTACTTTCAGATGGTAGTGATGATCACATAAAGTATTAGAGCTGTTTTAACATTTCTTTGCATTTTGTTTTATGCCCAGTTGTTTAAAGCTTTGTTGGTGTTAAAGGCCACACAAAACTACACACCTGCCCAAAAATATAGAGCTCTTGCTGTTGTACCAATATCTTGTTTTAAAGCTTGCTATAGCGCATTTAACTGGCCTAATCAGGGCACCCCATTGAAGTGCATCTGAGAGTTTTTGCATTTTGTTTTATGCCCAGGTGTTTAAAGCCTAGTTGGTGTGAAAGGCCACACAAAAGTACACACCTGCCCAAAAATATAGAGCACCTGCTGTAACGCATTTAACTGGCCTAATCATGGCATCCCATTAAACTGCATGAGAGAGTTTTTGCATTTTGTAATTAAACAAAGGCCTCTTGGTTCTTTTAGTTTCCAGGGCCAGCCAATTCCAGGATCCTGGAGTATCCTGATGCCATGCTGTGTGAAATCCCCTAGATCACCTTGTTTTCTCACCTTCCAGCATTTAACTGGCCTAATTTTATGCCCAGGTGTTGAAATCCTAGTTAGTGTTAAAGGCCACACAAAACTACACACCTGCTCAAAAATATAGATCTCTTGCTGTTGAACCAAAATCTTGTTTTTAAAGCTTGCTGTAGCGCATTTAACTGGCCTAATCAGGGCATCCCATTTAAGTGCATCTGAGAGTTTTTGCATTCCAGGGCTAGCCAATTCCAGGGATGCCATGTTGTGTGAAATCTTGCAGATCACATTGTTTACTCACCTTGCCAGCAATCTCATATTGCATACTTAGGCTGCGGTGGCATCCCTGGCTTCTCTCCGGATTATGTGCGCACCCATTCTGGGCATTTACAAATGGCTGACGTGGGTATGCTCAGTGGAGCAGCCAGTGGCTAGACTGCTATACAAGTTTCCAAGCTGCTTTATATGCACGGCTAGGAAATCTGATTAGCTGGATCACCAGCGATGTGAGTAAATAAGGTTTGGATTTCACACTGCTAGGCATCCTAGGTCGAGGGACAAGGAATAAAACTCGGGATAGTGAAATATCTGTGTTTTGTTCCTTTTTTAAGACTCCGATGTATTATGAGATTCATTCAACCCTGGATCATGATACTGTAACTACATCCCTGAAAGACTACTTTTACATAACAATCAACAACTTGCTTTATATAGGCTTAGAAGAAGTCATTAATCACAAAAGACTTTGCTTATTAGGCTGCGTTAAAGCGAACCAAAACCCTCCTCCACCTGGTTTTCTATCTTCTTTCCAGGGGCATCCCTGTTTAGGAAGTCTGAACACCCTGAACCTACATAGAAATTATAATGTGGTTTAGCTGTGTGCCATCTTGGATGCTGAGGGAGGGAAAAATCTGTCAAATGTTTCCCCTTCTCTTATTGTTAAATCACACCAGGGCTTGGAGGCCAAGCAGCTGGTGCCCAGCCCTGACAAATTATCACCCACTATTCCTTTTAGAACAGGTCGGGGTCTCTTCTTGAGGTGAAAGATGCCGATGGATGCTCTATAACAACCCCGTGGCAGGTGACATTGCGGCTGGTTGGGCGGAGGTATTGGCAATCCCTCAGCACCCCTGGAAGTTCATCGTACCTGGCCATTGGGACAATGACCGGCTGCACAGCTTTGGGTCCAGTTGGGCTGCTGCTTTTAACACCCTCATTCGATCCCTGCCCCTTAGCCTACCTCTAAGCCCCCTGTACCCGGCCCCACTGTACCCAAAAGCCAAGACACTCCAGCACCCTAATGCTATAGCCCTGGAATTATGGTTTGGGGGCCTCAGCAAAGATGCCTCAGGCCGGCCAGGGGCTGGTAAAAGCCAGAGCTGATTTTTTACCCTAGTCCGCCACTGGTTGAACCTATACCACAAGATATAGGGGCTGGTAATTTGCCAAGTCTGTGGCCAAAAGGCCAATCTATTTAATTACAATATTGCTGCTTTTCAGGTCTGGCTAGACCAGACTGAACTGACAATATTTGGGTCCAATTAAGCTCTGATGCCAATCCAAAACTCACCTCTAACCACCATCACCGTATCATGAAAAGGGTTCTAGCTCAGGGGGTCGCAACTAGCGCTACTAGTACTACTGGTGATATTTAATCTCCCCTCCGTTGGTACACAAAGCCGCTGGAGGAGAAAGTAGCGGGCGTAAAGCATTTCAGACAAGCTACTGCTCCAATAGTATGCTCCAGGTGGCCAAGTCAACACGCTGCAAGAGTGGCTAATCTAGGGATGACTGCATTGCTGGCAGAAAAAGCTTGCATTGTTGGGCCAGTATGGGACCTCCAACCTCCCTGGGAAGTCTGTATGGGTCATGGGTGGTACTTGAGGTAATTGCAAAATTGGAAGTGGCATGCCATGAAAAAAGGTTCGGAACCCTCGTTCTGTTTGATTTCTGGGCCTGAATAGTCTCTCCACCACCAGAGCAAATCCAAAAACGTACAGTATAATCCCCCAATGTAGCTTGCCTAATCAGGGCATCCCATTGAAGTGCATCTGAGAGTTTTTGCATTTTGTTTTATGCCCAGGTGTTGAAAGCCTAGTTAGTGGTAATGGCCATACAAAACTACACACCTGCCCAAAAATATAGAGAGATGTTGTTGTACCAAAAAGTTGTTTTAATCTTGGGTGGTACTTGAGATAATTGCAAAATTGGAAGTGGTACACCATGAAAAAAGGTTTCGAACCCTCGTTCTATTTGATTCCTGGGCCTGAATAGTCTCTCAACCACCAGAGCAAATCCAGCCTTCCACTTGCCCAGCTACATACACAGTCCTTTTATAGTCCATTTTTGTCCCTGTTGTGTCCCCTTGTTACATAGTTAATACGGTTGAAATAAGACATATGTCCATCAAGTTCAACCAAGGGTGTTGGTGTAGGGGAAGTTATGTTTTATTTTATTTTTATTTTTTTACTGATAAAAGCTAATAGTAACTGTAGATGCTATTTTCTTCTAAATAAGCATCTAATTCTTTTTTGAAGCTGTCAGCGATTGATGCTGTAACAAGCTTCTGTGGGAGGCTATTCCACAGATTTATAGTTCCTATGGTAAAGAATGATTGTCGCCTCCGGAGACTGAATTTTATTTTTTCCAGTTGAGGGGAGTGCCCCCTTGTCTTTAGAGAAGATTTTACCTGAAATAGTGTTTCCCCATATTTTTTGTATTAGCCATTTATATATTTATATATGTTAATCGTGTCCCCCCTCGTCTTTTCTCAAGACTAAACAGATTTAATTCCCGTAGTCTTTCCTCATAGCTAAGATCCTTCATTCCTCTTATTAGTTTGGTGGCTCTCCTCTGCACCCTTTCCATAGTCAGAGCGTCCTTTCTATGTACGGGTGCCCAGAACTGGACGGCATATTCCAGGTGAGGGCGCACCAGTGCCTTGTAAAGAGGCAAAATTGCTTACCTACCCCGTGATTCCAGGCCTCTATTAATGCATGATAATATCTTGGTGGCCATGGAAGCAGCTGCTTGGCATTGCATGCTGTTATTTAGCCTGTGCTAAAAAAAAAATGCCGGCATAGTGGGAGCGGGCAGGCCGGCTGCGCTGTCAGCGGGCCGCCGCCGGCCCGCTGACAGGCGTAGCCGGCCTGCCCGCTCCCACCATGCCGGCATTTTTTTTTTCAGATGAGCGATTCGTGAAAGTTCGATTCGGACGAACCCGAATTTCTCGGGGAAATTCGGCGAATCGCCCGAATCGAACTTTCAAGAAGGTCGCTCATCTCTAATTATTATTACTGTGGTCACCACTGGCTTTCAATAAGCTCTTGACTCTCCCCTTTCTCTGTTCCTTTGCTCATTTGTGCTGTCCCTTGGGTCTCCTTTTCCAGTTCCTGCTCCAGAGAATAATGTGTTGAACCCATGTCGTAGCATGTTTCACACATTGATATTCAGCTTTTTCTATCGACAGTCTGTGTTGGTTAAATTACTTGACGCTAAGCCATCGAGAATCATGTCAGTACTGACAAATCGGTAACATGCTGCTGACATTACCATTTTGTGTGTTTACTGAAGCTGTCTGTTAGGCTTCTAAAGTCATCAGTCATTATCGGTGGCTTGCTGTGTCCAGCCATTCATGAATAGATTTCCATGATAGCCGGAGCAAGATGAACTGCGGGCTGCTGAAGCATCTTTAATAATCTGCCTTTACGTCAATCCGCAATGCTGGTAGGAAGGTGGCCATTTTGCCAAGAAGAAATTCCACTTTGAAATCAGAAAGGAAAGCTTCTTATAAAGGCATGAATAATTTTTTTTTTTACAGGTAACACCCCTTTTTCAGCAACATAGGAAATCTTGAGACATTCAGATTACAAAGGACAGGCAAATGCATGCATGGCTGAGGATTACATTTTCAGAGAGCTGGTATTATTTTCTAGAAAGAAGAAATGAGGGAGAAAGGTATTGGTGTGGTTGAGTTTCAAGAATACTTGCACCATGCAGAGTATTGTTATGATAGGGCCAGAGGGGCAGTTTTTAGGTATATTTTGGCTTTTTGTGATATTCACTGGGATGAGGCCCTTGGAAGACATGGGGGTCGATTCAGCGCCAGATTAGAACCCTCACTCGTTTTTAGAAGAGAAAACTGACATTCACTTTTACTAGGGTCGATTCAGGGATAGATGTGAATTCTCACTCTTTTTTAATGAGAAAAAACTGCCATTGACCTTCATTGTCTACCGGAAAAATACTCTCAGCCTTTGAATCATCCCCAAGGTAGACAATGAACGTGAATGGTATTTTTTTTCTCCTAAAATACAGTGAGAATTCTCATCTGGCTCTGAATCAACCCCATTGCCTACCTTGGGACTAATTCAACAACCAGGTGTAAATTCTCACCTGGTGTTGAATCAGCCCCAAGGTAGACAATACGAGTGAATGGCACTTTTCTCTCCTAATAAAGTAGTGAGAATTCTCACCTGGCTTTGAATCAACCGAAAGGTTGTTAGTTGGCAGGGCTTCCTCAAGTCAGTTGAAAAGCCCTTTGACGAGTTGTCAAAGAGCTTTTCAACTGACTTGAGGAAGCCCTGCCAACTAACAACCTTGGTTGACTAGGCTCCCTGATGGCAGTTGAGCCCATGACAACACGCTTGTTGGTTTGCCAAGTCTCCCTTAAATCAGTTGAGAAGCCCTTGAAAAATGTATTTTAGTTATTAGGACTACCTCAATTAAATTAAAGAACCTTAAACAACATGGTTGTTGGTTGCTAAGCATCCCCTTAAGTCTGTTGAGAAGCCCCATTTAAAATATCATTGTTGGTTACAAAGCTTCCTCAAGTCAATTGAAGAGCCCTTAAAGCTGGAACAAAACCCAAGAGGGCTAGCCATGCGATACAAAATATTTCAGGGCCCTCCGCTGGTCTTTCTCTGGGGCATTCCAACACATGCACGTCTGCCAGGCACACCTGCTGTGCATCCTCTCTGATGCAAAGATGTTAGGTCCTGCACAATCCTGCTCGCTCCCATGATAGGATTATTAGTTCAGCTGACTCCAGTCAGCTGATCCCGGGGCTCCAATCAGCAGACCTCAGGCCCTATTTATTGGAGTCTCTGGCAGCCGTCCAGTGTCAGAAGATTCATTGAGATCCCTCTTGCTGTGCAATCCTTTACCTTCGTTGTTCTATGTATTGAAGAATCTCTTATGTATGACCCAGCTTTCTCCTGTGCATTGGATGTCCCCTTATGGACTGTTGATCTGGTGTCTGACTCGGCTTCCCTCTGATCTCTGTTGACTGCTTAAGCCCTTTGTGGATTCTACTCTCCCGTGTATAACCCAATTTGCTCTACTGGAGTTTACCCCTTGGGCATACTCTCCTGTGTATTACCTCGGCTACCCCTGACTTCTCATCACTGCCTGTGACCCCTGACCTAGTCTTCTCGTTCTTCTTCCCTTTCTCAGCCTTGACTTCCACTGCTGTCTGTCTGGTCCACCCAAGCATCAAACTGATCCTCACTTGCGGGGGGGGGGTCTAGAGAAGACCAGGGTGGCCCATAGATTCCGAACCTGCAGGGTTCGGAGAGTAGTCTTGGGGTGTCTTTGCAGCAGTGGGTGTCCCTGTCTGTTGTGCTCACCCTTAGCTACATGACACTTATCCTCCAGCATTAGAGTGACGTTGTTGCAGTCCTTCTATTGTAGATGTAAATTTGTAAACACCCATCATGCCAATGTACGTAATTCTCTCTACTTCTCATTAATTTCTCTCTCTCTACTTCTCTTTAATTTCCTGGACCTTATTCTTACCCCCATCAGGGCAGAGCTTTCGATGGACCCTGAAGTCTGATGTATTCTTGGCATTTATATACATTTTCATTATTATCCTATCAATGTTTAGCTTTTCTCTGAAAATGTTGCCGGCCCCTGTGGGCGCTGATAGAGTTTGAATGTGCAGTCTAACTATTACCCATACAGCCGGCGTAAAATGTCACCCAACGTAAAGAGCTAAAATCTCTTGCTGGAGGCTCCGGTGTTATTTAGGTGGCTTCCCGTGTGTCAGAGAATGAATTATTAATGTTCTCGTATTTTGGTACAATTACCTGTATTTTGAATCCATCCCCATTTAGTGGAACACGTACCATTACCTTGCTGCCGGGCGTCACTTAATTAAATGTTCCTGAATTATTAAACCGAGGACTGAACTGCTGATCCTAACCTTTCTTCTTGGACTTAATCTGGGTCAGGGGTGAAAAAAGTTCAAGAACCTCTCCTGAGCTCCGTTCTCCTCCCTCTTGTTATCAAAAGCGTTGTAACAGCCATAACAAGCCCACATTGCGTCTTCTCATTATGTCCCATTATGAACATCAAGATTTCCATGGCGCGTTAATTGCAAATAAAGCTGTTTTGTAAATTTTCTTGATTAAACAGGGTCAAGTGTCTGGTCAAACAATGAGCAACCAATAAGATTCCAGTCCTCTGAGTGGGTAAGATTTGATTAATCATTACGGGTCATATATTGTAATGAGAGAAGCCGGCGGTGCAGCAGTTTAGCGATGAGCGAAACTTTTGAAGGTTGTTTCGAGGCCAATGTGGTCACAAAATTAGCATTGGGGTATAACATGTCTTTTCATGGCGGTGATGCAAGCACACTTACTTTGCCATCGTTCCCCCACCCCCTTGTGGTTTTGTGATTGAAAGCAGGCTTTTCAGAAGCCTGCTTGAATCAGTAGCATGCCACTGGGCTTACTGCCTGCGTGCCTGCTTCCAGGGCCTGCCCTTGTAGTGTGCAAGTTGTGCCATTCCACAAGACGCCATGGTCAAGGGGGTGCTATACTGCTACTCCCGCCCGTTCGATGCCCTAAACCGCCTGTCTGCCAGCTCAATAGCAATTGTAGCTGCTGGGTGTGCATGGTTGGTTTGGTCATTAGGCAAAGTGGGCTTCCGGTGAACACCAGTAGCCACCAGCAACAATGAGGATCAGTAGGCCGGTGCTGAGGAAGCACAGAAGTGTAATGTGGCGCCCTTCTGTAGTCTTGTATAGGGCGCCTTCCATCCTAAGGACAGCCCTGCGTACTACTTAGGTCTTTGAGTGGGATTTTGCCTGCCTGTGGCCTTTTGCCAACATGGCCTGGACTTGTCTAACGCTTGCCGGCCTGTTCTGACACTGCTCATCTGACTATGCCTGATCTACCTACCTGCTGCCAACCCTGCCTGCCTGTCTGCCCTGTTGCTGACCATGCCTACTGATCTATGTCTGATCTACACGTTCACTGCCAACTCTGCCTGCCGACCACGTCTGACCTGCTCACACATTGCCGACCCGACCTGCCCGACTTCGCACTCATCTACGCCTTCCGATCATCTCCAAAGCTGGCCCCTGCGCTCTGTTCTACAAGCCCCCATACCTGGTCCTGGGCTGGTTATGCTGGGTAAGGGGGACCTTTAACATTTTTGGGGGGGTTTTTAAGGGTTTTTACTCCTTAAAATTCCCCCCGAAAATGGGGTCCCCCCGGGAAGGGGAACCCTATGTCATTTTAATTAAAAATAAAATGTAATTAAAAAAAAAAAAAACGCAATATATCGTCTTTGAGACAGAATTGGGATATATCGTATCGTCATACATGTATCGCAATACGTATCACATTGCCAGATTCTTGCCAATTCACACCCCTATGCATCCCCAATCGGAATGCCAAGGGTTTTTGTTCTGCTTTAAGTAAACCAAAATCCTGGGTTTTGTTCCGCTTTAAGCAAAGCCTACCACCGTGCAAGGCTTTGCTTTTGGTTTCTTCTGTCTTCTCAACGGTTAAACTCCATCGGCACAGACAGAACTCCTAATCACTGCTCTCCACTGCAAAAATAAATATGAAAGCTGGTTTTTAGGGAAATAAGAGTAATTTATGGTCTGCCTCTCGGCAGGAATCTTTCCTAATGAATGTGTTTTCACGAAGATTGTCTCTGTAGGAGAAGCGCGCATGTCTCCATTCCCGCTAACCCGGAGTGAGCTATTTTTTATCCTTAAAGAAAAAAAAAAGATAGAAAAGGAAAAAAAAAAACGAACCACCACCATCAAAAGATACAATGCCTTAATTTAACCATTAACTAACCATAGGGGTTGACACGTTACTACTGGAAAAAGTTTTCATTGTTTAATGCCTTCTCTCCATCTGCCGGCTAATAAATGATGTGTCGGAGGTGAAATGTCATTAATAGATCTGAGGATTGTTAAAACGTTTCTCTATCATGCTGCTTTCCACCATAGAAATTGTGGTGATTTGAAGGAAACTACCAGTGGGAGCCATATTAGTCATTCCTGTAATATCTATAATCTATTATAACTAACTGGATAGAAGAACCACATGTATTACTGTAAGCTCGTCCTTTTTGGATGCAGGATGGTTGAAAATTTTTGGATATTCTAGTTCTGAACCAGGATCCAAATGACATGACTATGGGGGAGGTTTATGGTTACTGGTTCTGGTCTATGGGGGGGGTTATGGTTACTGTTTGTCTCGAATGTCTCTGCAGAGAAAACCCCTATTATAGAATGACCAGTAATTTAGAGCTGCGAGACAGAGGCGGATATGCGGCAAATCGTGTTTAATGGTGATAAACAGTAACAAGTATACATAGCACACAACAACCAGGCTGCTGTACAGATGCTCAAGTGAACATAGTAACATACACGTGTTGAGGTAACTGTACAGAAATACAGGTGAACACTGCTTGCTACGGCTGCTGTGCAGAAATACAGATGAACCCAGAAAACATACACACACTTAGGCTGCTGTACATATACTCAGGCGGGCTTTGCAAACATACATGCACAGGGATCCAGTTAAAGTCCAAAGTCCAAAAGCGGATAACAAGGCTGAGACAGTGAAGGCAGATTACAAGGCTGTGGCAGGGGGTCTGGGTACGGGAAGACAATGCAATGCTTATCCACCTGCTGCAGGGGTGGATCAGCTTATAAAGGAAAGAAATGACACAAGTTCTGGCTAATTACCAGAACCTCTGCAGGAGAGGGCCACCTGCTGGTGGAGGCAGATATGTGGCAAACTGTGTTTAATGGTGATAAACAGTAACAAGTATACATAGCGCACAACAACCAGGCTGCTGTACATATATACAAGTGAACATAGTAACATACATGTGCTGAAGTAGCTGTACAGAAATACAGGTGACCACTGCATGCTACGGCTGCTGTGCAGAAATACAGGTGAACCCAGAAAACATAGACACGCTTAGGCTGCTGTACATATACACAGGTGGGTGGGCTTTGCAAACATACGTGCGCAGGGATCCAGTTAAAGTACAAATTACAAAAGCGTATAACAAGGCTGAGACAGGAAAGGCAGATCACAAGGCTGTGGCAAAGGGGTCTGGGAACAGGAAGACAATGCAAAGGTGATCCACCGGCTGCAGGGGTGGATCAGCTTATAAAGGAAGGATATGACACATGTGCTGGCTAATTACCAGCACCTCTGCAGGAGAGGGCCTCCTGCTGGTGGAGTAGCATATGGCAGGGGAGAACCCAGGCAGGAAAGGGAGCCAGCCAAAGGCAGTACAGAGCAGATGTACGCTTCCATATTGCGGAGGAACTCCAGACCTGACACTGGTTCTGGTCCCTGGAAAGCAACAAAAATGCCTCTAAATTAAAGTGGATCAAAACCCTGGATTTTTACTATCCCATGTATTGTTCCGTGCTCCGGGGGCATCCCAATTTGCGATGCCTTGCTATGTGGAACCCCCCAAATTGGCCATAAAAACGTACCTTTCCCTAGTCCTGCTGTGAATGCGCAGGCTCTCGTCTAATCAGCATCATATCTTGTGCATAATAATAAATGGCAATACAGCTTCTGTTTAGACGTAGATGTTTGTTTCCCACCTGCATGAGCTTAGGGCACTTTTTCATCGCTGATGCAAGCAAGAGCAGTTGCAGATCCCATTCAGTTGGGTGCCATCTTTAATGGTGCAAAACCACTGGGCTTTTCCAGGCATTAGTGAGCGGGAGTGGCACCAAGCCCAGTTCCCTTTAGACGTGGGCAAGCTCTCATCCCCAATCTGTCTGAATGGCTGGGCGCGGGAGTGCACCTCAGCCCAGAGATACTGGCTGTAAGAGCCAGGGCAAAGGTGAGTTTTGATCCACACTTGGGGGGGCGAGGCTCACATCATCCTGATTTGGGATGGCCCAGGGAAAGTCTCAAGGGCTGGCAGGTGAGGGCTTTGCTCCATTATAAAGACCAAACCTCTGAGTTAGCGGAAAAAACACCTGTTTCCGCAATGGATGGATGGATCCACGGCATAAGCACAGTCTGGAGGGAGGGTATTCAGAATTCTGGAGCCCCCCCCCCCGCTCTCTGCACCCCCTAGAATGCATCGAATATTTACATTTAACCACGAGCCTCGCCAGCAACATAGCCGTGCGATTACATGGCCACTGGGGGCATTGTTTCTGGTTTATAAGTTACACGTGCTCAACCCTCTTCTAGAGGGGTTTTACACAGTACAGCATCCCCAATCTGGATGCTCCGAGGGAGGTCTTGGTCCACTTTTAAGAGTTAATAAAAGTAGTGCCAGTGGACTTTTTAGTGAGGACTTGAACACATGTGCGCCAATCTCAACACTGAGCTAAATTAAACCTATTTACCACCTCTACTCATTGCTAATGGTGAACAGGGCCGGCTCCAAGCTTGTGGGGGCCCTTGGGCAGGAGAGTTTTAGAGGGCCCCAAAGTAGTGTGTCACATGAATTGTCACATGAACCTTTCAGCTCCGCTGCCACAAGTACGTCATCTTCTGCTGCTGATCGCTCTCCAGTCATTGCCTGTAGCCACCAAGCGTCCTCTAGTCCTTACTGCTTGCTCCGCTTCCATTACAGACTCCATCATTGCTGTCAGTTGTCAGCTGGTTCTCAACACTTTCTGAGCTTCCATCAATTGCCCTCCATTCCATGCCACCTTCTCCATTGTTACTGGTCATCCTCTGTTGTTGAGGTCAGCCATGAGCAGGTCTGCACACAACCCCCGGCGTTTGGTGGTTTGGGTCCCCTGTAAAAAAATGCCATGGCCAAATGTGAGCCAGAGTGGGCAAAATGCCAGGGGCCCTGGCAATTGCCCAGGTTTGCCCTGTGCTGGCGCCGGCCCTGATGGTGAAGCTAATAAACGGAGATGATAGCGACTTTTTTCCCCAGGAGGCCGTTGACTTTAGTTTCTTCTTCGTAATATTCAATCTATTTTGTAAATGACTACTTTACGTTTCTTCAAGCCTTTGAAAAGTTTTCTATGAGCCGCATAAAACATAGAGCTAATTTGTACTTATCTCAAGTAAATTCCTGAGTTAATGCTAAAGAGCTTCCTAATAGCGCCAAGGTACCGAAAATACTCCAAGAACGGCTAACAAGGAGATTTATGTGCCGCTCGTAGGTTTCGCACCAGCAGATAGATGTGACTTATGAATGTTTAAGCAGTTTGGGATGCATTGAGAATCCTTGTTTTCTGCGTGTCCTGCTGGCACTGACTCATCCGCCAGTACATCACAATGATAAATACATAAATGCAATAGTAAAACATTAGCAATTCATGTTTATGGACATAGATGACAGGTATTTGGAAGTATAATTGTTTTTTCCCCTGTGTACGCAGGTTATTAAGGATTCACATTGTGACAACGATTGTTTTGCCTATTTTTTGGGCCAAAAGCAGAGAATTTTTCTTTGCCTCTTTCAATCGCCCTGGTGGCCCGTACTTACAATCTGTGGGCACCACAAAGGACAATAGGGAACAAAAAACGCGAAAATGGCTCCCACAACCACAATGAGTCCAACTACAACCAACCAAAGTGGGACTAGTATTAGGGCACTAAATCATCTTATATAAAAATAAACAATTTTTATTTGACTCCAAATCATTAAAAACATATGACACAAGACAAGACAAAGGGGGTTATTTAAGAGCGGCTAGCGGCAGGTAGTGCTATATAGCAGCAAGTAGTGCTATGTAGCAGCAAGTAGTGCTATGTAGCTGCAGGTAGTGCTATGTAGCAGCAAGTAGTGCTATGTAGCTGCAGGTAGTGCTATGTGGCGCCAGGTAGTGTTATGAAGCACCAGGTAGTGCTATGTAGCGCCAGGTAGTGCTATGTAGCGCCAGGTAGTGCTATGTAGTGCCAGTTAGTGCTATGTAGCGCCAGTTAGTGCTATGTAGCGCCAGTTAGTGCTATGTAGCGCCAGTTAGTGCTATGTAGCGCCAGCTAGTGCTATGTAGCGCCAGCTAGTGCTATGTAGCGCCAGTTAGTGCTATGTAGCGCCAGTTAGTGCTATGTAGCGGCAAGTAGTGCTGTGTAGCGGCAAGTAGTGCTGTGTAGCTCCAGTTAGTGCTATGTTGCGGCAGGTAGTGCTATGTAGCACCAGGTAGTGCTATGTAGCGCTAGATAGTTATATGTAGTCCAAGTAGTGCTATGTAGCGTCAGTTAGTGCTATGTAGCGCCAGTTAGTGCTATGCAGCGCCAGTTAGTGCTATGTAGGACCAGGTAGTGCTATGTAGCGCCAGGTAGTGCTATGTAGCACCAGGTAGTGCTATGTAGCACCAGGTAGTGCTATGTAGTTATGTAGCACCAGGTAGTGCTATGTAGCGCCAGGTAGTGTTATGTCGCACCAGGTAGTGCTATGTAGCACCAGGTAGTGCTATGTAGAGGCAGATAGTGCCTCGTAGAGTCTGGTGAACGCCGGGCGCTGTACGGGAAACCTCATTTAAGAAAGCGAATCTGGTGAGCGTCTCTAACAGCGCCATGTAGCGTCACATGTATTATTACATGCAGCTCAGGGTATAGCGCCGGCGCTCTAGGTTCAGGAGCGGCATGTAGTACCTGTCGCTCTGTAGCGACAAGTACTATGTCATACATTTCAATAGGGTTTCATAGTTGTGTATAAAAAACGTGTTAGGCTTTTTTTTTTTGCTCCAATCATTGTGTGACCTCTCCTGGCTGCAAACAAACCTTTTTATACATTTTTTTGATTTTTTATATTTTTATGCAGAATTGTCATTACAGGTCTGGCACTAAAGTGTTATTGTCACAGTGTTACAATATATTTCTATGTGTTTTCGCTTTGTTACTGGTGGATATGTGTTCAAAATCAGACTTTTAATCACACAGCGTCTGGTGCTCTATGCTATAGCGCCCAGCAAAAGTTTGCGCATGAGACATAGCTCGGCTTTCTGGCACATTCGAAATGGTGCCCCCCAACTGCTTTGCCATTCTGGGTGGGGGGTAGTGTAGTCGCCCGGCTGGTTCCCTGCATTGAGCTGCCAGCGGCTGTGCTTGGTGACTTATGTGCAGTGACAGCTCTGCACCCATCACTGTAGCGTTGCTGGCGGCGGCTTTGCTGCTTTAGACTCTCCGTCCTGCCCTGTGGTGGCTTTGGCTGCAGGTTTGCAAAAACAAAAAAAAAGGCTCGTCCAGGCGCCCCCCACTGCCACCTATAGCTTTGTTGCTGGCCCCGCGGCGCCGGACCGAAGACTGAAAAGACTCATCAGGAACATGACTATTTCACCTCATAGACCCATATGGTAATATTTTGTTTACCTTATTATAGCTTATTATGTATATGCTAGTGGTACATTACTTTAACCCTTTCAGTGCCAAGCTCGCTTCTACTCCACTTAAGTACCAAGCACGTAGAATCTATGTGCATGACTTTCACCCCTGCTAGTTAAAAAAAAATAAAAAAAAAATAAAAAAATACTCACCTGACCCCTCGTTGGATCCGGCCGGGTCTCCTCTTTAATTTGGTGCCATCCGATCCCCCTTGGGGGCTCGGGTGGCTCCAGGAGAGCCCCCGGAATAGCGCCCCCCCCCCTTCGTCAGCAGCAGCTGCTAACTGTAAAAAAAATAAATAAATAAAAAATGACATTTACTTACCTGTGGCCGCGCTGTCTCCCGACGGGTCTCCTCTTTACTGGGGGGGGCCTCCGATTGACCCCCCAGGCTCTTCCAGAAAAGAGCCCTCCCCGCCACTTCCTGCATCGTGACAGCTAGCCCCGCCCCCTGTGATGTCACCAGCAGCCAGCTTTTTAATACCGGCACCCAAGACTCTGAATCAGTCTGCTCGGGTGCTTGGAGGAGAGAGGTGGGGAGGGGGAGAGGGCTGTGATCGCCCCCCCTTCCCCAGGCTGTCTCCTTCAAACACCTGAGCAGACTGTCAGCTGTCATCGCAGATCACCGGGGGACACAGGAGGTGAGTAAAGTAAAAAAAAAAAAATGTCATTTTTTTTCTTATGTGTGTCAGTGTGTTTATTATTCTTAGTATACAGTACGTCCTGCTCCAGATATAGTACTTACTATCGGGTAATACTCCGCCAGATGGCGCTAGACTGCAGAGACATCGAAAACAGGCTCCTCCCGGCCCCTCAAATACCCAGGGACCTCCCACAAATCCCCAGATTTTCTCTGCAGTCTGGACTGCGAAGGACAAGTAATGTCTCTCTCTACTCGCAGGTGAGCGGGGTTATTAGCCTGCGGCCCTGTAGGACTGTTCCAACCCGTTCCATTATTAATGTGCCTCCCAGCCTTGGCTGCGCTGGTCGGGTGATGGTAGGCAGCACCGCTGTTAGGTGCTTAGGAGCGCTGCTCCACCGCAATCCCCCACCAAAGGGTAGGCGGTTCAGGCTTATGGTGAGCCTCTATGGGATGCCCCTCCCGCGCTATTGCCCCTTACCCCTGCCTATCGGTGGGCCCTATTTAAGTGGCCGCTGTCCTCCCTCATTCTCCTTGTAGCCTTCGGGGGGAAAGAGGGGGGGTGTGTGTGTGTGTGATGCAATGTTTTGACGTGTATTGGCCTTGTGCGGTATTTCATTCTGTTTTGTGTCAGCCGCCACGCTGTCTTGCTTTACTATGTCTGTACTTAAAATTGCCTTTTGTCACTATGTTCCGCGCTTGGTCGGCGGCGTTACCTCAGGCGCCGGTGCGCCGTCATTGGCTGCTTGTCACATGTTGGCTTCGCGCTCTTCGGGGGGAGGCGCCCGTCTCTGGCGCATTCCGCGTCATTGCTGATGCCGGCCCGCCCCTCGAGGTATACCGACGCCATTTTGTCTGCTTGGTCGGCTTATGTGTGACGGACTTCTACCTACCGCGGTCCGTAAATGCCCTCGCGGGCGGCTTTATTACCACCTTTTTATTGCTGTCTGCTTACGGCCCCCTTTTATTATGTCTTTCAGACGGGCAAATCCATTGGCTTCTCCCGGCCCTCTATTAGTTGGTTAACTTGTGAGGCCTAGTGTAATTACTCCCACTTCCCTAGCGGGTTATTGGGGCATCCAGGGTTGGCCTATATTGCTGCTATAATCACCATATGGAGGCATCTCAGGATAATGTGACCGGGGTTCCTTCGGGACAAGCCCGGCTGTGTGTAGCGTGTGGGGAGTCTCATGTTGACACTGACAAGGCGCGGGTCTGCATACCATGTGCTGAGCAGGTGTTTGCGCTGCAATCTGGCCTTCCAGTGGCTGGGCCTGCACCTCGTTTCACTTCACCTACCCCCCCAAGCTTAAATCTCACTCCTACTGAGTTGCATACAAGTGGGGATTCTCAGCCTGATGTGTCTTCTAGACTGGCAACTGTTGAGCAGTTGATTGTTAAGTCCTTAGCGCGTAAAGCCCCGGTTAAACGCATAATGTCACTCTTTTCCCTATGGAAACTGATGAGTTTTGGGATCTTTGTGGCTATACCCCTTCGGACAAGGGGGAGCTATTCTCTGACTCGGGGGCATCTGAGAGTGAGAGGCCCAGGGGTCATGATGATTCTGGCTCTGACCCCTGGGCCCCGGATGATACTGACAGATTGCTGACCCAGATTTTTGAGGTTCTGTCCATTTCTCCCCCTGTTGCGGCTCCCAGGCAAAGGGGAGAGCTTTTCCATACTGCTAAGTCACGTTTGGAATTTCCTGAGCAAGCACATTTGAATAACCTTGTGCTCAAGGAATGGGAACGCCCCAGTAGACTTCCCGGTGTACCTAAGATTTGGGATAGGAAGTATCCCTTTCCTGCTGACGTGGTAAAGTGTTGGTCATCCCCTCCCCAGGTGGATGCCCCGGTCCTAGGGCTATCTAACACCTCTGTCATGCACTCCCCTGACTCTACTACCCTGCGGGATGCTGAGGACCCGCGCATTGACCAGCTGGCGTCCCATGCCTTTGCATGTGTGGGGACGGCGCTGCGCCCGGTCTGTGCTACTGCCATTACTGCTGTGGCCATTAAGACCCTGATCAGAAGTATACTTGATAGTGCCCCTGATGATTTGCCTTGTGAGGTGATTAATGCACTCTCCAGTTGTGATGTTATTGTAAATTTTGTCCTCTCTGCCTTGGATGACACCATTAGAATGTGTGCCAGGACATTTGCCCTTGTGGTGGCTATGCGCCGCTTGGTTTAGCTACGCCAGTGGGCTGCTGACAACGCTGCCAAGAAGGCCCTCACTGGTTTTCCCTTCAAAGGACTACGCCTGTTTGGGGACCGCCTGGACCTTTTTGCTAAGGGAGGCAGGTTACCCCAGTGCAGGCGGCAGTCTCGGCCCTTTCGGGGTCAGGGCTCATTCTCCTCCCCCTTCCATGGTGCTAGACAAGGGAGGGGGGTTTCCTTTACTGGGGCCCAGGGAGATTTCTGGGGTAGGGGCAGAGGACATGGACGTCCTGGCTCCTCCTGGGGCCCCAAGGCTAAATCCTCTCCCAAGCCCCCTCAGGCATCATGGGGTGCCCTCACCCATCCGGGTGGGGGGACGGCTTCAGCACTTCACTCACGTCTGGAGGCTTCATGTCTCAGACCGGTGGATTCAGGAGGTAGTGCCCTCCGGTTACAAGATAGAGTTTGCTGCCTGGCCGCCCCCAAGATTCATCAGATCCCGGATTCCTCAGGACCCTGTGGTAGCTCAGGAGCTAGTGCAGGCAGTGCAAGGCCTCCTGGAGCTGGGGGTCATCTGCAAGGTCCCTTTAAGAGAAAAGGGCAAGGGCTTCTATTCCAACCTATTCACAGTACCCAAAAAAGATGGGTCACTCAGGCCCATCTTGGACTTGAATATCCTCAACAAATTTGTGAGGAGCAAGCTCTTTCGCATGGAAACTCTGCGCTCTGCCATCAGTTCCCTGCGCCCAGGGGATTTCATGACTTCTGTGGACATCAAGGACGCTTACCTTCATATTCCTGTATTTCCACTTCATCAAAGGTTCCTCAGGTTCGCTCTGGAGGATCAACACTACCAGTTTGTGGCTTTGCCCTTTGGTCTCACCTCAGCCCCCAGGGTGTTCACCAAGGTGCTGGCAGGAGTGATGTCTCTGCTCAGGTATCAGGGCGTCCACGTGCTGCCTTATCTGGACGACATTCTCGTCACCTACCAATCTCTACATCAGGCAGAATTGGATACTCAGCTGGTGGTGTCCACCCTGGAGTCATTTGGATGGGTGATCAACCACCCCAAGTCCTCACTGTCCCCCTCCTTGGTGACTCCATTCCTAGGAATGATTCTGGATACGGTTCATGCAAGGATTTTCCTTCCTCAACAGAAGGTGGACAGTCTGATTGCACAGGTCCAGTCCTTGCTATCTTGTCGTCATCCCTCCATCAGGCAGGGGATGCAGCTGGTGGGCCTGATGGTGGCGTGCTTTGAGGCAGTCCCTTATGCTCAGTTCCACTTGAGGCCTCTGCAACTCCACCTCTTCTCAGTGTGGGACAAGGATTCAGCGTCCCTGGACAGGGTCTGTGTGCTCTCCCCCCTGGTCAGGAGGTCCCTCTCGTGGTGGATGGACTCAAGGAGCCTGATGGGGGGCAGATCCTTTCTTACCCCCTCCAGGGAGACGGTCACCACGGATGCCAGCCTGTCAGGTTGGGGGGGTTTCTGGAAGTCCCTGCGGTTCCAGGGGAGGTGGGGCCCTCAGGAGGCCCACACACCTATCAATGTCTTGGAACTGCGGGCGATCAGGTTAGTTCTGGCTCAGTTGACTACTCACCTTCGGTGCCTGCCTGTTCAGGTGCGCTCGGACAACCAGACGGCAGTTGCCTACATCAATCATCAGGGAGGGACCCGGAGCAAGAGGGCCCTCCAGGAAGCGTCTCAGATCCTGACCTGGGCGCCAGGAAGAATGGTCCCTCTGCAACAGGGTGTTCCAATCTCTGTGTCACCGTTGGGGCCAACCAGATGTGGATCTGTTTGCGTCCCGTCACAATCACAAACTACCGGCCTTTGTCTCCCTGTCCCAGGATCCTCTGGCCTTGACCACAGATGCTCTAGCAATGTCATGGCAGGACTTTCGGTTCCTGTATGTCTTCCCTCCAATCCCCCTGCTGATCAGAGTTCTGCGCAAGATAGCTCTGGAGGGGGTGCCGGCAATTCTGGTGGCCCCCAGGTGGCCAAGAAGAGTGTGGTTCGCAGACGTGGTGCAGCTGGCAGTAGATCAGTACACTCTGCCCATGGTGCCAGACCTGCTCACTCAGGGTCCCTTACGCCATCCCAATTTACAAACTCTGGCTTTGACGGCCTGGCTGCTGAAACCTCCATCTTGATGGAGAAGGGGCTGTCTGCCTCTGTTGTTGATACCATGATAAAGGCTAGGAAGAAGTCTTCTTCTTCCATTTACTATAAGGTGTGGGTGTGACTGGTGTGAGTCTAAGTCTCTTCCCTGTCGTGTGTTTTCTATTCCCAGGATCCTGGAGTTCCTGCAGCATGGGTTGGAGATGGGGTTCCAAGTTAGTACTCTGAAGGGTCATGTCTCTGCCCTGGCTGTTTTCTTCCAGAAGTCCTTTGCTCAGCATCCTCTGATCAGGACTTTTTTCCAGGGGGTCACTCATGTGCGTCCCCCTCGTAAGCCTACGGTGCCTGTTTGGGATTTGAACTTGGTTTTGTCAGCCTTGCAGGGTGCTCCCTTTGAACCTGTGCAGGATGCTGCCCTGGCCATTTTTACTCTTAAAGTTGTCTTTCTGGTGGCTATCACTTCTGTTAGGCGTGTGTCTGAGTTGGCGGCGCTTTCCATTCAGCCCCCCTACTATGAGAGACACCAGGACAAGGTGGTGTTTCGCTTCAAGCCAGATTTTCTGCCTAAGTAGTGTCTGCCTTTCATTTGAATCAGGACATTGTTCTTCCTTCTTTGTGCCCTAATCCTAGTAATGCTAAGGAGAGGGTCTTGCATTCTTTGCATGTGGTTAGGTGTCTGAAGTACTATCTGGAGGCTACTGCACCTTTCAGAAAGACTGATGCTCTTTTTGTGGTCCCTTCTGGTCCTAGGAAGGGTTTGGCTCCTGCCAAGTCTACTATTAGCAAATGGATCCATCAGGCTGTGATTCAGGCCTACTCTGCTAAGGGGAAGAATCCTCCATTCCGCCTTATTGCTCATTCTACGCGTGCTATTGGTGCTTCTTGGGATTTTCAGCACCAGGCCTCTGTTGAACAAGTTTGCAAGGCCACTACTTGGTCTTCTGTTCATACCTTTTCAAAGTTTTACAAGGTTGATGTTAGGGCCTCAGCTGATGCTGTTTTTGGCCGCAAGATTTTGCAGGCGGCAGTGATTTGACGTACTGTATACTAAGAATAATACATTTCTGTGAAATACTCACCTGTAGAATTGGTATTATGAGTATACAGTATGTCCTGCTCCACCCCTCCCTTGCTTTGCATTATCTTGGATCCCCTGTATGGTGATTGTTATTATTGTTATAGTTACTAGTTTGGGTTGTTTTAATTCTCCCGGCTTCTCGTTAACTGCTTTTCAATGCTGGGGATTTGTGGGAGCTCCCTGGGTATTTGAGGGGCCGGGAGGAGCCTGTTTTCGATGTCTCTGCAGTCCAGCGCCATCTGGCGGAGTATTACCTGATAGTAAGTATTCTTTCTGGAGCAGGACGTACTGTATACTCATAATACCAATTCTACAGGTGAGTAATCACAGAATTTTATTTTTACATTTACCCCCTTGTGAACTGGTAAGGGGTCCATGAGACCCCTATACCAGTTCACAAGGCTGGGGGCTGGCAAGTCACCTGGTAGGTGACTTGCCATTAACCCCCGGCACCCCTATTACTTGCCTCCCCAAAGCCCAGGGGGCGCAGAAGAGCCCGGGCCCACATAGGCTATGTGAGCTTGTAGGCTGCAGGTGGGGGGCCACAAAAGCTGGCCCCTCCACTCTATACCTACAAGCCCCCATAGCTGGTCCCGGGCTGGTAATGCTGGGTAAGGGGGACCCCATTTAATTTTTGGGGGGGATTTTTAAGGGTTTTTAACCCTTAAAATTCCAAAAAAAACGCCCCCCCGGGAGGGGGGACCCTATGTCATTTTTTTTTTTTTAATTAAACCCTTATGTTCTGTCGCCCAGCAGCTATAAAAGGCTTCCAGCAGCAGCAGGAGAGCAGAAGCCAGATTGATCACCGTGGGACACAGGGATGGATGGGAGGTAAGTATTAAAAAGTATTAAAAAATAAATTAAATATTTTTTCTGGTTGTTTCTGTGGTTTTTTTTTTACACTTAACCCCTTGTGAACTGGTAAGGGATCCATGAGATCCCTATACCAGCTCACAAGGCTGGGGGCTGGCAAGTCACCTGCGGCTAGCGGGTGACTTGCCGTTAACCCCCGGCACCCCAATTACCTGTCTCCCCAAAGCCCGGGGGGGGGGGGCAGAAGAGCCCGGGCCATGGCTATGTGGGCTTGTAGCCTGCAGGGTGGGGGGGCCACCAAAGCTGGCCCCCTTGCACCCTGTTCTACAAGCCCCCATAGCTGGTCCAGGGCTGGTTATGATGGGTAAGGGGGACCCCATATCATTTTTGGGGGGGGGGTTTAAGGGTTTTTAACCCTTAAAATTCCCCAAAAAATGCCCCCCCCCCCCCCCAGGAGGAGGGACCCTATGTAATTTTTTTTTAATTAACCCCTTATGTTTATAGTGTGGATAATAGTAGTATTTTATTTGTAAATGTTATAAAGTGCTATTTTCAGTTTGGGGGGTCTCCTGGGCAAGAATGGGGGGGGTACCGATACATATGTGGTACCGTTGTAATCGGGAGAATTTGGGCTTTCACGTGCAATATGGTTGTCTCTAATAAAGTAAATGTTTTATTTAAAATATAGGAGCCAATTGTCCAAAAAATATTTATTTATTTTTTGTTTTTTTTTACACAAAAATATTTCAGAGGCCAAACATTTCATGTTGAAGCCCAGACTGTTGAAAAAACAATATATAATTTTCCTGGGAAATCCCTTGAAATACTTCAAAAATCACAGTTGAACATGTGTAGCGCAAAATAGTGAAACATGGTCTGGCAACAGAGGGTGACAAAAGCTGCAGGTAGGCTGGCACTTAAAGGGTTAAATTGTTCTTTTTCTGACATGTTCAACGTTCCTGATGAATCCCTGAGTGCCGACATACTGTATCCTTTACCCACTGAATTGTATGGTACCTGTAATATTTGTGTCTATTAGACTTTGAGGCTGATTCACTACTAGGGCCACGTATTACCAGATGAGCATCTGTGTAGCGTAGTAGTAGACACTGTAAACAGGTATCGGGCGCTGTAACCTAGTGTCTCGGTCACTGTAGTAAACTGGCCGGCATTGACGAATGTCATGTATGTTGGGCGCTCTATCACCAGTACGGCGCTGCAGTGACCGAGAGGTAGCGCCAGCTCAGTGCGTCTGGCACTCGGCGCTCCACACCATATTTAACAAAAAACGACACACACACAGCGTCGGTGCTCTAAAGCTGGGCGCTGTAGCATAGAGCGCCAGACGCTGTGTGATCAAAGTCTGTTTTTGAACACATATCCACCAGTAACAAAGCAAAAACACATGGAATGACATTGTTATAACACTTTAGTGCCAGACCTGTAATGACAATTCTGCATAAAATATAAAAAGTCAAAAAAAATGTATGAAAGTGTTTGTTTGCAGCCAGGAGACGTCACACAATGATTTGAGTACAAAAAAAAAAATAAAAAAATAATTGCCCAACACGCTATTTAAACACAAACAAATGAAAGCCCATTGAAATGTATGGGAGAGCGACACTGAGCGACAGGTACTGCATGGCTCTCCTGAACCTAGAGCGCCGGCACTATACGCTGAGCCGCCTGTAATACATGTGACGCTACATGGCGCTGTTAGAGGCGCTCACCAGATTCGCTTTCATAAATGTGGTTTTGCGTTCACCAGACGCTACCTGCCGCTATGAGGCGCTACCTGCCGCTACGAGGCGCTACCTGCCGCTATCCCTTCTTAACTAACCCTCTTAATTACAATTTTAATTGCAATTCAACCCATGTCTGTGGTGTGCATTCGATCCATATGCATATAGTTGAGGTGTTTTGTGGTGAAACACCTCGGATCCTATTAGCACCCGTACATATATTTTCAGGTGATGATTAAGGGCCCTTTGTGGCCTGAAACGCGTAGACGTGTTTTTCATATTTTTATTGAGTATTGTCTGTCTATTTCTATGGAACAAGAGAATAAAGTTTTGTATTGATTTTTAATGGAAACTTTGGCTATTCTTTGGCTGCGTTTGACACTTGGGGTGGAGCTCTCCCCGCCGTGCCGAATGATTTACCTACACATTGGATGTGGATTATATGTAAGGTAGAGCTGACCATTACGTTTTTCTGCGTACATATATTTTATCTATCTGATGTGCCGACTACCACCCTCCTAACATTACCTTGAATTTTGACTTGCCAGGAGCTGTTCTTCTTGTGTGTTGGCATTGGGTAGATAACTTGCTCTCTCGGCGTATTGCTGGATGTTAAATAGACAAGGACGAGATGTTTACTAAAGATCCAGCAAGTCCAGTTGTTTTGACTTATTTATTACGACTTGTATATTCCGCTGCAATTATTCTTTATTGTTTGAACCAGCGGTAACCTTGTCAGCCTTTAAATCTTGCATCTAGCGTTTCATATGCAGTAACAAAAAAAAGAAAAAAAAAAAAAACAGATAAAAAAGCAACTCTTCTCGGTTCAGGCTGCAAATGATAAGCGATGATACCGAGAAAGAGATCTTCACTATTAATGAAGCCTTCTGAAAGTGTAATCCCGGTCCCTTGGCCTTTATTAACAACGGATAAATTCTTAATCAAGAGTTCTCGCGTCGCTCCCGAAAAAACCCATCAAATAATAAGTCGCATTTTGATGTGATTAGGCTCAGAGATGGATTATTTTATTTTGTGGTTATTCTTTTTTAGTTTAGGATTTTCTTACACCCATGAAAATACACTTAGTTCAAAGCTGCTTGTTTCCCAATAATATAATTAAAATGGACCTTATGTTAAAAAAAAAATAAAATAAAGGTTTAAGGTTCTTGAAGTGGACCAAAACCCTGCATGATCTGCCGGGGAATATAATATAATATTCTCGGGCCGATTAACTCCCTCCCCCGGGCGTCCAAAATCGGGATGCCCCGCTGTGTGAAATCCCCAGGTCGCCCATACACTTACCTTGCTTCCCGATCCAACAGCGCATGTGCGAGCCGCTGCCATATCCCCACTATCCCACCAGCGCAGGCACGCTCCCTGTTAGAGAGAAGCGGAGGATTCAGCCCTAAGCATGCTTGGAGGCACTGGCCTTAGACGCTGGCTTAGACGGTGTGACATCATGGCTCCGAGCGCGCTGATTGGACGAGAGCCCGTGCATGTGCCATAGGACCTCGAAAAGGTGTGTTGTGCTCGACACTACCAAGCGCACTGGGACGAGGTCAGGAATGGGTGTAGACTCCTGTGTATTGCTCCAGTACTAGGCATTTATTTTTCCATTAGGGACCTATAAACAGCCCCAGGACTCAGTGACACTACCCAGTGCTGGGGCTATATAGAGGATGGAATAACATTGTGTCCACCTTGTCACCAACCAGGGGCTTGTATACCTCTGGAGGTCATTTCTAGACCGTTTCTATTTTTGTTAAGACCTTGCATAGAGCCCCAGCACTCAACTGACTGGAACGAGGTCAGGGACAGGTGTGGTCTCCTGTGTATTGCAGGGCTTCAGGGCTTTGGCCGTTATCAACTGAGCACCGGGAAACAAAATACTAGTTTATTTATATATTTTTGGGTTTTGGTTCCTGTATACAACCGCTCAACTGAAAATGCAAAAAGTAGGGTACGGGTGTGGTCTACTTTGTATTGCTCCAGTGCTTTGGGCAGCATCAAGGAACAACATACTTGGGACCTGTATACAGCGCCAAAACTCAATTGACACTGTCCAGAGTGCTGGAGCTATATACAGGTTGGGATAACATTTTGTCCACCATTCCACCTTATATACAGCCCTAGCACTCAACTGACTGGGAACGAGGTCAGGGACAGGTGTGGTCTCCTGTGTATTGCCTTGGGCATTTCGCTGGTATCAACTGTGCATCGAGAAACAACATACTTGCCATTTTTTTTTCAGTTAGGGCCCTGTATACAGCTCCAGAACTCAATTGACACTTCCACCGTGCTGTGACGAGGTCAGGAAATGACTCCTGTGTCTTGCTCCGGTGCTTTGGCATTTGTATTGCTCCAGTACTAGCCATTTCGTTAGGAACCCGTAAACAGCCCCAGGACTCAGTGACACTACCTAGTACTGGGGCTATATGCTGGTGGAAATACCATTCTATCCACTGTCACTGCCAACTGGTGGCTTCCATCAGAGGAGTAGCTAGGCTTTTTGGCACCCGGGACAAAGATTCAAAATGGCGCCCCCCACCTATTCTCAGACCTCCCTTTGGCGCCCCCCCCGACCTGCTGCACCCGGAGAAATGCCCTCCCGGCTCCCCTAACCTCTGGAGGTCAGCAGGCACTTATTACCACCAAAGTTATTACATGGGCTTAGCCAGGGCACACAATATGGAAATATTATCTCAATGAGGTTTGGAAGAGTTCAACAGGGCTGGGAAAAGTTTCAATAGTATTTTAGGACCTCTTTCCCTTTAAGGCACCAATATCAGGACACTGACAGTGTCCATACTAATTGTTGTATCACTCTATTCGCATGTAACAACCCAGAGGAGCCGTGTAGCCTCCGACTCTAAACAATGGCCATCTGCCGCATTCTCCGGCGCGGGAATAATATGGGACGTATGAATGATTTCTATTCTTCTTTTGGCATTATTTTTGGGATTAATAGCCTGAGAAGTGTGATGCTGATCTGCCGGAGTAACGAGTATTTTGCAGCTTATTGTAGCGCGTTAATTAAATCCGATGCACATTCAGATGTAATTAATAAAAGCGAGCTTTGTTGCCGGGACTTTTCTTTTCTTGAGACTTGATTCATGGAGCGAGCGCTCTCATAGTTTACTGAGCAACTAATGATGATGCATTTCATACCTTCCGATGTATCTGCACTGCTGACCCCTCGCTTCTGCTGACCAAAGGCCCAATTATGGAAGATTAAAATCCCTCTCTGTGCCGAGCAGTTTTGATTTTGCAGATTGATTGCGTTTTTTTGTTGTATTTTGTTCATTTTTCTTTCCTTTCATCCCTATTCTCTTTTCATTAAGACACTTTTTTTCTTACATTTTTTTCTTTTATTGTTTTGTTGTTTTTTGTCTTTCTCTGTATTCCTCTTGGTTCAGTCTTTTTCCAGACTGAGCAAAACTTTACCAAACCTTGACTGACCAAAACTTGTTGCCTGTTTCTCACATGATAGAGAAAGTTGTCTCTCACTAACCTATTGTACATTACCCTGCCATGCTCATTTGTAATATATATATATAAAAAAAAAAATTGCCCAACTAAGAGGAGACTAACTACCAAAGCAGTCAGTTACCTAATGTGGAGATTAGCTCTGGTAGGCGACCGGGTGTCAGCAGTATGGAGGCGGAGGCAAACAGTTCAAAGTAAAGTCTCTGTTTATTTCACACAAAAATCCACAAAAGCATATGTCCATACAGGTTACATCACCTTTTCAGGAAACCGCAGCATAAATGATACAGTCAGGCAAACAGCTTTTAGTCCTTGAGCAAAGGTCCTGTTTACAGTCAAATAGGCCTCAGGTCCGCATGAACAGCCTCCACAGGAGATTTCAGCCAGGCTCACAGAGTCTCACTCCCATGTGAGCTCTAGACAAAAGGACAGGCCACAGCTGATTCCCCAGGCTATTTAAACAGCCCGCAAAACCCGGACCTGGGTAGTAGGATGGAGTCCCACCCTGCTCTACTCCATCCCAGTAAAGCCGTCCCAGGTTAGCCTTTCGGCTATTCTAAAGCAACAGCAGCAAACTGCCACCAGCAGCTGATGCTGGAAATCAGACTACACGACTTTACTGCACCAATGCCAGGTACATTGGTGCTACATACCTGCCGTCAATAACGGCCCCTTGCACCTTACCACACTAACCAAACCAAAACTGAAGCTGGTTGGGTTAATGGGCATTCAAAAGTAAATATCCACAAGCAAACCAAAAGGGGTTTGGGCAGACCCCTTAAATTGTCAGAATGCTCACATCAACCTTACCCCGCATAGCATATAACCTTCAAATTAAGAACAAATCATTAAAATACAATTTCATTTATGTGCTTGGATTATATTCAAAATTACATGTTAAAAGCATTACAATTGTGCATGCACCACGGCACGCCTTGGCACATACTAGCCATATTTTTTACATTATATTGGATACACACGATGGCTGAGTTGATAATAGTTACATTCATGTACCGGTATATAATTATATCTGTATATATACATAGGGCACAAAAAGGGAGCTGAGAAAGCCTATCATAGGCAAAACTAGTCCGCCCAATCGCTCAATGAAAATGGCTCTATGAAATCTGATTCTCAGTTATCAACTCAGCCATCGTGTGTATCCAATATAATGTAAAAAATATGGCTAGTATGTGCCAAGGAGTGCCGTGGTGCATACACAATTGTAATACTTTTAATATGTAATGTTGAATAAAATCCAAGCACATCAATTATATTGTATTTTATTTGTTTGTTTTTTGATTTGTTCTTAATTTTAAGGTTATATGTTATGCGGGGTAAGGTTAATGTGAGCATTCTGACAATTGGAGGGGTCGGCCCAAACCCCTTTTTCGTTTGCTTGTGGATGTTTCTCACATGGCTGTATCGCCTAGGACAAAACAGAGGCCCATGAACTAGGCCCTAGTGGAGATTTCTGGTTGTCTATCAATCAGGGCTATGGAGTCGGAGTTGCTCGAACAGTTCCGACTCCCACTGCCAGCTGGCACTAGGAGTATCCTCACTCATGGGAGCGACGGCCATCTTTCTGTGGCCCTGCCATGGACCATTTAAACAAAACGCTGATAATGACCAGGGACCGGATCGGGGCTCAGGTAAGTTGTACAGCAGGCTTTCTTCTGCACGGTGTACAAACCCAAACTTTTATTTAAAGGTTGGCCATACTTTGGGGAGTTTGCTCAACCCTAATTACGCTGGTACAGTATCAGCCAGTGTAGGGACCTGGGTATAACTAGGAACATGTCAGTTAGCTAATCAGAACCCATACATATAGAGTAATAAAAAAAAGGTAAAGGTACACAGAGCTGGTAAGTGTTCAAACTGGTGAAGGTTAGTCCACAAGTGATCTCCACAGGGTGAGCAATCCACCACCATTAACATAAGCCTCTTACCAGAAACCTGGCATATAAACGCAGAACAATGGATCTGTGCTGATCTTCACTAACGGATTCAAATAAGAGACTCCAATTCAGATTCCCGGGTCCAATTAGATTCCAGCAGCAATCACATATAATAGGCCATGTGGGAGAAGAATAAATACAAATCTAGTGCAGACTGCTGAATTAAAAGCTAATTTAATGAATAAAAATGCACTCACAAACAATCAAGATAGATAAACATTGGGACAAAAAATCTCCAGATCGACACTAGCAGCTCTCACCACACAGACGCCCAGACTCAGCATTAGTGCTCCAATATTTCCAATAGTAAAACCGCATATGCATATACAGAAAAGCTGACCATTCCAACGCGTTTCGTCCCTCCTTTGGGACTTTGGCTAGGATAGTCAGCTAGTAAATCTTACCGGTATTTATGGCAGCAAGATAGAAAGCTCGAGCGGCCGTTTACGGGCAGAACCAAGGGACCCCGGAAGTTGTAAAGCGCGGCCGCGCATCCAGATCCGGCCCATGGAACGCAAGGAAGTAGTGTAAGCAAAGCGTCTCAAGCGCGTCAGCGTGACAACGCTTCTAAGCCTCTCGCATCAGAGAATCAGTATACGAGGACGAGCAGAGGCATGGCCCGCAGTAGAAAAGGTGTTAAGCTATCGAGGGGCGGGGTCCGCTTCACTCCCCGAGCTCAGGCCAATCAGAAATACTGATTGATAGTTAATGGAAGAGTCCTAAAAATTCAAATAAGCATCAGGACATAAGTAAAAATAATGAGGCCAATAGGCCCGTAGTAAAATATGGCACAAAGTGGACACAGAAAGACCTATAACAGTCCACTGACACAGAACACAGGATTAAAAAGTTGTGGACAAGGTCCAAAACATTAAAACAAATTTTTTTTACTGAAATATAAAAATAAGCAAAAGCTGTAAAAGGCCAAACCACGTAAAATCATGAAAAAGCCAATTAAAAACCAGCACGAATTTCTAAAATCCTACATATGTAGGTGAGAGCTGCTTTACATTCACCTACATATGGTGAATTTCTGATTGGGCTTACTGCGCATCTTGTATGTGTTTTTTCTGCCGCTCCATGCCCAGACTAATGCTTTTATTAATGTTGTTCATGACCATCATGGCTCTGTTTGCTTATCCGTGGCTTAACATTGCTATGGTAACGTGGTTAATGCTGGGGCTACGTGCGGTTTTCACTTCGCACCCGCCCCTTCGATCACCAGTGCCTTTAGCCTGAGCTCTGGGAGTGAAGCGGACCTCGCCCCTTGATAGCTTAACACCTTTTCCACTGTGGGCCACGCCTCTGCTCGTCCTCGTATACTGATTCTCTGATACGCGAGGCTTAGAAGCGCTGTCCCGCTGACGCGCTTGAGACGCTTTGCTTACACTACTTCCTTGCATTCCATGGGCCGGATCTGGATGCGTGGCCGCGCTTTACAACTTCTGGGGTCCCTTGGTTCTGGCCGTAAACAGCCGCTCGCGCTTTCTATCTTGCTGCCATAAATACCGATAAGATTTACTAGCTGACTATCCTAGCCAAAGTCCCAAAGGAGGGACGAAACGCGTTGGAATGGTCAGCTTTTCTGTATATGCATATGCGGTTTTACTATTGGAAATATTGGAGCACTAATGCTGAGTCTGGAAGTCTGTGTGGTGAGAGCTGCTAGTGGTGATCTGGAGATTTTTTTGTCCCAATGTTTATCTATCTTGATTGTTTGTGAGTGCATTTTTTATTCATTAAATTAGCTTTTTAATTCAGCAGTCTGCACTAGATTTGTATTTATTCTTCTCCCACATGGCCTATTATATGTGATTGCTGATGGAATCTAATTGGACCTGGGAATCTGAATTGGAGTCTCTTATTTGAATCCGTTAGTGAAGATCAGCACAGATCCATTGTTCTGCGTTTATATGCCAGGTTTCTGGTAAGAGGCTTATGTTAATGGTGGTGGATTGCTCACCCTGTGGAGATCACTTGTGGACTAACCTTCACCAGTTTGAACACTTACCAGCTCTGTGTACCTTTACCTTTTTTTTTTTACTCCATTTTTGCGGGGAGAAGGATCCCCTTAATTACACGTTGAGCTATTTACTCTGTCTTGGAGCAGCGCGGTATTACCTTCTATAGACATATAGAGTAATGTTGACATTAAGCTCTTTTGTGGTTTCCAACCATGGAAATGCATAGACAGCGCAGTACCCTGAATTAGACTCAAGATGGCAGTAGTAGGATTAGGCCATAAACAAGAATTGGGTCATAGACTAGAATGGGGATTGTTCTAGAAGGTGAGGTAAGAAGGGTTGTTAGTCATAACAGGATGCTGAGTGGAAACATAGTTATAACTAGAAGGGTAGTGATTGGTTAGAGGGTTTAGAGCGCAACCAGAGCAAATCAGATGTGGGACATGAGGCCGAATGTGATGGAACGTTCTGGAAGGTAGCTAGAGGTAATATAGTGAAGCCCCAATTCTAAAGCCACTTGTTCAACTCAATCGAATTGTAAAGGAGCAGGAGTAAATACAGACTCCAATAGAGAGAAGGGGGAGAGAGCCAGCATGGGAAGAGTTCTCCTTGGGAAGCCTTTCTTAATTGTACCTGTGATTATGGACAGAACCGAGAGATGTAACTGGATGGATATATTGTACCTGTGCCATGTTTGCTGTTTGCCTGTGGACTAAATAAAGAGGAACTCTGCTTTCATCTCCTGGACTAGTGTTCATCCTTTCAAGCAGCAACAGTGAATACCAAACTCCCCCGCAACTGCACCCTAACCCTTACCTACCCACACAAGAGCACCCTGGGCCCAGAAGAACCTGCTCCCTGCCATCCTCACCGAACATCCGGTGCGTGAGGGCTACACCAGTGTTCTTGTGACGCAGCAAGCATTAAGGCAACCAAGCCAGCCAGAATAGCACAGCCATATTCTCCAACCAACTACTACCTACCCACAAGTTCCAGGGCAAGATGGTCCAGCTGCTGACACTGCAACACCTGACTCCAAGATGGGCTATAAAATAACTGCTCCGCACCATGGACAGCCTTAATCTGGCCCTGGGAGCCATCCCACTGGCTTCTGTAGTGAGGGAGGACACAGGTCCTCCTGCCTTGGAGCCCTGCCAAGCTTATCCTGGCCTACTGGGGGAGGCTCTTATACTGGGAAAATGGGACATGGAGGGGGCATTCCTGGGGAGTAACGAATGTTGGATACACCCTAGTATCTGGCCTTTGGTACTCATTGGAAGGGCTTCCGAACTAGATTGTCCCCCTTCCGGCTCATCACTAGCTTTGATGATGCCATAAATTAAGTGACACGATCGCATTTTTATTGATTGTTTGGCTGCATGTTTAAAGCAGAGGGAAACGTACTTTTGGGTCCTCTGCTCATTCCCCTTGACACCCCCCATCCGAGCATTTCGTGGATGCTTCTCTCTCGGTGGTGACTAGGTTTAAAAAAATGGGGGGGTTTCATTGTCAAGGCCACTCCCACCTGGCACCTTCAGAGGTCACCGAAAGGCCGGGTGATGTGCAAACACTGGCTGGTCGCATCCCTGGCTAGCACGCTGGGTGCAGGGGCGTACACAGCTAGAGGGAAGCCAGGGATGCGACAGCCAAGCAATCAAAACGCTGCAGGAGCCACCGGGAAAAATGTTTACCAGCAATCCGGGAGGGTTCACACAGCAGGGCATCCTGCTACAGGATGCCATGGGGGGAGGCTGAGAGGGTTTTCCTCCCCTTTAAAATGAATGAATTAAGTGGGGTGGAGGCCCCTGGGAAGAAAGTCTGGTTTCATAACCTAACCCCTCCGTCCAGTCTCTCTCCCATGGCGGGGGATTGGGTTGCACATGGGCAGCGGCGTCAGAAGGGGCTCAAAGCTGCATTCCCCACACTCCTGCACACAGGTTCGAGTAAGCATTCAAGGCGGCCATCTAACCCTAGTCGATGGACATCGGCAGTTTCACTTGGCGCCTTGTGTAAACGCGGCTACTGCAAGCATTTCCTACATTTCTGACACTAGTGGTGGAGGCCCTCTGGCTATATCAAGTGGTGGAGGCCCCGGTGACCCTGTCTAAAATGCGGCCCTGACGATTTACACCCAGGACCTGTCCTAATTTTGTTTTGCGCTAATAACACCAAATGTAAATCGCGGCGTGTTTGACGATCAACAAATTTCATAAACAGGTGGTCCTTAACTTTCGTAGCTTCTCCCAAACCATTAAGAGTCCGGCTCAAACGTTCCTCTTTGATCTAATTAGACTGGTAATTACATCGACTCTCCTCCAGGATGAACACAGAAGACTTTTAATTTCTCTCTCAATGAATCTGAGATAATTAGTCCACCTCGGGTCACTTTAAGTCAGCCATGCAAAGTCACCTGCCTTCCTCCTCCCCTCTCCTAATGTCCCTGGCAGCCCCCTTTTCGTAAATACCTCTTTCTGGGCCGCAAGGAAAATTTAATCACCACGGCCATTTAAAAGGTGCCCTCTGTGCTCCAACTGTCAACACTGTTGCAATTAGTGTCAGCAGTAATGGAGCATGTTACTAATTCTGGTTCGTCGGTGTTAGGTGTGAGACGCCGCGCTTCAATAAAGCTGCGGACTGTCACTGCATTTCTTCAAGGTGTTGGGAAAAAAAAATCTCCTGTAAACCACAATGCTATAAGAAGATTCAATATTTGCAGTAGAAATTCATTTTTATTAAGAAAATTGAAATATAACGATCATATAAAATACTAACATGTGTAAAAAAACATTAAAAATGATATCAAAACACAATATAAACATTATACATGTAAAAATCTGCTGCTGATCATAATTGCTTTTCTGGGAGACAAAAGAAAAATGTCTTTTTTCAGTTGCAAAGCTAGAAGAAAAATTTTATATTTGAAAAGTTAAGTTAAAAAATAAAATAAAGCAAGATATGTTGTAAAAATGGCAATAAAAAAATAAGGAAGACTTTAAAAAAAAAAAAATACATACTGTATTTTAGCTCCATAAGACGCACTTGTATTCCACCAAAAGTGGGAGGTAAATGTGTGTGCGTCCAATCGGGTGAATGTCAATATATATATATATATATATATATATATATATATATATATATATATATTTACATTCACCCGATAGGACGCACGCACTTTACCCCCCACTTTGGGGTTATTATTAGTAATATACACACATGTACTTTCGCTCCCACGCAGCTAGCTTTGCTTCCACAGCCACCGGGAGGCAAGCAGATCAAGATAGGGTGGGCAGGCAGGGTAACAGATGCCTGCCCGCTGTCCCCACTGCTGCCACCGCCCCGCTGCTTTTCCTTCAAAGATGCAGGCACATGCAAACACACGGCTCCGTGCAGAAGGTGGGCGTGGCCTGGATGCCCTGCGCATGTCATGTCTACCTACTATGCTGTGATGGGGATTTGTGTGTGCCCGCGCAAGAGAAGGAGAAGCATCTGTGGGGAGAGTGGCCAGGCTTCACTTACCCTGCTTGCCAGCCGCTCCTCAGTCTTCTGGACTCTGGATGGCTGTGGTTACCCAGCCAGCACTGCGGGAATACCGAGGCATGTGAGTATACTTGTTCTTTTTGCTTGTTTTTTTTTCTACCAAGAGAGGGAGGGGTGAGAATGCCATACTGCCTATATGGGGAATGAGACGGGGGATGAATGCCACCATGCCTGTAATGGGGGGATTCTGCACCTTGCCTTTTTGGTTCTTGAGGGAACAGTGTTTTAGCACAACACTTGGTTCACAATATTTTTTTTTCTTATTTTCCTCCTCCAAATCCTAGGTGCATCTTATATGGCGAAAAAATAAGTTAGTTACCTGGTAACTACTTTTCTAAATATACGTAAGGGCAGCATACCACTGAAATATTAAGGCTCCGCCCCAAGGTAGGAACACATGACCACAAGAATACACAAAAGCTTTAGCTCCTCCTCCAGACACCAGTAGTTTAAGAGATCTGAAAAACAAAGACAGACAAAGCACCAACTGGTAATTCAGTAGGATAACATATAAAATAATGTAGCCTGAAGGAGGGAAGCCTGTATGCTGCTCTTTTGGATGTTTAGAAAAGAAGTTACCAAGTAACTAACGTTAAGTTTTCTAAAAACATCCTTAGGGCAGCATACCACTGAGACGATAAGCAAGGTCCTACCTCTACTGGGTGGGAAAGGCTGCCCACAACACACTCCTGTTAAAGGATTGATTTTGCAAGGTGAGCAGATCCAAGCGGTAATGATTAATAAATGTCTTAGCTAAAGACCAGGTTGCCGCTCTACAGATCTGTTCGATAGAGGTACCAGCCCAATAGAGGCTCTGCCCAAGATGTATAAATTCTTCTTGTTGAATGAGCTGTAATCTACCCTGGAGAAGGAGATCCATTGTAAGCAAAACTGCTAGTGCTCTTCATCCATCAGGTCAATGTCCTTGCCTTGGAAACACAGTGACCCTTCCTGTGACCCGAGACGGAAACAAATAAGCTATCGGCCTTCCTTCAATCCTTCATTTGTTGCCAGCAAACAGGCCCTGACATCCAAAGACTTATCTACAGAACCCATAGAGGAATTACAATCCCCGGAGGATGGAAGGATAATCTCTTGGGTCCAATGAATGTCGGAAGAGATCTTAGGAAGGTAGCAAGGATCCACCCGTAATATTATACGATCCTGGAAAACTTGAAGAAAGGGGTGATGGAGGATAAGCATTAGCCAGTCTGAAACACCACTGGTGAGCCAGGGCGTCTATTCCTAGAGCTTGATCGGAGTGATCAAAGGAGAACGTCCACGTTGGTTTGCTTGGAGGCAAAAAGATCATCCTCCGGAGTTCCCCTCAAAAAGGCTTGAGCCAACAAGCTCATCGGTGCCTGCCAAAGGGCATCCTATAGGTCTATTGAGAGAATAGGGAGAGAATATTGAGAGAATAGGGAGGATCGTAGGGGAATCAGTAACAAAATTGGGATAGAACCCATCATGTTTAGACTTAGGGGTGCAACTCCTATGCTCAATACCCATAGAAAGATGAACCATATGCAGGAGGTATGGTAAATCCTCTGGAGAAAAAAGGAATTTCACTGGTAAAACTGAATCAGAACCTCAGTGGAGGAAGGGCCCTTATCCCCCTCAGAAAGGGGGTATCAATTACCTCTGACTCCTGGCTTCTAGAAAAGGTGGGGAGGTCTAGGGGATGCCCAACAAACTCCTTATGTCCAGCCGAGTCCCGTGAGGTCCTAAGATTCTCAAAGGAAGAGTAAATATGATCCTTCAGAACTCTCATTATAACCGCCATGCTAAGCTGATGTTCCTTGCTCACACCTTATCGGTACAGGGCTTGCAAAGAGGCTTCCTATAAGAATCTAGTAGCTTGATTTCACATATAGAGCCTCTCCTACTTTAATCCTTAGACTTGGAGCTAGTTTTAGTCTTGGACACTTAATTACAGGGTTTGGTAAGGATCCTATATAACCTTCCAAACATAACAACAATTCAAAGTAGCCCTTAAAACTGCAAGAGCGTGCCAATAAATAAAAAAAAGGGATTTAACCAAGCAGAGATGGACCCCTTCTTCCCAGACTGAGTGGCTGACAGAGTTTCCTAAATTCTGAAATTGGGTTGGAAGGATGCTGATCCACAGCAAAGTCTCCCATAGTAGATGATAGAGGAGCAGGGACTTGCAAGAATTCCACTGCCTAATCCGCCCTTCTGAAGTCTGGTGTAGGGTAGAGGTGGCCCTCACCAAGCTCAATAATTAAGCAAGCAGGGAGGTCCCTAATTGCTGAGTCTTTTAAGCATCTAAGGTAAAATGAGAGGGAGGCCAGAAAAAGACACTTAAGGTTAGCAGAGTGCTTCCCCTTTAAGCCAGGAGCACATGCATTAGCTGGGTCTCGCAGTGGCGCCTAGCGCTGACATCATCAAGCGCCACTGGGTGGAATCGCCCCCTGCAGCAGACCCCTCTCCCCTTCCATCAGGCTGAAAAAGTGGAAGAGGCATGTGGCCTCCAGCGAGCTCCACAGACACGCACCAGCGGGTGAAAAACACAATTCAGCCGGATCTCCCGCAGTCGTACATCGCGCCGGTCCATCGCAAGCCTCATATGATATTGGAGGACAGGGGGGAAATGGAAGGGCACCCCAAAATTCCCCCCAACAATTTCCACAATGCCTCAGACCATAAGCATACTTGGTCTGAGGCTAGTCCTCCCCTCCCCCATTGGCTATGAGTCAAGGATTGGAGAAATCTGGCCTATACCCTGGGAGTCACCAGGGTATAGGCCAGGGAATGGGTCAACCCCAACAGACCCACAGCGATCCGCTCTACTTACCTAAACCCATGGTTCAGGTGGTCTGGCTCCTGCCCCAAACAGGAACATATAAAAAATGTGTTTGGAGGAGGAGCTAAAGCTTTTGTGTAATCTGGCGGTCATACGTCTTGGGGCGGAGCCTTAATATCTCAGTGGTATGCTGCCCTTAGGATGTTTTGAGAAAATAAAGTACTATGATCCCACTTGATATGATTGCGGCACATGAGTGATCTGATTATGCCGTGCCTGCAGAGTGTGACATTAATAAAGCAATTATATTAATTAGCATTTTAATTTCACTTCATACTGGCAGTCAGTGGGCTGGTGACACCTATACTATTATTTTTGCTGCTTTCAGAAAGTGGATTTTTTTTTTCCTTCCCCGTCAGGTTGTCATTAATAGACAGTTATGACCAAATAAAAAAAACAATAGGGTTGATTGAGCACCGTGCGACAATACAATCTTGCGTATTTTCTGAAGTTGCAAATTTACTCTGGAGCAGTTCAGAACTTTTTTTGGGGTATTTTGTAATATCACCTAAACTTAGGCAATTCAACAAGTAGTGTGTTTTTGGTCGTAAATGTACACCTGCCTAGAGCGGGTCTAATAAATACACTACACAATCTTGCATGTTTTCCTGGGTCAGATGGGTTTTGGGGAGGTGGACCAGCCCTTTGGGTGCTCGCCTGTTTCTAACTGGGTATTCGTTATAGGCCACACTGCCCATATGGGGAGTGTAAGGGGGAAAGGCCACACTGCCTATGGGAATGGGAGGGGAAATTCCACACTGCCTATGGGAAGGGGAGGGGAAATTCCACACTGCCTATGGGAAGGGGAGGGGAAATTCCACACTGCCTATGGGAATGGGAGGGGGGAAGGCCTACTACCTATGGGAATGGGAGGGGGGATTGCCACACTGCCTATATGGGGAATGTAAGGGGGAAAGGCCACACTGCCTATGGGAATGGGAGGGGAAATTCCACACTGCCTATGGGAATGGGAGGGGAAATTCCACACTGCCTATGGGAAGGGGAGGGGAAATTCCACACTGCCTATGGGAATGGGAGGGGGAATTCCACACTGCCTATGGGAATGGGAGGGGGGAAGGCCTACTACCTATGGGAATGGGAGGGGGGATTGCCACACTGCCTATGGGGAATAGGAGGGGGGGGGGAATGATACACTGCCTATGGAAATGGGAGGGGAAATGCCACACTGCCCATGGGAATGTGTGGGGGGGTTTGCCACACTGCCTATGGGGAATAGGAGGGGGGAATGAGATACTGCCTATGGGAATGGGAGGGGGGATGCCACACTGCCTGTAATTGGAGCATTATGCACCTTGCCTATTATTTGGTTCAGAATATTATTTTTCTTATTTTCCTCCTCCAAATCCTAGGTCTTATGGGCAGGTGGGTCTTATAGGGCGAACAATATGGTATATGAACTGGCCCATAAAAAACAATGGGCAGCATTTTCCCTTGCACTGTGACCAGGGCTGTATTTAGGGTTCATGCTGCCCTAGGCACAATTTTTTCACCCCCCCCCCCCCCCCACGACTGCCTTATATTGCTAAATAGACACAGCAATGCAGGGAGGGGGGATCTTGGATCTGCTGCATAGACTCTCCCCTCTCTGTTCATGGCCCTGTCCATCCATTCATGTCGCTGGATCCCGGGTGAGGTAAGGAATTTCTCAGCTCCAGGGCAGCGGGTGGGTTCATTAGGTGATTAGAATTGACTGTTCTGAGACTAAAGAGCTGCAGCCAAGAGATTGAGCCTGCTGACTGAGAGTTAAGTAATATTGTTTTTTTTTTGTTCCCAGTTCTGCCTATTTAACATAATACAGCTTTTGACAATTCTGGTGATGGGTCCTCGCTATGGGTGAAACCCCCAAGATCACCGATACTCACCTTTCATCATTCTAATGCACAGGCTCTCAGATCTGTTAGCTGTGCATTTGTAATTCACAGGCACCATTGGACGGGAAAGAGGTGAGTGTTACAGCGTGATTTGAGGGGTTTCACACAGCGGCACAGAAAATACCCGGGAAAGTCAAAATCCCAGTCTGGGTTTTTTCCTTCTTTAAACCGGACCTTCAGCGTGATTTAATGAAAAGCCCAAACTCTTAAAAAATGATTCCCCAGTATCTAAAATTAATATATTTTACGTTTTTAGTCACTAACTTATTATTCTTTCCCCCACTGAGCTGCAACTCTGTTCAGGAATTTAGGATACGGGCGCCGCCATCTTGACTTAGAAGCATCACATTTACTGAGGAGAGGAGAGTGGGATAAAGTAAAGGGGGGTGGGTTTTAGCTGTGCTTTGCTCAGACAGAGCAGAGCTGGGGTCAGGTAAAGGTCAGCAGTCCCAGAATGCAGAGCAGCACAGTCAGGAGGCACTTCCTGTTTGCAGGCTGCCTGATAAGATGGCGGCTTCCATAAGCCGCCATCTTGGATGTTTAAAGGCTCATAACATGCAGTAGATGCAGGTAGGATGATTTATAATGTGGCCAATCTGTATGTACAGGGTGTGGGAAACATATAAGATAGACTCTTATTCAGAGTGAAGGTCCGCTTTAAGCAAACAGAGGCAGGATAGAGAGAGCAAGAGACAGAGAGAGAGAAAGGAATAAAGAAAGAAGAAAACAGAGAGAGAAGGAATGTAAAAAAGAATAAAGAAGGAAGGATACAAAACAGAGAGAGAAGGAATGTAAAAAAGAATAAAGAAGGAAGGATACAAAAAGTAATAAAGAGAGGAGGAAAGAAAGAAAGGAATAAAGAGACAAAAGAAGGAACGATGAGGAGGTAGAAAAGAAATGCAAAGAAGGAAAGAAGAGAGAATGAAGGAATGAAAGAAGGAGAATACAAAAGGAAAGGAGAAAAAAAAAGGAAAACAAATAAAGAAAATAAAGTAAGACAGAAGAAAAACATAGAAAAGAAATAGGACGGAGGTAAAAAAAAAGGAAGGAAAGCAAGAAGAAAAAAAGGAAAGAAGGGGGAAAGAAAGTGAGAAGGAGGACAGAAAGAAAGAAAATAGACAAGAGAGGGAAGAAAATACATGAAGTAAGGCAGTAAAGGAAGAAAAAAGGAGAAAGAGGAATGGAAAGAAAGAAATACAGAAAAGAGGAATTAAAAATAAAAGACAGGAAAGAAATAAGGAAGAAAAACATGAAGGTCAAACGAAGGGAAAAAGTAAAGGAAGGAGGGAAAATAGGGAAGGAAACATAGAAAGCAAGTAAAGGACAAATGTGAGTGGAGGTAGTGAGGAAAGAGAAAAAAAAGGAATGGAACAAGGGAGAAAAGAAAAAGATTGGAGGAAAGAGAAGTAATGCAGTAGGGGAGAAGGGAGGTGGAAAAGAAAGAGGAAAGAAAAAGACGGGAATGCAACAAAGAGGGGAAAAATGTAAAAAAGAGAGGGAAGGAGGGGAGGAACAAAAGAAAGGGAGGGAGCCAGGGGAAAATGAAGAAAGAAAAGAAAAAAATGGAACAAAATAAAGAAGAGAAAGAATGGAAAGAAAAAGAGGTAAGAGGGAAGAAAGTAAAAAAAAAAAATAAGGGAGGAAGGAAAGAAATGAGTAAGAAATAAAGGCATGAAGAGTTAAAGAGAGTTAAATGAAAGATCAATACAAGTGCTGCATAACCTTACTTGGCTGGTGTGCTACTTACTGGAGCATGGCATGCTGGGAGGCACATGAGCTGTGCCATGTGCTGCACTCCCCTTCTCTGCCCCTTAGCTAAGGTACCTGTTAGTGCTGCTGCCTGTGTCCTCAGTGATGGGGGCGGCCATCTTGTCGTAGCCCCTGCTGGTCTGAGCTTCGTGTAGCTGATCTCAACATTGAGCACATTCACCTACACAGCAGCTTGGAGAGGGGTGAAAGAAGGGGGAAATGCTAACCAGACACCGACTTTCAGTGCCTGAGACTGCTCACCGGGCCGTGCTGAGGGAGAATGACAGGCAGGGGGCCTGTGCTCAGCTTCCCATTCATTTTGTCTCTGGTGGCCTAGCCCCGCCCCTTTTCCCTGCCGTGTTTAGTTTATTGCTGTCTGTGGAGGTGGGTGTTGATGGCTTTGTGTGAAAAAAACACTATTGGCAGCTTTGGAATATGGCTGGAAGCTGCCTGATTGCTTGCAGATGGAATTTCTTTTCTTTTTTTTTTTTTTTTTTATATTGGATCCTTGCTGGTTGGAGCCTCCAATCCCTGCCCCCACTGTAGCTCCGCCCTAGGCACGTGCCTACATGTGACTAGTGGCAAATACGGCCCTGGCCGTGACTGCGTTGCCCGACACAGCACAATTGGAGAGGTGCGAATAGAGCCTAATAAAAATAATAATATGTCAGTGTTTATATGTTGTAAGGCTTTGTTCGCACCTCTCAGCAGGTGTTTTGTAAATACGCATTGTATAAACACCGCACCACACTTTTGTATGTGTTAGAAATGCATTTGCGTTGCGGTTTTTGAATGAAAAACATTTTTTGCATAATAAGTAAATAGTAAAGTTTATAGCAAAACAAATGCAAACAGGTACCTTGCGTTATACGTGCGCTGCGCTTGCGTTGCCATTAACTTCTATTGGCCAGCATTGTTACAACTTTGTGCTGAAAAAGGAGCCTGCAGCACGCAACGCAGCGCAGATATGTTAACTATCCCATCTAGAATAATGTGCAGTGTTTCCTCTGTGTTGTAACTGCAGCGCAACAAGGCAGAGACATCGCAGAGGTGTGAACAGAACTTCGAACTAGATGGCAAAACGGGGAGGCCGATTCATTAATAGCGCCAGGTAGCGACAGATGAGCGACTGTAGCGTGATTTTTTCAGCGCCAGCCAGTATTCGCTGTGCTTGGCCGGCATTAGCTTGATGACAGCGACTCAGTCGGTGTGCGGTAATGTTGAATACGGGCTGGGGGGTCGCTGTTTCACAGGTCCAGCGTTGTATGTGAGCGCCTGACAACGAATGGCCAGAGCGAACGGCTAGCTTCATATTCATCAACAAATCACGCTCCGAATGTGCTGTCGCTGTCCATTCCTTGTTTAAACCCCAGAGCGCTTGCGGCGATGTGTATTAACTAGTTTTTAACCCCTAAACAACCATATTTTTGGAATGTAACATTATACATGTTTTTAGAATCATTTTGTAATATGAATACATTAATCTCAGACCTGTTAGATCAATTCTGCACATATTTTTTTTATTTTTTTTTTTGACTTAAAAATAAATCCTAACATTGCAGAAGTGGTCTCCGATTTTTTGACATTAAAAAAAAAAAAAAAAAAATTAATACCAATTAATTATGAATAATTATAGATTGCTCCATTGAAAAGCATTGGACATCGCCAGGGAGCGACAGCTCATACCTGGCGCTGTGAGGGAATTTGCAGCGGCGCTGTTTGGTCCAGGCGGCTTCATGATGAATGCCGCGCTAGCCGTCGCTCTCGCCGGCGCTAGCCTCATTTAGCGTGATAAATGCGTCATTGTGACCGCCGCCGGGCGTACTTGAGTCGGTAGTCGCCGTTAGCTGCCGCTACCTGGCGCTCGTCAGACACTACCTGGCTCTATCGCTTGATGAATAAGGGCCTAAAACTCTCCTGGCAGTAGTAACTTGGGGCTTAGAATTTTCCAGGATATTGATAACAATATCAATACATGTTGATAGATTTGCCTGAGCTTCGAGCGTCAATGATTTTCCCATTGTCCTTTGCTGTATCCTTGGAATGAAAAGTTCCTCTGCTGGTTCTTTGTATTGACTCAGGATATATTTATACCTATATATCTAAGCCGCCTCCCATCCAAGCTCATGAGGCTCAAGATGACTAATTTGTTTGGGATATTCCCTTAACGTGGATCAAAATCCATGCTCCGACAGCCCTGGAGTCTATAAGATTCCGGGCCGCTTGATTCCCTTCCCGAGAATCGGGATGCCGCATCCTTGCTATCTATTTAGATGGGCCCATGCCAGGCATTTGTGAATGGCCGGTGCGGGCACAATCCCTGTTAGAGGGTAGATGGGGATGTGGCGCCAGAATTCATGCGATTGGCTGACTGACCTGTCACTCAAGGTCCCAGCATCTGCTTCTGTTACAGAATGCTTGGATGTCCTCTTTAAATTGGACCAAAACCCATCCTGGGTTTCGGTCCTTGCTCCCGGCGCACTCCGATCTGTGTGAAGCCCCCAGGTCACCCAAACTAACTCACCTCTACCGGGTCCTACGGCGCATGCACAGCCTCTCGTCCAATAAGCACGCTTGCTTTAGGGCGAGAAGCAGATCCGAGCACGCTGATTGGACGAGAGGCCACACATGCGCCATAGGACCGACGAGAGGTGAGTTTGTTTAGGCGACCTGGGGGGTTTCACGCCGAGGGGCATCCCCGATCAGGGTGCCCCGGAGTCGAGGACCAAAACCAAGGATAGTCAAAATCCTGGGTTTTGGTCCACTTTAAAGAGGACGTCCAAGTATTCTGTAACAGCTCGGCCTACCACCCTCTGCATAGAAGCAGATGCTGGGATCTTGAGTGACAGGTCAGCCAGGCAATGTGAGCAGTGGTCCCAACTGTCCCTGATTTGGAGGGACTGTCCCTCTTAGTCCAATCGGGTTGATTCAGAGCCCCTTTCTCATTATTTTTATGGAGGTCTTGCTACCAAACGAAAAAGCATGCAAAAATGAAAACATTTCACACTAAAGTTCTCGCAGAAAAAAGGCTCTGCTGAATCAGACGAGGGGAAAAAATGAACGAGAATGGAAATATTCACGCAAAAAAAAGGTGAGAAAGGGGCTTTGAATCAACACTCATGTCCCCCTGTCCCTCGTTGTTCCCATTTGTCCCTCTTTGAGGTGTAACATGCAGATCTGCAGCAATAAATGATTCATTTGCCTATTCTAAGGCCCTTATTTAACAAGGGATAGCGCCAGGTAGCGAATGGTGAGCGAACGGTAATGACGCTCACTGCCACGAGAACGCCGGCTCCCCTCCGCAATCACACATTTATCAAGCCGATCCTGCTTAGCGACTGACAGAGCGCCAGATAGCGAATCATTCATCATTATCAATTCGCTATCCAAAAAAAAAATTAATAGCAATTAATTATGAATATTTAAAGATTGCTCCATTGAAATGCATTGGAGAGCGCCACGTAGCGAGAGGTCATACCTGTCGCTGTTCAAGGTCGCTCGCTGGCGCTGTGGGGTGAGGCTGGAATAATGATGAATGAGTCGCTATCTGGCGCTCTGTCAGTCGCTAAGCAGGATCGGCTTGATAAATGTGTGATTGCGGAGGGGAGCCGGCATTCTCGTGGCGGTGAGCGTCATTACCGTTCGCTCACCATTCGCTACCTGGCGCTATCCCTTGTTAAATAAGGGCCTAAACTTCTTGTTTTGCAGTCACGGTTTTTGTTTGCGTTTGAGTCAGCCGTGTTTTATGGGATGTGTTGCAGCCAAGGCGCAGCAGACAGAACTTTTTGCGGCCACGTCTTTCTCCTGAAAGGGTCCACATTGATTCTTCTAAAGAAGCTCACTCCGTTACCCAGTTATTCACACATTATTCCCATCCTCATGATCTATACACTCATATATATCATGTATTTGTACCCCTTACCAAGAGTATCTAGCGTTCAGCTAGTTACGATTTCCTGGTCTGATCATGATGGGATCCTTCTAAAATTAAAGTTCCTGATTACTAAGCCACGGGGGAGTTCCTGGGTTTTGAATGATTCCCTTTTATCGGGCGTGGGGCTGGTAGGGATTGTGCAGGAGACATTAAAGAATTATTTTAATGAGAATGATGTACCTGAGGGAACAGCAGCTATATTCTGGGAGGCACATAAACCTGTAATTAGAGGCAAGTTGATGCAGTTAGCCTCTCAAAGGAAATGGGAGAGGAATGTCTGTACAGAACGTTTAGAAAAACGGTATACGCATATCAGGCAGCTGCCTGTATGTCTCCATCTTTAAGGGCCAGTCTCCAAAGAGCATCAAATGATTTCAATCCAGCCTTAGCAGTGAAAACAGAGAATTGTTTAAGATGGATCAGACATAAGTATTATGTTAAAGGCAACAAACCAGACGCTCTCTCTGCGACGCAAGCTCAGGACCCTGGATCAACTTTACAAACCAATTAAACTGAAAGATGCCAGGGGTGCTCCAACTAGCTATTTTCAGCGTACAACTTCAAAAGCGTTATTCTGCCTCAGCCACGACAGTTTCTGGTGGTTTCAGTCAGTTTTTGTGATTTTTGTTTAGAGAAAGTTCTAAATAGCTATAAAGGGGTTTAAAATTAACAAGTCTCCAGGACCTGATGGGTTCTCGGCGGTTTATTGTAAGTAATCGGTGGATATTTTGGCGCCAATGATGTTAGCCGCTTAAAAACTGTACCTTCACCCTGAATAAGAGTCTATCTTATATGTTTCCCCCCTGTACATACAGATTGCCCACATTAATCCAGACCTTCACCCTGAATAAGAGCCTATCTTATATGTTTCCCCCCTGTACATACAGATTGCCCACATTAATCCGAACCTTCCCCCTGAATAAGAGTCCATCTTATATGTTCCCCCCTGTACATACAGATTGCCCACATTAATCCGAACCTTCCCCCTGAATAAGAGTCCATCTTATATGTTTCCCCCCCTATACATACAGATTGCCCACATTAATCCGGATCTTCACCCTGAATAAGAGTCCATCTTATATGTCCCTCCCCTGTACATACAGATTGCCCACATTAATCCGAACCTTCTCCCTGAATACGAGTCCATCTTATATGTTTCCCCCCCCTATACATACAGATTGCCCACATTAATCCGGATCTTCACCCTGAATAAGAGTCCATCTTATATGTCCCTCCCCTGTACATACAGATTGCCCACATTAATCCGAACCTTCCCCCTGAATAAGAGTCCATCTTATATGTTTCCCCCACCCTGTACATACAGATTGCCCACATTAATCCAGATCTTCACCCTGAATAAGAGTCCATCTTATAGGTCCCCCCCTCCCCGTACATACAGATTGCCCACATTAAAAATCATCCTACCTGCATCTAATGTATTTTCTGAGCTGCCTGCAGACAGGAAGTGTCTTCTGACTATGCCGCTCTTTATTCTGCGATTGCTGTCATTTCCTGACCTCAGCTCTGCTCTGTCTGAGCAAAACACAGCTATAACCTGCCCCCACTGCAACTTTTGGCCCCTTCCTCTCCTCAGTATGTGATGCTTCTGAGGCAAGATGGCGAGGCCCGTATCCTAGAGTCCTGAACAGAGTTGCAGCCCAGCGAGAGAGAGAATAATAAGTAAGCAACTTAAAACTTAAAATATATTAATTTTAGATGCTAGGAAAATGTTTTTTTAAGGGTTTGTGCTTTTCATTAGATGATGCTGAAGGTCCGGTATATAGAAATCAGACGTGGGTTGTCTTTTTTAAGGGAAATTGTGACGGCCTCTATTAGCATGATTCCAAAATCTGACTCGGACCATTTGGTGTGGTCAAACTATAGGCCAATTTCACTTTTAAAATCGGATATTAAAGTTTATGCAAACATTTTAGAGGATAGATTTTTCACATTTTCTGCCGGCCTTGGTGGGCTTCATCCCAGGGCGACAAGCGGGGGAGGATCACTCATGTTATTCATGCAGCCGGACAGAGTAGAAAGCCGACAATGCTTCTCTCACTTGATGTGAGGAAAGCATTTGATTCGGTGTCTTGGAATTATTTATTATCCCATTGGGGCTCTGGCTCTGGATTCATGTCTAGTTTGAGAGCCCTTTACGCGGCTCCTCACACTTTTTGTTAAATATTGTAGTTTTAAATCCCAAGCTTTTCATTTGGAGAGAGGCACCTGGCAGGGATGCCCGCTTTCACCCCTGCTTTTTGCACCGGTGATGGAGCCTCTTGCAAACGCAATCAGAGATTCAGGAGATATAACTGGTTTTGATTTGTCAGGGACTTCACATAAAATATGTACCCGTATATACTCGAGTATAGGCCGACCCGAATATAAGCCGAGGCACCTAATTTTACCACAAAAAATGGAACAAGTTATTGACTCGAGTATAAGCCGAGGCGGCTTTTTTCAATTGGAATTGGAGTTGACACACAGAAAGAGAGACACACACACACACACACACACAGAAAGAGACACACACACAGAAAAAGACACAGACACACACACACAGAAAGAGACACACACACAGAAAGAGACACACACACACTGTGGGTACCTGCTGCTGCTGCTGCCGCCGCCGCTCTCAGACGCGCAGGTGTCGGGGGTCAGGGTTTGGCCGAGGTTACCCTGCAGAGGGGCAGCGGGGTCCCCCTCCTCTCCTCCGCAGCCGCCAGCCGCCGCCGCTCTCATACACACACCAGCACTTCCTGGCTGTTGCGCTCTGGTCGTCGGTGGGCGTGCCCCATATGGCAGGCGTCCAATGAAAACATTGGACGCCGCCCATTGACGACCAGTGCGCAGCAGCCTGGAAGTGCCGGTCAGTGTGTGAATGTGTGTGCGTGTTTGTGTGTATGAGAGCGGTGGCGGCGGCGGTAGCAGCGGGTAGAGCAGGGACCCGCAGCGGCCGCCCCTCACCCTCCAGCATCTGTTGGGTTCAGGGTTGCGGCCTTCCCTGGCAGTCCGCCCCTGGACTCGAGTATAAGCCAAGGCGGCTTTTTTCAGCCCAAAAAGTGGGCTGAAAAACTCGGCTTATACTCGAGTATATACGGTATGTTTTCACATTATTTTATTTATCACCAAACCATTATTAACAATCCCAAATTTAAAAAAAAATTGCTGCTATCTCGGGGCTGGAGGTTAATGTGGCAAAATCTAGGGCTCTCAACATTACAGTCCCACAATATACTTAGGTTAGAATGTTGTCTTTATTTGATTTTAAGTGGGAAATAGACCGTCTTAAATATTTACAGATTTTTTTGACTGCACATTATCATCAGTTGTTTTCTGGTAATTACCCATCTCTGTTTAGGCAACGAAGTGACCTATTAACTCGATGGAGTGATTGTTTTTCTTTTTCTGTTTGTAATTTTTTTTTACAATATTGAAAGGAGAATTCTATTGTATATTTCTCTTTTCTGTAATATTTGTTATTCATATGTGGTCTATACTTGAGGCTATCGTGGAATGTTTTATCTTACTTGTGTGAGTTTTGAGCGATACCAGTAACCTTTACAGCAGGGGTACTCAACCACAGAAAGTAAAAATCGATGTACCGGCATCTGGTGAGAGGTGAAGGTCCGGGTCGGGGGCTGTTACGGGGGAGATTAGAAATCATTGTACTGGGTGGGGGGGGGCGATAGATTCCACAGGCAAAACTTAAAAAGGCTAGGATGGATGGGGCAGAGCTGGTGGGACAGGAATGGATGGGGCAGAGATGGTGGGACAGGGATGGATGGGGCAGAGATGGCAGGTCAGGGATGGATGGTGCAGATATGGCAGAACAGCAATGGATGGGGCAAAGCTTGGGGGTCAGGAATGGATGGGGCAAAGCTTGGGGGTCAGGAATGGATGGGGCAAAGCTGCAGGCACAGGAATGGATAGGGCAGTGATGGCGGGACAGGGATGAATCAGACAGAGATGGCGGGATAGGGATGGATGGGGCAGAGATGGCGGAATAGGGATGAATCAGGCAGAGATGGCGGGATAGGGATGGATGGGGCAGAGATGGCGGGGCAGCAATGGATGGGGCAAAGCTGGGGGCACAGGAATGGATGGGGCAGTGATGGCGGGACAGGGATGGATGGGGCAGAGATGGCGGGACAGGGATTGATGGGGCAGAGATGGTGGGACAGGGATGGATGGAGCAGAGATGGTAGGACAGGAATATGTGGGGCAAAGCTTGGGGGACAGAAATGGATTGGGCAAAGCTGGGGCACAGGTATGAATGGGGCAGTGATGGCGGGACAGGGATGGATGGGGCAGAGATGGCGGGACAGGGATGGATGGGGCAGAGATGGCAGGATAGGGATGGATGGGGCAGAGCTGGGGCAGCAGGACAGAATTGGATCAAGCAAAGAGAACACAAAACACAAAGAGAAACAAAATTTGTGTGCACCTTGCAATGCCATTTCCCGCCCGTGCAGTACTTCATATTACAATGCTAGGTGCCAGGCCGCAGAGTCATGACACCGGCAGGGAGACTAAGCACTATATCTCTGATCAAGTTAAGAGGGGAAGCGCTGAGCACGGCAACACAGAAGCAACTAAGTGCAAGACTGTCAGGGCAAGGATGCAGAAATCTGGCGCCTAGATCTGCATTTGGACCCTGGTCCGCCAGTTGAGTACCGCTGCTTTACAGAGTCTGTGTGTATCTGTATATCCGGGTACTTGTAAGCAATTTGATGATGATGTCTATTTGTAGTTTATATGCTATCAGATGTACCCTTGGACTAACAATAAAAATGATTGAAAATTAAAAAAAAGACTGGGGTAAAAATCGGGGATGGTGCATGTAGGGAAGCTGTATAGCAGGGGTGGGCAATTATTTTTCCATGGGGCCACATGAGAAACTAAAAATATTGTGGAAGGCCGGGCCAAAAGGCTGAACTCAATTCTGCATAATATTAATTGTATTGTATTGTATTAATTGTATTTCCCGCCCCTCCACCCAGGCAAGATGGCGCCGGAGCCTACCTCCTTCTCCTCCCTCTTCGCAGCAGGTCGGCGCCTACCACACTGTACACAGGCGATCACTTAAGCAGCAGCCGATTGGCCACTCAGCTCGTAGGATCTGGTGTATTCTCCCTTCCTCACTCAGTGGGACGGGCGGGCGCCTCGCAAACAGTACAAGCAGAGGGACGCCGCCAGCCAGCTCAGCCCGGGCCGGTCATGGCCAATCAAAGGGCCATATACGGCCCGCGGGCCGTACAATGCTCAGGTCTGCTGTATAGGAATCAGGCACACGGGAGAGGATTATAGACACTGGCCATAGAGCTGTTAAAATATTTTAGAACTTTGGGCCCCACTTTTAACTTTGCCTAGAGCCCCAGTATGTCTATGTATGAATGTCACGCAGGGTTGTACGTACCCACTTTACAAAACAGACTCGATAAAGTATCCAAACTCGGCCAACACTCCCATAAAATATTCAGCGCATACGAATAACTTTTTCTACAAAGTTTCTTCATAGGCTTCCTCATCTCGGGCTACAGGATAAGAATAAGATACAGAATTCTTGACTAGCTGGCAGCGCAGTGACTGGTGAGGCTCTCGGTTTATGAAGTGCTGCGCGGATTACATATTCTTTTCATGTGTGCCGGGGGGTCCCGGGGGCCGAAGCGTTTCAGGCCTCCGTGCCCAGATAACTACCAGCGGCTGCCTTCCCCCGCTCCCGACCTTCAGAGGGGAGGTGGGCTACTTTCATCTGACGCTTGCCAATTCACCGCCAGCCCCTTTTATAGGAGAGCTTATCCTCTGCTCCGTCCGGTGGCGACTCGTTGCTGGTGGAAGCTCGCTGTATTCTTTTATTTTAATTATTATTATTATTTATTTTGTTTCCCCGCACATAAATTATTCTTTCTTTTGTTTTCCTTCGTGGTCGGACCGTTGCACATATTTGTTTGCCTGGTAATAACGGAAGAGTGTCCTTCTTATTACTAGGACTTTATATTTTCTCCTAAATAACTTATAGGTTGTTAAAACTTTAATATGCCATTATTATCATTTTCACCATTTATCATCATTTTTTATTATAATATTTTATTAAAATATAATATAATATATGTATAAAGTAATGGACTGGGACCGAAAAACGCCGGGGACTTTACTAATAACTTTAATATGCCATTATTATAATTTTCACCATTTATCATTTTTTATTATAATATTTTATTCAAATATTATATAATATAAAATATAATATAATACAATATAATATATGTATAAAGTAATGGACTGGGAACGAAAAACGCCGGGGACTTTACTAACTAGCCTGTGACCAGCCCTCATAGTTACATAGTTAATACGGTTGAAATAAGACATATGTCCATCAAGTTCAAAGGTGGTTGGAGTAGGGAAAGTTATTTTTTATTTTATTGTATAGGGGAAGCTATTTATTTTATTTATTTTTTTTTACTGAAAGCCGCTCATAGTAACTGTTAATGTTATTTTCTTATAAATAAGCATCTAATCCTTTTATGAAGCTGACAGCAGTTGATGCTGTAACAAGCTTCTGTGGGAGGCTATTCTACAGATTTATAGTTCTTATGGTAAAGAATGATTGTCGCTTCCTAAGACTGAATTTCTTTTTTTCCAGTTGAAGGGAGAGCGTCTTTGTCTTTAGAGAGGCATTTACCTGTAATAGTGTTTCCCCATATTTTTTGTATTGGCCATTTATATATTTATACAAGTTAATCATGTCTCCCCTCAGTCGTCTCCTCTCAAGACTAAACAGATTTAATTCTCGTAATCTTTCCTCATAAGTAAGATCTTTCATTCCCCTTATTAGTTTGGTGGCTCCTCTGCACCCTCGACATTCCTACTGAGCCCCGCTCCCCCCTGTGCCTCCCAGGCCTCAGTGAGCGTAATCCAATGCTTTGGGACTGCAATGGCAGATCATGGCCAAAGGCAGGCTCAGAGTGGCCCACAGGGTTTTCTGGAAATCCCCCGGTGGGCTCCTTCCTTTTGGAGGCCTTCATCACCTTGGTCTGCTTTCAAATGGACCAAAAACCCAGGATTTTCACCCTGCTGGTATTAGGTCCCCTTTACAGGGGACTCTCCTTTCTCAGTTGGTGTGGATGAGGAAGAATGGAAAAGATAGGTGGGGAAAACTTTGGATCTACAGCGCTCTGTAGGAAATAGAAGCGAAGCACATGGGACAGGCTGCAGGTGAGCTCCTTGCTGCCTCATTACTATTGCCCAGACTGTCCCTTTAAGGGAACCTCTATCTTTTTCAGCAATGTTTTTACTGGATTTTTACTGGTCTTATTCAATTTAGCGCTTTAGTCGCTTTCCAGAGGGCGATTCCAGCAAACAATCTGAGTTTTTTTTAACTGAAAGAATATGGAAAACAAGGTTAAAGTTGTTTTTTTTTTCGGAACGCGCTCCTTCAGAAATAGAATCCCGGGCGCGATGGCGGAGGATGTATTGGATGTTTTTTACATTCAGTGATATTTATCACCCCTCCGATCACTTCCCGCCAACTCCCAATATATTCACGTGTTAGCAATTCTTACTTAACACTTTTTGGACTGTGCAAATTGGAAATGTAATGAACACATCATTCCCCGCGCCGGCGGCATTATTCACATCAAATATTATGAACAGATTTCCTGCCCTGCAAGCTAAAAACTATTTATGTGTTTGCCGCCGTGTTAACCCCTTCAAGGGGCAAATCTGGCACAACCGCGAGAGCTACGCTGATAGGTTATCAGGCAAAGGGAATGCTGGGGATGATTTTCCAGACCATGTATTAGGTTGGTGAGGAATTAGAGCTGTAGAGACCTGCATCAAGGCTTGGAACTGTAGACGCATACCTACCAAAGAGGGACACTTTTTAAATTGAGCCACGCCTCCTCATTGAGGGATGGATAGGAGATAGGATGTAACAGTTACAACATTAGAAACACTTAAAATAAGCAAATGAATCATTTATTGATGCAGATCTGCATGTTACACCCCCAAATAAGGAACAAAGGAGAACAATAAGGGACAGTCCCTCCAAATCAGGGACAGTTGGTAGGTATGTAGACGTGCCACTGCCAAAATGGCAAACAAGAGTGATCCTGGCCAAGAGGCTCGATAAGAGGATAAGGGAGTTCTGTCACACAATCTGCTATGAGGTGATGGGGAGGGGCTCTGTCACACAGTCTGCTATATAAAATGATGGGGGAATTCTGTTTTGTCACACAGTCTGCTATGGGGATGAAAATGGGGTTCTGTCACACAGTCTGCTATGGGGATGATAAGGGGTTCTGTCACACAGTCTGCTATGGGGATGATAAGGGCTTCTGTCACACCGTCTGCTATGAGGATGATAAGGGGTTCTGTCACCCAGTCTGCTATGGGGATGATAAGGGGTTCTGTCACACAGTCTGCTATGAGGATGATAAGGGGTTCTGTCACCCAGTCTGCTATGGGGATGATAAGGGGTTCTGTCACATAATCTGCTATGGGGATGATAAGGGGTTCTGTCACATAATCTGCTATGAGGATGATAAGGGGTTCTGTCACCCAGTCTGCTATGGGGATGATAAGGGGTTCTGTCACATAGTCTGCTATGGGGATGATAAGGGGTTCTGTCACATAGTCTGCTATGGGGATGATAAGGGGTTCTGTCACACAGTCTGCTATGGGGATGATAAGGGGTTCTGTCACATAATCTGCTATGGGGATGATAAGGGGTTCTGTCACATAATCTGCTATGGGGATGATAAGGGGGTTCTGTCACACAGTCTGCTATGGGGTGATGAGGTGTTCTGTCACACAGACTGCTATGGGGATGATAAGGGGTTCTGTCACACAGTCTGCTATGGGGATTATAAGGGGTTCTGTCATACAGTCTGCTTTGGGGATGATAAGGGGTTCTGTCACACAGTCTGCTATGGGGATGATAAGGGGTTCTGTCACATAGTCTGCTATGGGGATGATAAGGGGTTCTGTCACATAGTCTGCTATGGGGATGATAAGGGGTTCTGTCACATAGTCTGCTATGGGGATGATAAGGGGTTCTGTCACATAGTCTGCTATGGGGATGATAAGGGGTTCTGTCACATAGTCTGCTATGGGAATGATAAGGGGTTCTGTCACATAGTCTGCTATGGGGATGATAAGGGGTTCTGTCACACAGTCTACTATGGGAATGATAAGGGGTTCTGTCACATAGTCTGCTATGGGAATGATAAGGGGTTCTGTCACATAGTCTGCTATGGGGATGATAAGGGGTTCTGTCACATAGTCTGCTATGGGGATGATAAGGGGTTCTGTCACACAGTCTGCTATGGGGATGATAAGGGGTTCTGTCACATAGTCTGCTATGGGAATGATAAGGGGTTCTGTCACATCGTCTGCTATGGGGATGATAAGGGGTTCTGTCACATCGTCTGCTATGGGGATGATAAGGGGTTCTGTCACATAGTCTGCTATGGGAATGATAAGGGGTTCTGTCACACAGTCTGCTATGGGGATGATAAGGGGTTCTGTCACCCAGTCTGCTATGGGGACGATAAGGGGGTTCTGTCACACAGTTTGCTATGGGGATGATAAGGGGGTTCTGTCACCCAGTCTGATATGGAGATGATAAGGGGGTTCTGTTACACAGCGTGCTATGAGGATGATAAGGGGGTTCTGTCACACAGTCCGCTATGGGGTGATGGGGGGCTCTGTCACACAGTCTGCTATGGGGTGATTTTTTCACACAGTCTGCTATGGGGTGATTTTGTCACACAGTCTGCTATGGGGTCATAGGGGGATTCTGTCACGCAGCCCGTTCGGGTAGTCGAACTGAAATTTTGTTCAAAGTTCGGCTGAACTTGCTGAACTTCTACAGGTTCGACCATCACTCACTACATCATTCAGCAGGCGGCTTTCATTGCTTACAATGGAGAGCGTGCACTGTCGCATCCCCTGCTTTGTGCACACTCTCCCATTCCAGCCATTTAAATAGGCTGGGCTGGGCTTACATGGCCGGCGATGCAGTGCATGCGGCAGCGAGCGCTCCCTATTCTAGTAAATGAGAGCCGCCTACTTAATGACATAGTCACAGCAAGCAGCTCTCATTGCACATGTGCTGTTGGAGCCTGGACTGGATTGGCTTACTAGGGGGGTTTCACACAACATGAAACAAAACCCGGGAAAGTCCAATTCCCAAATTTTATTCTGCTTTAAATAATTTATCTTTTAACCTTTTTGCCCCTCATTCATTTCTTTGTTCTCCTCTTTTTTTTTATCGTCATCTTCATTTTGTCACTTTTTTCTATGGGGGTTACTTAAAGTGGACCAACACCCACGGGTGATCGGCCCGGGAATCTATAAGATTCCCGGGCCGAACACCCCCCACCCCGCGGGACATCCGAGATCGGGATGTCCCGCGGGGTGAAACCCCCCCCAAACACCCCAACTCACCTACCTTATCTTCGGCGGCGGCCGGCCGCCGCCGCCTCCCTCGCGCCCCTGTAGGCGTGCGCGCCTCCGCGCCGGCCGTCTGCGAATGGCCGGCGCGGGGGCGCGCGCGTTCAAAGTGACGCGAGGGAGGCGGCGGCGGCCGCCGCCGCTTAGACGTTCAAGTTCTTACCTTGTACGTCGGCGCTGGGAGCGGGGAGAGGTGAGTTGTTCGGGGGGTTCGGGGGGGTTTCACACAGCGGGGCACCCCGATCGGGGGTGCCCCACCGAAGTGGACCAAGACCCAGGATAGTCAAAATCCTGGGTGTTGGTCCACTTTAAGAAGGAATAGCGCCAGGCAGTGTCTGGTGAACGGCGGGCGCTGTACGGGAAACCACATTTAAGAAAGCCAATCTGGTGAGCGCCTCTAACAGCGCCATGTAGCGTCACATGTATTATTACAGGCGACTCAACGTAAAGCGCTGGCGCTCTAGCTTCCAGAGCGCCAGGTATTACTGTTCGCTCAGTGTCGCTCTCCCATACATTTCAATGGCTGTTCATTAGTTGTAGTTTTTTTTTTTTTTTGCTCCAATCATTGTGTGACGTCTCCTGGCTGCAAACAAACACTTTTATAAATGTTTTGGACTTTTTATATTTTTATGCAGAATTGTCATTACAGGTCTGGCGCTAAAGTGTTATTGTCACAGTGTTATAACAATGTCATTCCATGTGTTTACGCATTGTTACTGGTGGATATGTGTTTAAAAACAGACTTTAATCACACAGCATCTGGAGCTCTATGCTACAGTGTCCAGATACGGAGCGCCGACGCTGTGTGTGTCTTTTTTTGATATGTATGGTGTGGAGTCGGTCCCACTGAGCTGGCGCTACCTATCGCAAGCTGCAGTTCTGTACTGTGCTAGAGCGCCCAACACACATCACATTCATCAATGCTGGGCAGATTACTACAGCGACTGAGGTGCTCTGTTACAGCGCCCGATACCCCTCTACTAGCGGTCGCTCTAAGCGCCACTATACAGACGCTCATCTGTCGATTCCATGATGTTAGTAGTGAGTCAGTCTCCACGTGGTGTCCCGAGTCCAAAGACCACGCTACATCTAACAACAGGACAACGCTGCAGCGAGAGATAGGTAGCGCCAGTTAAGTGGCGCTCTAAAACTGGGCGCTCTAGCGTCGAGCGCCGGGTGGTGTGTGCTAAAAGTCTCTATTCCTAGTATGTCACACACCCCACTTCCAAATATTCATGACACTTGGGAACCTGGCCTGTAGAGGCCGATCTTGCAGAGATGACATGGAAAAAGGAGCCCCTCCTGGTCCATAAGTACTGGGTTCCTCCCACTATTCCTCAGTCTTTTCGTCTCTGCAGTCGGCGAAGCATTCAGAAGATGACTCTCCTTCAAGCTGCAGGTAGCCGGGTTTGCTCCCGGACCCTTTTTTTCTCTATTTCTGTGTAATACTCTTTAAACCTGTTTGGTTATATTATATGCCTCCCAGCCCTGGCTGTATGGTTCAGGCAAAGGTAGATACATACACCTTCTGGTGTATACAGGAGTTTTCCTCCTCCGTGAGACCCAAATGTGGGTAGGCGGTTTCCGGGTTGGTGTTCCCGGCATGGGATGCCCCTGTCCCTTTATAAGCCCCTTGTGCCTTATGGGTGCATTTCTATCCTCTCCCCTTTAGTTCTCCTTTACCCCGCTGGGGTAAAAAGGAGGGGGGGCAGTTATCTGGGCTTATTTGTCACCATGCACACAAATAATAATAAAAAAAAAAAAAAAAAAAGATATATAAAATAAATCTTTATTATATTATTATGTATGTTTACTATACTATTTAATAGGATATGTTTTATTTAGATTTTCCTATTTCTGTCTAGGCAGCATTCTTTTGCTTACCTTTTAAAGCTCTTTGTTTTCTGGCTATGTTCAGATTTGAATTTCCCTCCATTCTTGGTCATGTGATTCTGGGGGTGGGCGGGGCTTAGGCACACAGCGATCATTTCATTATCAGAGCACCTGGTGTGCTCTCCTTGTCTGCCTGGCTCCTGCTGCTTCCCTCATTGTGCTTGCTTTGGCAGCACATATACTAAAATTGGAACAATACTGAGAAGATTAGCATGGCCCCTGCGCAAGGATGACACGCAAATTCGTGAAGCATTCCATATTTAAAGGTGCTGTGAGTTTCTGCCATGTTTTTCATGCTTTGTCATTTATTGTATTGTGTGCATTGGTGACTGTTTGTTTTCTTTGTAGGTGGAAACTCTTTATTTTAAAGGGGTTTCTCCTGGTCTTTAGCCCTTAAAGCCTTATTTGGGGGTCCATTTGTGTTAATATCCTCCCACTTGGGACTATTTAAAGGGGCATCCCGGATAGCAATTGCGTAAATCCCATATATACTTGGCGACTATAATCAATTATAGTATAATACTAAACACCATATGGAGGCATCTCAGGACAACGGGCATGCAGTTCCCTCTGCACAGACTCGGCAATGTTTTGGATGTGGGGCATCCCTTGTTGGGGATAACGCAATTCTTTGCGTCCCTTGTGCTCAATTAACTATTATGCAGCAAACTGGGACTCCGCCATGTCTTGTCCGTACCCCCAGTGATATTGTCATGGGTGGTGAGTCGCATTCTGATTTATGTGCCAGATTGGCTCATCTTGAAAAATGAATGTCTAGCTCTGTGGCCAAGAAGGCCTCAGCTAAAAGGAAACATTTGACTCAGGCCATTCCGGTAAGTGAGTTGGATAATTGTGAAATGCTTTATTGGTCTGATCCTTCTCAGTTAGAAGAAGGAGAATTATATGAGGATTCAGATGTTTCTGATGAACAGCAATTTGTTGGTACTGTGATTAAGCAGGGTGAAGCTAGTGTTGTGGATACCCCTAAGGCTCTTGCTCAGTTATTTGAGGTTTCTAAACTCTAAAACTCATTTAGAATTTCCAAATCAAAAGCATTTTTATGAAATTATTCTTAAAGAATGGGAGAAGCCTGTGCGGCTTCCTGGCATTCCTTTGGGCTGGGAAAAGAAATATCCCTTCCCAGTTGATACTGTTAAGCGTTGGTCATCACCACCTGTGGTGGATGCCCCTGTGCTTAATTTATCCAATTCTTCTGTGTTGCATTCTCCTGACTCCACTACACTTAAAGATGGAGAGGATAAGCGTATTCATCAAATGGCGTGCCACGCTTTTTCCAGTGTGGGCTCGGCCTTGCTGCCTGTTGGGGCTTCTGCACTCATGACAGTGGCTATTAGGTCTGTTGTGAGAGACCTAATGAATTACTCAGGGCTTGATCCAGCCTCTGATGAGTACGCCGCTCTTAAAGCGGACCTTCACTCTAAATAAGAGTCTATCTTATATGTTTCCCACACCCTGTACATACAGATTGCTCACATTAAAAATCATCCTACCTGCATCTACTGCATTTTATAAGCCTTTAAACATCCAAGATGGCGGCTTATGGAAGCTGCCATTTTTGCAGGCAGCCTGCAAACAGGAAGTGCCTGCAAACAGGAAGTGACTGTGCTGCTCTGCATTCTGGGACTGCTGACCTTTCCCTGACCCCAGCTCTGCTCTGTCTGAGCAAAGCACAGCTATAACCCGCCCCCCTGTACCTTATCCCACTCTCCTCTCCTCAGTAAGTGTGATGCTTCTGAGTCAAGATGGCGGCGCCCGTATCCTAAATTCCCAAACAGAGTTGCAGCCCAGTGGGGGAAAGTATAATAAATTAGTGACTAAACATGTAAAATATATTAATTTTAGATGCTGAGGAATTGTTTTTTAAGAGTTTGGGCTTTTCATTAAATCATGGTGAAGGTCCGGTTTAAGCGATGTGAGATGACATCTTTTGTACTTTCTGCCTTAGATGATACTCTGCTCATGTGCAGCAGAACCTCTGCCTTGTTAATCGCCATTCTGCGGTCAGTATGGTTGCGGCAGTGGGCAGCTGATATTGTAGCCAAGAAATCGCTTACAGCGCTCCCTTTTGTGGGATTGCGCCTCTTTGGAGAAAAATTGGATTCTGTCACTAAAGGAGGTAAATTACCTCAGCGTAAGAAACGTCGTTCCTTTCGTGGAGTGGTCGCTTTTAACCCTTCCTTTCAGGGGTCTAGATCCGGTAGAGGATCGGCCTTTTCAGCCCCTAGAGGGAAGGCATGGAATAGAGGAAAGGGAAGTGGCCGTTCAAGTCAGAATTGGGGGTCCAAAACCAAATCTGCCCCTAAGCCTGCTCAACAATGAGGGGACGCCCTCACCCTTATGGGTGGGGGGACAGCTGCGGTTCTTCTTCCAGGTCTGGGGTCAGGAGGTATCAGACAATTGGGTTCTGGAAGTAGTCTCTTCCGGTTACAAACTGGAATTCGAGTTCCGGCCTCCTCCCAGATTTGTCATGTCCCGGATGCCGTCAGGTCTGGCAATTGTGCAGGGACTGCGGGCAGCAGTAGCGAATCTGTTAAACATGGCTGTCATCTTCCTAGTGCCTCCAGCGGAAAGGGGTTTGGGGTTTTACTCCAACCTATTCACGGTACCCAAAAAAGACGGCTCTGTTCAGCCTATCCTAGACCTAAGGAGACTCAATCAATTTATCCGTTTCAGAAAATTCCGCATGGAGTCTCTGCGATCAACGATCGATGTTCCCCGTCAGGGGGACTTCATGACATCCATAGATATCAAGGATGCTTATTTGCACATTCCTATTTTTCCGGGTCACCAGAGATTTCTCAGGTTCTCGATAGAAGACCAGCATTATCAATTTGTGGCCATGCCATTCGACCTTACCTCGGCCCCAAGAGTCTTTACCAAGATGCTGGCAGGGGTGATGGCTATATTCAGGGTCCAGGGCATCCGCATTGTGCCTTTTCTGGACGATCTTCTTATCGCGGCCTCCTCCCTCGAACAATCAGAGTTGGACACCAGGACGGTGGTCTCTACACTAGAGAGGTTCGGATGGGTAATAAGTTACCCCAAATCCTCTCTCTGTCCGTCCAGGGAAATGCCCTTCCTGGGCTTGATTCTGGATACATTTCAGGCCAAGGTTTTTCTTCCTCAGTCCAAAATGGTTCTGATTCAGGACTTGATTCGTCTATTCTTGTCCAACCCTCGTCAGTCTATACGTCTAGGGATGAGACTAGTGGGATTGATGGTAGCTGCATTCGAGGCAATCCCGTTTTCCCAGTTTCACATAAGGACGCTTCAGCTCTTCCTCTTGGCAAAGTGGGACAGGTGCCCACTATCATTGAGTCAGACTTGTCTATTGTCTCCCCACGTTTTGCAGTCCCTTCAGTGGTGGTTAATATCGCTCAACCTCCAGAAAGGCAAGTCATTTCTGACTCCGCGTTGGGAACTGGTTACCACGGATGCCAGCCTGGTGGGCTGGGGGGGCTTTTGGAAGAAACATCAGTTCCAAGGATTGTGGGGGCCTCAGGAGGCTCATTCTCCAATCAATGTATTAGAGCTTCGGGCCATACATCTTGTTCTACTTCGACTGACCCATTTCTTACAGGATCTGCCAGTTCAGATTCGGTCAGACAACCGAACAGCTGTTGCATACATCAATCACCAGGGAGGGACTCGCAGTTAGGGTGCCCTCCGGGAAGTGTCTCTGATCCTTCAGTGGGCAGAGATCAATGTTCCCTGCATATCAGCAGTTTACATTCCGGGGTTAGAGAATGTGGAGGCAGACTCCCTGAGCAGGGGATGTTCTCGCTAGGGAGAATGGTCTCTCAAGTTCTTTCAGTTCCTCTGTCACAAGTGGGGGACTCCACGGTTGGACCTGTTTGCTTCTCGTCACAATCACAAGCTGCCTGCTTTTGTGTCTCTATCCCAGGATCCTCTGGCAGTGGCAGTGGATGCCATGTCTCTGACTTGGAAGGATCTGGGGTTCCTGTATCTGTTTCCCCCATTCTCCATGATCAGCAAGGTGGTGCGCAAGTTAGCACTGGAGGAGGCGCCAGCAATTCTGGTGGCGCCAAGGTGGCCAAGATGTCTGTGGTACGCAGACGTCGTAAGGCTGGCAGTGGATCGTTTCCATCTGCCTCTTCTTCCAGATCTCATCACTCAGGGTCAACTTTGTTACCCCAATTTACAAACGCTGGCTTTGACGGCATGGCTGCTGAAGTCTCCATCTTGAAAGAAGAAGGTCTTTCTGATGTGGTTATTCAGACTCTTATTAGAGCTAGGAAGAAGTCTTCCTCTGTCATTTATTACAGGACTTGGGGGTCCTATATTGACTGGTGTGAATCCAGGGCTTTGCCCTGTAGAGTATTTTCTATTCCTAGAATTCTGGAATATCTGCAACGAGGTCTGGATATGGGATTCCAGATTAGTACTTTGAAAGGGCAAGTCTCTGACTTGGCTATTTTCTTTCAAAGGTCGTTTGCTCTTCATCCTTTGGTTAAGACTTTTTTCCAAGGAGTCGCGCATGTGCGGCCTCCCAGAAAGCCTATACTTCCTGTTTGGGACCTTAACCTAGTGCTTTCAGCTATGCAGGCCGCTCCCTTTGAGCCCTTGCAGGATATTCCTCTTCCTATTCTTACTCAGAAGGTTGCTTTTTTGGTTGCTATTACTTCTGTCCGCAGAGTTTCTGAACTGGCTGCTAGCCCCTTATTTTGAGAGGTTGTTTTCCGTTTTAAACCGGAATTTCCTTCCTAAGGTGGTGTCTGCTTTCCAAGACAAGGAAAGGGTCTTACATTCTTTGGATGTAGTTCGTTGTGGTAAGTATTATTTAGTTACTACCTCGGCCTTCCGTAAGACGGATGCCTTTTTTGTGCCTTCTGGCCCCAAAAAGGGTTTTGCTCCTGCCAAATCTTCCCTTAGTAAGAGGATACGTCAGGCCATCATTGGGGCCTATTTGGCTAAGGGGAAGGTTCCCCCTTTTCGTGTCACCGCTCATTCTACTCGTGCTATTGGAGCTTCCTGGGCTTTTCAGCACCAGGCTTCTGTTGAACAGGTTTGCAAGGCTGCGGTCTTCTGTGCATACTTTTTCTAAGTTTTACAAGGTTGATGTGCGGGCCTCAGCGGGTGCTGCTTTTGCCCGCAAAATTCTGCAAGCTGCAGTAATTTAAGTTATGCATTATTCCTTGGGGATCCCCACCCATTATAGACACTGCTATTGGATGTCCCAAGTGTCATGAATATTTGGAAGTGGGGTGTGTGACATACTAGGAATAATACCATTTTGTGAGTACTCACCTGTAAAATGGTTATTACGAGTATGTCACACACCCCACTTCCCCCGCCCTTTTTTGTTCTAAGGGATCCTTTATATGGTGATTATTAGGCGCTCACCAGATTCACTTTCTTAAATGTGGTTTTCACATACTGCACCCGGCGTTCGCCAGACGCTACGTGGCACTACCTGGCGATATCATTCCTTTAATAACCCCCATGGAGGGCAAAGCAGAAAGGTGCAAACTATAGCTCTTGAATTGCAACAAATGTTTAAAGTGGACCCAGGATTTTGAATACGCTGATGGCCGCATCCCCTCGCTTTCCTCTGCCAGTGAGCGTGCCCGCACCAGGCATTCACAAATGCGGCCGCGGCTCACGCATGTGCTGCTGGACTGGGAAACAAGGTAAGTGTATGGGGCAACCTGGGGGGTTTCACACAGCAGGGCATCTCGATTTTGAATGTCCCGGGGGGGGGGGGGGGGGGGGGGTTTGATCGCCAAGGGTTTTTGTCCACATTAACTCTAGTCCTGATTCATCTGAAGAATACAGGTGTGACTGGCACAAAGGTGTCCTCCAACATACACAGTGGTCTTGGCACTCAGGGCGGCATCCATGCCCGCCCACCCCTAGAAACAGCTCTGGTTCTATATCTATAGTTAAAGCGGACCTTCACCCTGAATAAGAGCATATACTATATGTTTCCCACACCCTGTACATACAGATTGCTCACATTAATCCGGACCCTCACCCTGAATAAGAATCTATCTTATATGTTTCCCACACCCTGTACATATAGAATCATCCTATCTGCATCTACTGCATTTTCTGAGCCTTTAAACATCCAAGATGGCAGTTCATGGAGCATCAGGCAGCCTGCAAACAGGAAGTGTCTTCTGACTGTGCCGTTCTGCATTCTGGGATTGCTGTCATTTCCCTGACACCAGCTCTGCTCTGTCTGTGCAAAGCACAGCTATAACCCCGCCCCCTGCACTTTATTCCCCTCTCCGCTCCGCAGTATGTGTGATGCTTCTGAATCAAGATGGCGGCGCCCGTATCCTAGAGTTCTGAACAGAGTTGCAGCCTGGTGAGGGAAAGAATAATAAGTAAGTGACTACAAACTTAAAATATATTCATTTTAGATGCTGGAGAATAGTTTATTAAGGGTTTGGGCTTTTCATTAAATCATGCTGAAGGTCCACTTTGAATAAAAAGGTCAACCCCGAACCAAAATCCTCTGGAGCCAGGGGCGTATCTATGGGGGAGCAGAGGGAGGGTGCAGCAGGTCAGGAGGGCGCCAGAGGGGGGCCTGAGAACAGGAGGTGGCGCCATTTTGAATCTTTGCCCCGGGTGCCTGAAAGCCTAACTGCTCCTCTGTCTGGAGCAATGTCATGTGTGCACTGAGCTCCCTATACAGAATCTTCCAGAGCCAAGAAAAAGATCTGAATTCAGCAAAAACAGGGCCGGCTCCAGGTTATGCGGGCCCTTGGGCGATATAGGCCCTTATTTAACAAGGGATAGCGCCAGGTAGCGCCTGGTGAGCGACCGGTAATGACGGGCCCCGCCACGAGAACGCCGGCTCCCCACCACAATCACACATTTATCAAGCCAATCCTGCTTAGCGACTGAGATAGCGCCATATAGCGACTCATTCATCATTATTCCAGCCTCAGCCCACAGCGCCAGCGTCCGACCTTGAACAGCGACAGGTATGGCCTCTCGCTACCTGGCGCTCTCCAATGCATTTCAATGGAACAATCTTTAAATATTCATAATTAATTGTTATTAATTTTTTTTTTTTTTTTTTTGTGAAAAATTCTGTGACAACTTCTGCCATGTTATATTTTTTTTTTTAAGCTAAAAAAAAAAAAACTTTGTGCAAAATTGATATTACAGGTCTGATATTAATGTATTCATATTACAAAATGTTATTAAAAACTTGTTTTTTTTTGGTTTCCAAAAATATGGTTGTTTGGGGGTTAAAAAACTACTTTTAACCCATCGCCGCCAGCCCTCTGGGGTTTAAACATGCGCTAGAATTTTTTGAGCGTGATTTGTTAATGAATATGCTGGGAGCCGTTCGCTCTGGCCATTCACTATCATGCACTCCCATACAGCGCGGAACCTGTCAAATAGCGACTCCTCACCCAATATTCAACATTACCGCACACCGACTGAGTCGCTATCAACTACCGAACAATGGCCAAGCACAGCGACTACTAGCGGGCGCTGTGAAAATACGGCTACAGTCGCTCAGCTGTTGCTACCTGCCGCTATTAATGAAACGGCCTCCCCGTCTCATTGGGCCAGAAAGAACAAAAGCATAAAATGAATGACAGTAACAATGAATGAATAAAAGGAATGAGAGGAAAAAAATAGGAAAGACAGCGAGAAGCAATGGGAGAAAAAAAAGAAAAGATGGGAGGAAAGAGAGAATAGAAGGACTGACAGAAAAACAAAGAAAGAGGAAAAAAGCTAGAAAAAAGGAATAGCAGAAGGTACAGATGAAAGATAGAAACATAAAATAGATGGAAGAAAGAATGAATGAAAAAGAATAGAAGGAAAGAAACAAAGAGGCCGATTCATTAATAGCGCCAGGTAGCGACAGTAGCGTTATTTTCACAGCGCCCGCTGAGTCCATCGTCCTTTCCAATGGCATCTACCCTCTTATTTAATATACGAGGAAGAGTGATGAGCACAGAGATTAAACAATTCCTACGCTCAGGGCCCCGGCGCCAGCACAGGGCAAACCTGGACAATTGCCAGGGGCCCCTGGCATCTTCAGGGGCCCACTCAGGCTCATTCTTGAGCATTTTACAGTGGACCCGAACCACCAAATCCCGGTTGCTGTGTGCAGACCTGCTCATGGCTGGCCTCAGCAGCAGTGGATGATCGGCAACATTGGAAAATGTGCCATGGAATGGAGGATAATTGATGGAAGCTCAGAAAGTGGCGACAGCAAGGTGACAACTGACAGCAATGATAAAGTCTTTAGTGGCACCGGAGCAAGCAGTAAGGGCTGGAGGGTGCTTGGTGGCAGTAGAGAATGTAACAAGGACTAACGGATGATTGGTGGCTATAGGGAAGGCAATAAGGACTAGAGGACGATTGGTGGCTATAGGGAAGGCAATAAGGACTGGAGGATGATTGGTGGCTATAGGGAAGGCAATAAGGACTGGAGGGTGATTGGTGGCTATAGGGAAGGCAATAAGGACTAGAGGACGATTGGTGGCTATAGGAAAGGTAATAAGGACTGGAGGGCGATTGGTGGCTATAGGGAAGGCAATAAGGACTGGAGGGTGATTGGTGGCTATAGGAAAGGTAATAAGGACTGGAGGGTGATTGGTGGCTATAGGAAAGGTAATAAGGACTGGAGGGTGATTGGTGGCTATAGGGAAGGTAATAAGGACTGGAGGGTGATTGATGACTATAGGGAAGGCAATAAGGACTGGAGGACAATTGGTGGCTATAGGGAAGGCAATAAGGACTGGAGGACAATTGGTGGCTATAGGGAAGGTAATAAGAACTGGAGGGTGATTGGTGGCTATAGGGAAGACAATAAGGACTGGAGGACAATTGGTGGCTATAGAGAAGGCAATAAGGACTGGAGGATGATTGGTGGCTATAGGGAAGACAATAAGGACTGGAGGGTGATTGGTGGCTATAGGGAAGGTAATAAGGACTGGAGGGTGATTGATGACTATAGGGAAGGCAATAAGGACTGGAGGACAATTGGTGGCTATAGGGAAGGCAATAAGGACTGGAGGACAATTGGTGGCTATAGGGAAGGTAATAAGAACTGGAGGGTGATTGGTGGCTATAGGAAAGGTAATAAAGACTGGAGGATGATTGGTGGCTATAGGGAAGGCAATAAGGACTGGAGGGTGATTGGTGGCTATAGGGAAGGTAATAAGGACTGGAGGGTGCTCAGCAGCAGAGGATGACCCATTTGAGGAATGTCATGTGTGCAGTGAGCTCCCTATACAGTATCTGTACAGTGTGACACAGCGGACTATCAGCAAAAACATTAGCTTCCCGCACCCAGCGCTTCTTCCTTTTTTGTCCTTGGGCTTTCTCTATCGAAAAATGTCTCTTTCTTCTCCGTTTATGAAGATGTGGATTGAGTGCATCGTCCTCTCCAACGGCACCTACCCTCTTATTTAATTTACGAGGAAGAGTGATGAGTGCAGAGATTCTCTCTCGTACAAAAAAGGCTCCCGACAGCAGCGGGCTGCGGTTCTTGCCTCCGCGAGGATGGTCTCGGAGGCCCCCATTAAACAGAATTAGGCTAGCTACTTCTCATCTCTTGTCAGATGTAGGGCATATTAACCACACTGCTTCTCTGAGCAACGCAAGGACGCGCTCTTACTTTCACCATCTCGTTGGTAAGGCCGTACACCTTCATTGACTTCGCTATGGATTATTGCAAGTGCATCAAAGTTGATGGCCAGACGGCTCCATCCATTTTTTTCTCCCCTTAAGTCCATCAGGGAGGAAAATGGACCGAAATATTATAATCACAGAGAAAAAATTCAAATCTCAAATGAATTACAGAGGGCTTAATGAGCTGCTGCGGACATTGACACATGTATTGGGTATGTCCGGAAGAACGATTACGTGTTTGGAGACTAATTAGCATGAAATATGAATACATCGAGCCCGTCTTGATCTGGCTTGGCCTTCTCATTGAGACTGATACATTTCCCTTCTGCTTAATGAAAAGAAGTTCACATTTTACATAAAGTACAGTTTTTAAATAATTCCTATGCTCAGGGCCGGCGCCAGCACAGGTCAAACCTGGGCAATTCTGGCATCTTCAGGGGCCCACTCAGGCTCACACTTGACCATTTTACATAGAAACATAGAAGGTTGACGGCAGAAGGAGACCATACGGTCCATCTAGTCTGCCCTTATGTGTATACTGTATGTTCTCTGTATCTTATGTATATACTGTATGTTCTCTGTATCTTATGTATATACTGTATGTTCTCTGTATCTTATGTATATACTGTATGTTCTCTGTATCTTATGTGTATACTGTATGTTCTCTGTATCTTATGTGTATACTGTATGTTCTCTGTATCTTATGTGTATACTGTATGTCCTCTTTATCTTATGTGTATACTGTATGTTCTCTTTATCTTATGTGTATCCTGTATGTTCTCTGTATCTTATGTGTATACTGTATGTTCTCTGTATCTTATGTGTATACTGTATGTTCTCTGTATCTTATGTGTATACTGTATGTTCTCTGTCTCTTATGTGTATACTGTATGTTCTCTTTATCTTATGTGTATACTGTATGTTCTCGTTATCTTATGTGTATACTGTATGTTCTCTGTATCTTATGTATATACTGTATGTTCTCTATATCTTATGTGTATACTGTATGTTCTCTTTATCTTAGGATAGATGTGTGCTTATCCCAGGCATGTTTAAATTCAGTGACTGTTGATTTTTCAACTACCTCTGCTGGAAGTTTGTTCCCGGCATCTACTACTCTTTCTGTAAAATAATATTTTCTAACATTGCTCCTGATCTTCCCCCCGACTAGCTTCAGGTTGGGCCCCTTGTTCTATCATTAAGTATCTTCTTAAAAACACTTCCCTCCTGAACCTTATTCAATCCTTTCACATATTTAAAGGTCTCCATCATGTCCCCCCTCTCCCTTCTTTCCTCCAGACTGTACAAATTAAGTTCTTTAAGTCTCTCCTGATAAGTTTTAAGTTTAAGTCCCTCCACCATTTTTGTTGCCCGCCTTTGGACCCGTTCTATTTGAATAATGTCTTTTTGCAGGGGAGGTCTCCAGAACTGCACACAGTATTCTAGCAGTGGCCTCACCAGGGCTCTATACAGCGGCACCACAACCTCCCTCTTCCTACTGGTGATGCCTCGAGCTATGCAGCCGAGCATCCTGCTTGCTTTTCCCACTGCCTGGCTACACTGTCCAATCATCTTGCAGCTATCAGTAATCAGTGCCCCTAAATCTCTCTCCTCCGAGGTCCTGGATAACACAGTGCTGCCCATACGGTGCTCATAGCAGGGATTCCTTCTACCCAAGTGCAGGATTTTACATTTAGAGACATTAAACTCTAGTTTCCACAGTTTTGACCATTTATCCAGTAAAGCTTTCCTTTCATTTTCCATGTTGCAGACACCTTCAGGAATATCCACCCTATTACTAACCTTTGTATCATCAGCAAACAGACAAACTTTTCCTACCAAACCTTCTCCTATGTCACTTACACATATATTAAAAAGAATGGGGCCCAGGACAGAGCCCTGCGGCACACCACTTTACAGTGGACCCGAACCACCGAATCCCGGGTGTTGTGTGCAGACCTGCTCATGGCTGGCCTCAGCAACACTGGATGATTGGAGAAGGTGGCCTGGAATGGAGGGCAATTGATGGAAGCTCAGAAGGTGGGGAGAACCAGGTGACACCTGACAGCAATGATAAAGTCTTTAGTGGCACCGGAGCAAGCAGTAAGGGCTGGAGGCTGCTTGGTGGCAGTAGAGAATGCAACAAGGACTAGAGGATGATTGGTGACTATAGGGAGAGCAACAAGGACTAGAGGACAATTGGTGTCTATAGGGAAGGCAATAAGGACTAGAGGACGATTGGTGGCTATAGGGAAGGCAATAAGGACTAGAGGATGATTGGTGGCTATAGGGAAGGCAATAAGGACTAGAGGACAATTGGTGGCTATAGGGAAGGCAACAAGGACTGGAGGATGATTGGTGGCTATAGGGGAGGCAACCAGGACTAGAGGACAATTGGTGGCTATAGGGAAGGCAATAAGGACTAGAGGACAATTGGTGGCTATAGGGAAGGCAATAAGGACTAGAGGACGATTGGTGGCTATAGGGAAGGCAACAAGGACTAGAGGACAATTGGTGGCTATAGGGAAGGCAATAAGAACTGGAGGGTGATTGGTAGCTATAGGGAAGGCAATAAGGACTGGAAGATGATTGGTGACTATAGGGAAGGCAACATGGACTGGAGAGTGATTGGTAACTATAGGGAAGGCAATAAGGACTGGAGGGTGATTGGTGGCTATAGGGAAGGCAACATGGACTGGAGAGTGATTGGTAACTATAGGGAAGGCAATAAGGACTGGAGGGTGATTGGTGGCTATAGGGAATGCAATTAGAACTGGAGGGCGATTGGTGGCTATAGGGAAGGCAATAAGGACTGGAGGGTGATTGGTGGCTATAGGGAAGGCAATAAGAACTGGAGGGTGATTGGTGGCTATAGGGAAGGCAATTAGAACTGGAGGGCAATTGGTGGCTATAGGGAAGGCAATAAGTACTGGAGGATGATTGGTGGCTATAGGGAAGGTAAAAAGGACAGGAGGGTGATTGGTGGCTATAGGAAAGGTAAAAAGGACAGGAGGGTGATTGGTGGCTATAGGGAAGGCAATAAGGACTATAGGACAATTGGTGGCTATAGGGAAGGCAATAAGGACTGGAAGATGATTGGTGGCTATAGGGAAGGCAATAAGGACTGGAGGGTGATTGGTTGCTATAGGGAAGGCAACAAGGACTGGAGGGTTATTGGTGGCTATAGGGAAGGCAATAAGGACTGGAGGATGATTGGTGGCTATAGGGAAGGCAATAAGAACTGGAGGGTGATCAGCAGCAGGAGATGACCCATTTGAGGAAGCGGAGCTGAAAGGTGATATCATGTGACACACTACTTAGGGGCCCACTAAAGCTCTCTTGCCCAAGGGCCCCCCGCAAACCTAAAGCCAGCCCTGCCTACGCTATTCGAATTGGTGCTCCTAAAGCACGTGTCAAACTCAAGGCTTGGAAGCCAGATGCGGCCTTCCGAGCCCTTTTATGTGGCCCTCTGAGCAGGAGGAAAAGATCCTTCGAGACATCTCCCGCCCTAGACACACCCTATTCCAGTATCTACCATCTGGGAAACGTCTTGCGGTACCAGCTTGCAGGACCCCTGGGTCTAGGAATGGTTTCTTTCCGTTGGCTGTTGTGACAGACCATTGTGACAGACGCTCTGCCTTTTGGATGTCATCACTATTCAGTTGCCCACCGGGTCATTCACTGGCCTTTTCTTAATTAGGTCATTGTATTTTGATACTGTTACAGGCAATGTCATTGTATTTTGACTGCCATTGTGTATTGTTGATTACGTCACAGTCAATGGCATTGTCCTGATTGATTATAATTATATTACAGCCTGCTATTGTTCTTCTGATTGCGTCACCGACAGAGTTGAGGGATTGTGTGCCCTGCTGCTATTGGTCGGTGTGTGTGTCATGCAATAGAGACTTGTGTATATAAGGCCCAGTGTGGCACTAATAAAGGACACTTCACCTTCACCCTCAATACTGAAGTTCTGTCTCTTATTGGGGGAAACGCTATATTACAGTTCACTAGCCCTTGTAAGGGCTGTTCCTGTTTCCTCACGGACGACTCTGGAATTCCAGCAGCACCTCTCACCATTGGGAAAAGGACGTCTCGGGCGGTGAAGCCCTCCGGCGATAAGGGTTATCGCTACAGCTGTCCGCACCCTTAACAAGGGCCAGGCATCATAAGCCCGGGCTCAAAGGGCTTGTACTAGATGGTATCACTTGCACTATGTAAGAACCCCTGTATCTCTTGTTCACGACTAAACCCAATGTAGTTTGTATCTCTGTTTCAATGTCTATGTAACTGTCGTTATCTGTTGCACTGTGTCTATGCCAAAAATAATTCCTTGTTCATCTCACGATGTACTTGGCGAACAATAAATTGAATTGAGTGTAGCTATGAGGGAGCAGGGGGGGGCACTTGCCCAAGGTGCAGCAGGTCAGGAGGGCGCCGGGGAGGTTTTTTGCAGTGTTAGGCGATGATTGGCTGATTGGCCGATGCTCCAACCCA